>JAMJFZ010003581.1:13930000-14267500 GCA_026225945.1 Cricetomys ansorgei
CCATGAAGATGGGTTCTAGTGATAGGCTATATGTATATCTTAAGGGCCTAGGGAAGGATCTGGTGTGGTCTCAGACTCACATGCAGAGATCATCTGGGCTATTAGCCACCTCCAGTCCTGCTTGTGGAAGCTTGGTATGGTCTGGCCCTACAGATGCAAATCACGGTTTTATTAACCATCTCCAATCCCAGCTTTCTGGGTGGAAAAACAGGATATACATATCTCCCATTGAAGAGGCTATCCTGTGTGTTTAACATTCCTAGTTTTCCTAGAACTTATCTGTGAACACAAAAGCCTTTGTGTTCCCAACAAATAACTACCTAGAATAAAAAGAAATTAAGACAACAGTCTCCTTTACAATAGCATCAACTAATGAAACACGTAGGAATAAACTTGCTTTTTTCAGTTGGCTAGTTGGTTGGCTGGTTGGTGAGGCTGAAGGTCAAATCCTGAGCCCTGCAAATAGTAGGAAAGCTCTGTACCACTAAGCTACCTCCAAGCCTTTGTTTATCTGAGATGTGGTCTCACTATGTTGTCCAGGCTGGCCTAAAATGCATAGGCTAAAGAGATCATCCTATCCCACTCTTCTAATGGCTGAGGAAATAGGCCACATACCACTACACTTGGCACTTAGGAATAAATTTAGCAGAGAAGGTGAAAAACCTGTACACTGAAAACTATAGAACACTGTTGAGAGAAACTGTATAGAAACCGTAAAGGGCACAAATGGAAGGATATATTCTGTGCTCATGCATCAGGAAAATTGTTGTAATTAAAATGCTCATATTGGAACAGGTGAGATGCTCAGTGGATAGAGGTACAACCTGAGTTTCATTCTGACCTATGTTGTAGGAGAGAATCAACTCTGAAAAGTTGTCTTCTGGTCACATGCTCATGTGGCACATGTTCACACACACACACACACACACACACACACACACACACACACACACACATTTTTAAATGCCCATAATTCCCAAAGCAATATAGAGATTCCAATTCCTATCAAAGTCTTAACAGCCATGTACTTAGGTGGAGGCAGAAGGATCAGGACATTTTAAAATATTTTTATTTTTACTTATGCATATGTCTATGTATCTGTGTGTCTGCCACACATGTTTGGGTGCTCTTGGACTCCAGAAAAGTACATTGGATCTCCTGGACCTGGATATAGGCAGCTGTGATCCACCTTATGTAGATGTTGAGAACCAAACTCAGATACTCTGGAAGAGCATCCTTAATGGCTGAGCCATCTCTCCAACTCAAGGATCAGGGCTTTAAAAAAAAGACTTATTTTCTACTTTTATTGTATGTATGAAGGGTAGCATATGCAGGTTCCCATGAAAGAGGCCAGATGCATCAGACTATTGTCCTGGAGTTACAGATATCTGCGAGCCATCATGAGGTGCTAGTAAAGGAACCTGAGTCCTCTGAATGAGCAATACAGACTCTTAACTGATGAACTACCTTTCCTGTCCCAGGAACAGGATTTTAATGTCATTTTTGGTCACACAGAAAGTTCAAAACAGTGTGGAAAATATAAGATCCCATCTTTATGAATATATAAAAATAATTATATGACAAAGGCTGGAGAGGTAGCACAATAATAGAACTTGTGGTTCAAATGGACAAATCCTACAAGTCCATTCCCGGCAACAATAAAAATAAGACAAACCTATATTACAAAGCTGTAGCAATCAAAACAGTATAGTGCCGAACATAAATAAACACATAAACAGAGTATAATGGGGCAACTGTAATCCCAGCATCAGGGTCAATGGCATGAGGATTCCTATGAGTTTGAGATTAGCCTGGGCTACATGATGAATTCTAGACCAGCCTGGGTTACATAGCAAAACTTGTCTCAACAAAACAAGTATACATCTGGCATAAAGGAGATGTGTAAGGAGAGTGGAGTTCATATTAATCACAGTACTCAGGAGGTCAAAGGAGAGCCTAAGTTTGAAACCAGCCTGAGTGACATAGTGAAACCTTGTCTAAAAATAACAGTCAAATGGATTTAGCAACATCCCCCAACATATTCCATCTAACAGACAGGGAACATACATTCTTCTCTGGTACATGAAACTGTTCCTAAAATTGGTCACTGTTTAGGCTACAAACCAAGCCTTAACAAACAATTGCACAGACTACCAGAACCACTGTGTCATAGCTGTACTAAAAGGAAAGTCTGTAGCCACACAGTTCACACTGAAAAAAAAATGGCCAAATATCATGAAGCAGTCCAACACTTGGGAGGCACAGGTCATGTATACATAGTAAGCTCTAGGCCAGCCAGGGCTACACAGTAAGACTTTGTATCAAAACAGAAAAAAAGTCAGAGATGCAACCTAACAATACAGTTCAAGGTTCTGGTTTTGGGAGGGCAATTAACCCCAAAAGTAATAGACAGCAAGCAAGAAATAAATCAGGGAAAGAATTAATGAACTACAGATGAAAAGAATACATAGAATTAATTAAACCAAGTGTTGGTTTCTTGCAAAAATCAACAAGATTGACAGGTCCCTAGTCAAATGAACCAAAAGAGAAAGATCACAAAGTAGTAAAATGATAAAAGGAAGGAAACTGGAACTTGTGGGAGAGTGTTTGCTTAGCATGCCTGAGGTACTAGGTCCAACCCCCAGTTGCAGTGCAAGCAAAAGTAATAAGTTAATTTAAATTGTGATGTAAAGAAATAGTTATAAGTGACAACAATAAAATCTAGAAGTTGTTAGGGTATACATCAGAAACATATATCCTAAAAGGATAGTAAACTTAGAAGAAATGGAGCAGTAAATGATTTTTTTATTCACAGATGATATGAGTTTATAAATAAAAGATCTTAAAAACTCCATCAGGAACTTTATAAAGTTGAAAAACACTTTCAGCAAAATAAACACACAGAGAAAAAAAACAGTAGCCTTCCTATATACCAATAACAGACAGAGAAAGAAATAAAACAATACATTGTGCACACACACACAAACATATATATATTCTTGAGTTATATCTAATCAAGAAATGAAATACATATAATAAAAAATTTAAGACATTAAGGAAAGAGATTGACACACACAAACATATATATATTCTTGGGTTATATCTAATCAAGAAATGAAATACATATAATAAAAAATTTAAGACATTAAGGAAAGAGATTGAAGAAGATATCAGAAGATGGAAAGGTCTCTCATGCCCATGGATCAGAAGAATTAATACAATGAATAGTCATCTTACAAAAAGCAATCTACAAATTCAATAAAAACCCATCAAAATTCTAACACAATTCTTCACAGATCTTAAAAGGACAACTTTCAGCTTCATATGGAAATACAGACACACACACACACACACACACAAAAACAGGATAGCTAAAACAATCCTAAATAATAAATGAACTGCCTCCACTCCCAATTACAAGTTGTACTGTAGAGCCATAGTAATGAAAATCAGCATAGTATTGGCATAAAAACAGACACATTGGTCAATGAGACTGAATTGAAAACCCAAACATAAGTCCACTTTGGACTCCTGATATTTGATAAAGAGGCAAAAATACACAGGATAAAAAAGGCAGAATCTTCAACACATGGTGCTAGTAAAAGTGGATGGCTGCATGTAGAAGAATGCAAACAGACTCATTATTTATCACCCTATACAAAACTCAACTCCAAATGGATCAAGGACCTGATCAAAAGGCCAGATACCCTGATCAGATAGAAGAGAAAATGAGAAATAGCCTTGAATTCGTTGGCATAGGAAAAGACTTTCTGAACAGAACACCAATAGTACAGGCACTAAGAGTAACAATTAATGAATGAAACCTCATGAAACTTAAAAGATTTTGAATGGCAAAGGAAATGATCATTCAGATAAAGTGGCAGGCTACACAATGGGAAAAGATCTTTACCAATTATAAAATCAGACAGTGGGTCAACACCTAAAATATATAAAGAACTAAAAAAACTGGACATCAAGGAAACAATTAACCCAATTAAAAAATAAACTACAGAAGCATGGGCTTCATAAAACATGAAACATATCTAAGAAACATTTAAAGAAATGTTCAATATCCTTAGCTACCCAGAAAATACAAATCAAAACTACTCTGAGATTTCATCTTATGCCAGTCAGAATGACCAAGATCAATAAAATGAATAATAGCTCATGCTATCAAGGATATGGAGTAAGGAGAACACTCATCCATTGCTTATGGGAGTGCAAACTTCTACAGACACTACAGAAATCAATGTGATGGTTCCTCAGGAATATGGGAGTAGATTTACCTCACAATCCAGCTATACAATTCTTTAGTATATATCCAAAGGACTCCACATCCTGCTACAAAGATACTCTCTGATCCATATTCATTGCAGCTCTTTTCATAAAAGCTAGAAATTGGAAACAGCCAAGTGTCCAACAATGAATGAGTGGATAAAGAAAATTTACACAATAGAATGTTATTCAGCTGTTAAAAAAATGAAATCATGAAATTCTAAAGTAAATGAATGGAGCTGGGAAAAAAAAAAACATTTTGAGTGAGGGAACATAGACCCAAAAAGATAAATATGGTATGTACTCCTGTATTTGTGGATGTTAGCTGTTAAGTCTTCAATAATCAGGTTACTATTTATATAATCACTGATGTTACATATAGACTAGGGGCTTAGGGGGAGGTAATGATACCCCAAGGAAGGAGAAATATAATATATAGCTATGGATGGATGAGGGAAGGACTGAATGAGAGAATTAAATGGAGATGTGGAAAAAAGATGAGGGTAAGAGAAGGACAACTGAAACTAGGTCCATTTGAGGGGTCATATGAAACCAAATAGAGTAGAAGCTTCTTAAAATATATACATATATGAAATAAATCTTAATGAAGTCACCAAATAATGGAGAAGACAGAACCCCAACTGGACATCTCATCACCAAATGAAACCTCTAATGCCAGGGATGGGTTACATCTAACTGAGTTTTTGCCAAGGATGTCCTAGGGAAATCTATGAACAACCCAGCCTATTGCCAAGGCTATTGGTTGTTCTCCACAAACCGATGATAAAGCCTTTTTATTGAAGACGACACCTACGCAACTCACTGAACATGGAAAAGTGGAGCAGGTGGCTACCTAGAGCCTTTACCCCTACTGACTTCATGGTACTAGAAGGTACTCTGCATGCTACCAAAGGATAAAGGTAAACATCAGCTGAGCTACAAACCCCGAGATCTATAATGGTGACACACCTGCATGATACACTGGTTCAATAATGGCACAAATGTGGGACTAGCCCACCACAATCTGATTGGATTTAAGGACCACTCCATTAGGTGGAATCCATGCCTGACACTGCCAAAGTGCCCAAGAACCTGAGACTAGATAGGTCATGACCCTAGAAGCAAACCAAATATTATTGTTCTGCCAAAGAAACATAGCAGTAAAATGATTCCTAACCACATTCTGCTATATCCACAGATCAGTGTCTCACTCAATCATCAGAGAAGCTTCCTCTTGCAGTAAAAGGAAGCTAATACAGAGACCCAAAAATGGAAAATGTGCAGCAAGTGAAAGACTTTGGAACAATCAGGCCTAAATGGGTTGTCAGGGATCAGGGATCTATGCAGAAAAGGAAGTTGACAGACTGTAAGAACCAGAGAGGATGGACGACATTAAGGAAACAGTGTCTTCTAGACACTACAGGACTGGTGCACATAGGAACTCACAGATATTGTGACAGCATGCACAAAGCCTGTACAGGTTTAAGCCAGATAGGGTCCCAGAGCTGAGAGGTGGAAGTAGATATGGGTTCCCATCCCTAACCAAGAAGCTATCTCCATTTGACTGTCACTGGCAAAGGAAAAATAGCTTTCTCCAAAGGAGTCGCACTGGGTGTATAAACTACACTTAAAGGCAGGCCCTATGTCCAGCAGAAGATGGCCAAAAAAACAAACTCAATACTTTTGTAGTCTTTTTGTCTCATATTGGTTTGTTTGGGTATTTTTATCTTACTGTCTTTTGCTTGTATATTATTGCTTATGATTTTCTGTTTTTGTGGGGTGTGTGTGTGTGTGTGTGTGTGTGTGTGTGTGTGTGTGTGTGTGTGTGTCCTTTGTCTGTTTTCTAAAGACATAGAGAAAGAAGGCATGGAGTTTGATGAGTGGAGGTGGGGATAAGATGGGTAGAGGTGGTGAGGGGAAACCATGATCAGAATATATTATGAGAAAAAACTTACTTTAAAAATTAGTGGAAAATGTGCTATATATACTATATGAAAAATATTTCATGAGTTGAAACAAATCAAGTGGGAGTATATAACATATACTGTACACTCAAATACACACATAAACTAGGAATGGTGGCATACACCCATAATCTCAGTATTTTGGGGACTGAGGCAAAAGAATTTCTGCAAGTTCAATGCTAGCTACCCAATGAGTTTGGGGCCAGCTTGAACAACATGGGAACCCCTATTTCAAAAAAAAAACTTCAAAATTTAAAAAAATTTAAGAAAAAAATTTAAATTAAAAAATTTAAAAAGACATGTTTGGAAACTGTGAGAGTTTTTTCGAATACTATATGTTTCTATATAGTTTGCATTTAAACAAATATCTGTTATTTCAGTAGTGATTTCAAGTAAATGTATTTTAAAGATGTTGCAGCTTTTATTGCCACTGGACATTGTCCATAATGTGCTATTTTAAGTAACAAATTTTAAGATTGATTGACTGATTGATTGATTGATTTGAGACAGGGTCTTACTATGTAGCCCTGGATGTCCTGGAACTTGCAATGTAGACCAGGCTGGCCTCAGACTCACAGAGATCCTCCTGCTCCTGCCTCCCAGGTGCTGTGATTAAAGACATGTGCAACCATGCACAGTTCATTTTCATTATTTTTAATTATGTGTCTATGCAGAGTAAGTATCATGATGGCAGTCGCCCCGGAAGCCAGATAAGGGTGTTGGGTCTCCCTAGAACTAGAATCACAAGTGGTTGCGAGATACCTGATGTGAGTGCTAGGAACCAAACTCTGGCCACTGTTGGCATTCAACTTGTAGAAATTCTTTTGTCCCAGCATTCCAAATACTGATATTACAGGTGTATGCCAACATGCTCGGTTTATGTATATACTTTAGTGTGCTTTGAGCCCCTGATCTATCTCTCCAGGTCTTTAAATAACAAATCTTAAATGTCTATTGATTTCCATGAAACCATGAAGGGTCATATTCTATTTATATAACCCTAGATGAGTCAATGGGATTCAGTGTATAAGGGCTATAAAAATGTTTATCATATGTGGTTATCTTGGGCTAAAGCTGTTACATGATAACAGTTGCTTTTTCTTCATTTTTAATATTCAAATTCTCTACAATGAGTTTGAGCCTCAGCACCAAAATAAAATAAAACAAAAATAAAAGGAAACTTAGAATATGTAACTTTCAAAAGGCTAACATATTTACCATAAAAATCAGCAAATGAAGACAATTTTAGCCTCACTGTTGTGCATTAGAGCTTCTCTAAGTGTATTTTTAATACTCTTGTGTGTGTGTGTGTCTGTGTGTGTGAGTGTGTGTGCATATATATGTGCATGTGTTCATATGTGTAGGTGTGCTATGTCATAGCACGCATATGGAGGTCACAGAACAACTTTAGGTAGCATGTTGGTCCTCGCCTTCTTTGTCTGAAACACAGTCTCTTTACTGTTTTCTGCCACTGTATAGCTAGGCTATCTGGCCTGTGATATTCCAGGAAGTATCCAGACTGGAGTTATAGACACGTTTTACTCTGCTCGGCTTCACATAGGTTCTGAGGATTTAAACACAGTTCCTCGTACTTTTGCAGCAAGCACTTTACTTACCAAAGAATGTTTCTAGCCCTATTTTAAGTAGTTTTTAAAAAGTCACCAATTTACACAGAAAGAGAGAGAGAGAGAGAGAGAATCACACACACATTTAGTCATGGTTATCTTTTCTTGCTGCTATTGTAGGTTGCTATTGTTTTGAACAGGGTCTTATGTAGCCAAGGATAGCCTAGAACTCCTAGCAAATTATACATTTCCACAAAACCAAGTATACTGGCATATTTCTGTAATCTCATCACTTGGGAGTTGGAAACAAGAGAATCCGAAGGTCAAAGTAATTTTCAGTAAATTTGAGGCAAAATGCTATTTTCATAAGAAGCGTGAAGTGGGTGGCAAGAAGGAAAAAGGAAAGAAAGGCAGGTTGGGAAGCAGAGGGAGAGAAATAGGAGAGGGGTCAAGGGCGTGAGATGGAATCTGCTTTCAAGTGAGCAAGGACAGCAGTTAGAGCCAGAGGTAGAGACTATCAGGCCTTGGGAACACATTAAGGAGTGTCGGAACCAATAGAGATTAGCCAAGAATGAGAATGTCAGCCTCCCAACAGGAGTCTCAGAACCCAAATCAGAATCTAATTATCTTCTTTATTCTATCAAAACTAGCATTTACTTATTTTTTAATTCAGTTCTATTTTATAGCACTATAAAATGTATAATATTGGTCCTTAAAATCACTCAGTATTGTGATGCTATTAGACGAGATAGCTTACTAGCTGATGGCTGCTGTTCCAGGCCCCAGGCGTAGCACTTTTGCATGTACTCAGCTCACACAAGGTTACCATGCCACTGAAGAACTAAGACGTATTAATGGTCAGGTATGCAAACTACTCAAGTTCTAAGGCAGTAAATGAGTAAACTGGAATTTGAACCTCAACTATCCAATTCACAAACCTGCACACTTGGTCAAGATTGCACGCCTACAGTCCCAGCTAGACAGGAGGTGAGAAGAAAGGATTACTTAAGTCTAGGAGTTAACAAAGATTCTCTCTTAAATGTGGTAATGATTGGGGCAGACATTCCAATAATAATATTAACCATTAAAGCTAAAGACCACTAAATAAAATAAGACCATCTAACATTTCATCTTTCTCTAGCTGATGGGAGCAGGGGGAGTGTGCCACAGTCCACATGTAGAGGTCAGAGGACAACTTCTCATACACATTTCTCTCAGTAGTTTTATGTCTGTTCTAGAGATTAAGCTCTTGCCACCAGGCTTGCATGGTAAACTCCCTTACCCAGTGAACCATCTCACTACAATTGAATTTTTGTTTTAATAATACATGTATGTATGCATTTGTTGTCCTTGCTGCTTTGAGGCAAGGTCTCACTCCAGACAAGAATGATCTGGAATTCACTCTGTAGGCCTGGCCTCAAGCTTATGGAAGTCCTCCTGCCTCAGTCTTTCTTTTTATTTACTATTTATTTATTTGGCATATTCTCGCTATGTAGCCCAGGTTAGCCTGGAACTCACAGAGATTTGCTTGCCTTTGCCTCCAGAGTGCTGGGATTAAAGGCCTGTGCTCCCATGTCTGGCTTGGTCTTTCTTATTTTTCTTTTCTTTCTTTTTTTCTTTCTTGCTTTCCTTCTTTTCTCTCTGTCTCTCCCTCTCTCCTCTCTTTCTCCCCACCCCCCCTCTCTCTCCTCTCTTTCCCCCTCTCTGTCTAAATATACAGCCTTATAGATGAGGACGTTGATTTGGGTTAAAGAAGAGTTTACTCTTTGTCTAATTCAATCACCCATCCTAGTCCTGGAGCCCTGGAATGTTTTGGCCTATGTACAATCTAAAATGTTTAAGCCTAGAAATGGAAAGCTTCAGTCTCAGCCTCTGTACAATCTAGAGCAGTTAGCCTCTGAGACTCATGGCTGACTGAGCCACCTCAACTAGCTCCCTCTGAACTCAGATTCTTTCAGACTGCTTCTGTAACTCTGTTGGCTCTCACTGCCCAATACTACCTCAGTCAGCCTCTCTACTTCTCTAACTTATCCTCAGACTGCTTCATTGTCTCTGTGTCTTGTCTTCACTCTGTCTCTTATCCTCCATTCTGTATTTCTGCCTCTCTGAGTTGAGAGCCTGCTTTTATATCAAGAGAGTTGGGCATATCCTCATGTTGACTCATTCTGTTAACTCTTCCTCTGATTCGTCACCTTCCCTGCCCTTCACTCTGATTCATCTCAGAAGTCACTTCCTGTCTGACACTGACCCCTTCTGAATTCCACTTCCTGTCTCCCAAGTGCTAGGATTAAAGGTTTTTATCATTACTGCCTTCTGAATACTAGGATACTGGGATTAAATGTGTATACCAACATTCTTTCTTCCCAAGAGCAGCCATGCTGCTGGATTAAAGGATTAAATATTCCTCTATACAGCCTCACTATGTACGCCATGTTAACCTCAAACTTGTAATCCTCTTTCAGCCTCTTGAGTGCTGGGATGATAATCATGTGCCATGATGACTAGCTATTCCTGTATTTTATGAATTTAATGCATTAGGCTACCTGTTCTCAGCTACCAAGGTTTATGATGTTATGAATAATAATAAATGGCCACTTATTGATCACCTACATCATCCATCAAATCTCTAACTTCATGAACATTATGCTCTGTCCTTTCCTTGACAAATCTGAGGGCCCCACTTCACACTGGGTGAAACATACCTGCAAAATAATCATGGTGAGACAGAAGGTATAAATCATGTGCTTCCTCTGCTTCTTTAAACACATCCTCGAAAGATTTCGGTGGGTTCACAATGTCTCGAGCAGACAGTTCTGAAAGAAAAACCAACAAGGTTAGTATTAAAGGCTCTTACCTTCTTGTTGTGTATATAAAGCACAGCAAATGACAGATGTGGTCTGACAGTTCCGTAGGTTACACAGACTGCATGGAAGATCACACAGTCAATATAAATTAATATCAACGCAAATGAGATGGACATGGTGGCATGTCCTAGATTCTAAGTACTTGAAGGTGAAGGAAGGAGGACTTCGAGGCTTGCCTGAGATACACAGTGAATTTGAGGCTAGCCTGGGCTACATGAGACCCTGTCCTAAAAGAAATGGTGGATAGGGAGAAAGAGGGATAGGGAGAAAGGGGGAGGGAGGGAGGGAGATAGAGAGGGAGAAAGAGAGGAAAAGGAAGGGGGATGGAAGGAGAAAGGGAAGAAGGGAGGAAGGAAGGGGAGAAAATGAGTCTAGGTATTATTTTGCTGTAGAGCCCTGAGAATTCTGAAGACCACAACTCTGACAGAGTCACTCAGGTTACCTACCCTCAGCCATGCTCCAACTCCATCAGTTAAATTCTCAGTCCTGCGACTCTAGACGATTTTGGTTTATAATTGTTTCCAACTTTTTAAGATAATGCAAGCTAATCTGAATTACAAATTAGAAACATCGATGTCCAATAAGATAAGAAATTTTCACATTTTGGCAGCTGTAACTTGAAGCTTGAACATACAGTCTGTTTTGATCTGAATCTCCGTTCTCAACATAGCCAGAGATAACAGGGAACTCAATGGCATTGGTAAGAAATTACTCTTCTTATAAATCGTTAGTTTTTAACTCAGCATTCTTTGAATGCTAGGGATAGATTGTAGGGCCTTGTGCGTGCTAGGCACACCCTCTGACAGAGTTGTGTCTCTAGCCCTTGGTTTTGCCAAACAGGATCCTGATACACAAACAGCCCAGGCTGAGCTCACACTTGACATTGTCCTGCCTCAGCCACTTGATTGCTGGGATGAGAAGCATATCCCCCATCTTAGTTTGAATGAAAAGTGTTTCTCACAGGGTCAAGTGTTTGAATTCGTATCCTGCTAGTAGCATGGTTTGGGGAGGCTGCTAGGTAAGTGGGTTGCCGAACTGCTGTAGCCCAGTCCCAATTTTACCCTCTACTTCCTAGTCCACAAACATGTGGGGAGTGAGAGCTACATGCCTCAGCTGCTATCAACTCCACTTTGACTTCTCTATCATGATAAAATATGCCCTCTTAAAACATGAGGCCAAATAAACCCTTTCTTAAGTTTCTTCTGCCACATATTCTACCTGTTGCCATGACAAGAATGGTAGATAATTAATGTCACTAGTCCCAGCTTATATTTCTTATTATTTTTTGTTTGTTTTTTCGAGACAGGGTCTCATGTAGCTCAGGATGGTCTAAACTCCTGATCTTCCTACCTCTGCCTCCCAAATACTGGGGTTACCGACATATGCCACAGTGCCTGGCTGTCACCTAATACTTTTTCAAATGTAACCCCACTGCTTTTTCAGTGTTCCCTGTCAATCTGTCAATACATATTAATAATAGATTAATATGTTAATCTCACCCAGTCCTCTTTGGACTTTTCTGTCAAGAACTGAATTATGGGACCTAGTAGTTAATGATATCAGAAGTTGGTGTAGACCTCAACAATAAACCCCAGACTCAATCTCCAGCAATGTGATGAATACACAGAGAGAGAGAGAGAGACAGAGACAAAGACAGAGAGAGACAGAGAGAAACACAGACAGAGACAGAGAGAGGGCAATCTCGTTCAAAGTAATATGATAAAAGCCAATGTGGTAGTACATGCCAGAAAGCCCAGTATTCACAGAGCACAGTTGGGAAATCTGAAGCTCCAGTCCCATCTGGGCTACACAGTGAGACCTGATCTAAAAAAAAAAAAAACTTAAAAAATAATATCACTGGGAATTGTTCAAGGCAAAAGGTTCATTTCCTAGTAGAGGAAATTTTCCTATAAAACACTACTTGAAGACTTTTAGACATTTGTTTTATTTTTAAGGTACAAAGAGATATTATAATATGTCTCTTTAATTGGGTAGATACCTTGAATGATTATTCAGTCCCACCGTGTAGCTTACATCTGTAATCCCAGTGCTTGGGATGTAGTGGCAGAAGGATCAATGTGAATTTGAGGCTGGACTACAGAGTAAGACACCTTGTCTTGAAAAACACAAAAAATATATTAATTCAAGGAAGATCAAGTAGTTGAACTTAAGACTATATCCTTCAAGTGTTCGGTACACAGTGGCCTCATATTTCAGGATCAGAATGACCAGACTGAAAACCCTGTAGGATGCCAGGCTACTTTAATACCAGCACTCCAGAGGGAGAGGCAGGTGAATCTTTAAGAGTTCAAAGTCAGTCTGGTCGACATAATGAATCCCAGGCCAGGCGAGGTTACATAGTGAAAGACACTGTCTTCAAAAAACATTAAAAAAATAAAATCAAAGCAAAAGGAACAAATAGAAAACCCTGAAAGGTTTCTCACAGATGGTCCCAATGGAGGTAATAATGGCCTATTTGCTTTCAGGGATTCAATGAAGCAAACAGAAACAGCGCTTCTTTTGATGCGTCAATCATTATAACCATTGATACACATTTTGAAGCACTGGTTTGAGGGTTTTGTTTGTTTATTTGAGAAAGGGTTTCATGTATCCCAGGCTAGCCTCTACCTTGCTATGTTGTTGAAGATGACCTTGAGTTCCTGTTCCTCCTGCATCAACCTCCTAAGTGCTAGAATTACAAGTGTATACCATCATACCCAGCTGAGAATTAGACAGTACTTTCTCTATGTAAAGAAGTGAACTAATCCTAGATAGTAGTTATTATATAATTACTATAATGCCATATCTCTATCATTATCTTTATCATCATCATCATCATCTCTCTCTCTCTCTCTCTGTGTGTGTGTGTGTGTGTGTGTGTGTGAGAGAGAGAGAGAGAGAGAGAGAGATATGGGGGGCAGGGCTTTACATGAGTTTCCAGACTCTATCCCAGATATTCAGACTTGCAAAAATGCCTTACCTTCTGAGTCATCTCACTGGCCCATATGATTCTTAAAAGTTTATATAAGTGGAGTTTTTGTTTTTTGTTGTTGTTTTGAGTCAGAGTGAATAACTTCTGATCCTCCTGCCTATACTTCCTGAGTGCTGGGATTATGGACATGCACTACCACGCGTGGTTTATATGGTGCTGGAGATCAACCAGGGCTTCTGCATGCTCCACCAACTGAGCTGTGTCCCCAGCCCATAAGCAGGATTTTTCATTCCTATTTTTCCTAGTTTGCTTCCTATTGCTGTGATGAAGACCATAACCAAGAGCAACTTAGGGAGAAAAGGGTTTATTTATTTTATACATCCCAGGTCACAGTCCATCACTGAAAGATGTCAGAGCAGGAACTCAGGCAGGGCAGGAACCTGGAGACAAGAAATGAGGCAGAAATCATGGACGGATGCTGACTTTGGGCTGCTCTTCATGACTCATTTAGCTTCTTAAAAAATGTTTATTATTTTTAAATTTTGTGTTTTTGCATGTCTGTGTGTGAGTATGTGCGTGTGAGTGCAGGTGTGCAGGTGTCCTACAAGGTCGGAGGCATCAGGCGCCCTGGAGCTGGAGTTACAGGTGTGAGCCACTCAATGTGGTCCTGGGAACCCAATTCAGGTCGTCCGGAACACCAGTCCATACTCCTAATGGCTAAGCCATCCCTCCAACTCCTCAGCTAACTTTCATATGCAATTCAGAACCACCCATAATGGCACCCCCCTCTCATAATCATAATCCCACATCAGTTATGACTCTGCAGCCTTGCTTGCAGGCCTATATGATGGAAGTATTTTCTCAATGGAGGTTCCCTCTCCTGAGATGACCCTAGCTTGCATCAACATGACAAAGCACACTACTAAAACTAAAAATATACTTTATCTCTTCTAAAATACATTTTTAAGCAGAACAAATGTATATTTACCAAGGCAAAAAGAAAAAGAACTTCTACACTTCAAATTTTAATAGATTTTAACTCTAAGCCTTAGGCAATAAGTTAGATTGTTCTTTTCAGAGCAAATATCACTACCTAAAAGATAATCTAATGGGCTTTTTAGTTTAATGGGACCCAGCAACATGACAGAGTCCTCACAAAAACAGCCTATTAAAAAAATGAGGGGCTTTAAAGTGGCTCAGGGTAAAAGAACTTCTAGTCAACTTAACCTGAGTTTGATCCCCAGATCCGTGTAAAGTGAAAGGAGAGAACTGGCTCCACAAAAATGTTCTCTGAGCTCCTCGTGAACTGTGACACACACACACACACACACACACACACACACACAATAATCAATAAAAAGAAATTACAAATAGAAGAAGAGAAAGCCTGTGACCAATTCCATTGTAAGTTGTATATGTAGAGAAATGAGATGTGGTGTTCTATGTCATAAACTGAGACTTGGGAGTTGAAATTAGAGCTTTGCCTTAAGTTTAAAATTAACCTGACCTTCTGTCTTTCAAACATAATGAATTTGAAGCTGTCTTGGGTTAATGAATAAGAGTCTATCTCAAAAAAGTATGGGGTGGGCAAAAAGAATAAGTCCTCCTCTCTCTCTAAAACAAGAGTGAAAGTTGAAGATACACTCTGCCCAGTGTTAGATTAATATGCATGTAGGTGCAAGGGCCTAATCTTAATCCCTGGCAATAAAGAAAAACACACATCAACACAGATGGATAGATACTCAGGGAGAGACAGCTCTCACAGTTGGTCCTGGTACCAATTTCTCTGAGTCTCTCCTATCACTGCATTATGTATACTTAATACTTAATTGTATCTCCATTGCAAAACCTGAATTTTTACTGCCTTGGCTGTCACAAAGAAACCCTATAAGGATTTGAGTTCAGAAAGTAACCTAAAAAGAAAGAATGACAGAAAGACAGGGAAGG
Organism: Cricetomys ansorgei; assembly: GCA_026225945.1. NCBI lineage: Eukaryota > Metazoa > Chordata > Mammalia > Rodentia > Nesomyidae > Cricetomys > Cricetomys ansorgei. The sequence goes on from JAMJFZ010003581.1 coordinate 13,945,548, forward strand.
AGGGAGGGAGGGAAAAGAGACCTCTTGCTACAACACCATCTTTTTCTTTTACATGAAGGACTTCAAGTATCACTCTCAGTGTGTCACTCTCCAGCTACTATGTCAAGATACAGACTAACTAGGAAAAAAAATGAAAATCTCAAATAAAGGCAGAAAATTAAGAGCTAAAAATGTAAAAATGGGGCTGTAGTTAGGGGGCAGAAAAGATGTGATGTCCACTGTAAACAGGACTAGCTAGTGAGGAGAGAATGGTCCAAGCAGAAAACAGACCGTTTGTGAAGATGATGTGCATCTTCCATTTTTAACAATTCTTCATATCATCAACAATATCAAAGACATATTTGATCCAATTTCATAGGACATATTTTCCAACCTCCTCCCCTCCCTTATTTTTACTACCTCTGATAACTGGTGATCCAAATGTTGTGTTGATAGCATCTAGTCCTTTAGGCAATCCTTGTGTTTGATCACAAGATTTTCCCAATGGTGCCCGTTGATGGCTAAAATATATAGATTCTTTTTTTTCTTTAATTTTCTGTTGAAACTTGGTAAGGGGTGGTGGGTTTATCAATGCGCTCACCTAAAGAAATTATAGAATGTACATGTATCAAAACAAGTATATGTAAGAAAACTAAAGTCCTAATGAGAAGAAAACATAATTAAAGAAAAATTTCTCCATCATCATTGGCTTTGCTCACCTACGAACTGTCAAAATCAGTAGTAAAAAGTTTAACACACCAGATCCAAAACTTTCAGCCAGGACTATAAACCCAGCTCCTGAAGGAACTGAAGTACCAAGATACCAAGCTCCAGTCTCACATGGCTTACATAGATAGTGCAAGGCTGGATGGGGATACAGTTCTGTAGTGGGGTGCTCATGATGTTGTAAGTTGAAGCCCTAGAGACAGAAAAAAAATCAAAACTAAAGAGAGAAAAAAGGCTTGAGATACAACTCAGCAGCAGAGTACTTGCCTAAGGGGCACAAGATCGTGGGTTCTATCCCCAGTACTAAATAAATAAGTAAATAAATGAATAAAACCTAAGTAGTTAAAGGTCTACAGTGGGGTTAAAAGCCTTATTGAAGGAGTTCCCAGATTATTGACTCACCACTCAAGACTAGCTGGCATGATAAGCACAGGACACAAACTATTTCCACAAATTTTCTCAAACGTATGCACCCCAGGCTAGGCTCGATGACATAGCACTGTAGTTCTAGCACTTGAGTCGTAGAGACAGAATTGAGGCTAGCCTGGACTATAGAATAAAAAAACGAAAAGAACAAAAGATAAAAATGATAGAAAACGCTGGATACAGTGGTGCACACCTATGGTCCCAGCACTCAAGAGGCAGAGACAGGCGGATCAATGTGAGTTTGAGGTCAGCCTGGTGTACAGAGTGAGTTTCAGGATAACCAGGTCTACACTGAAAAACCCTGTCTCGAAAAACAAACAAGCAAACAAACAAACAAAGATAGAAAGCAAGAAACATGGAGAGAGACAGGAAGAGACAGAGATGCTGAACATAGTACATTGTCTCAAAAACAAACACAAAGGGCCCTGAGCAATAGATCAGCAAGTAAAGGCACTTGCCACAAAAGCCTGGCATTTAAGTTTGATACCCAGAACCCATATAAAAGTGGAAGGAGAGGCCAAGCAGTGGAGGTGCATGCTTTCAATACTAGCACTCAGGAGGCAGAGGCAGGCAGATTTATGTGAGTTCAAGGCCAGCCTGGTCTACAGAGTGAGTTCCAGGACAGCCAGAGTTATAACAGAGAAATCTTCTCTTGAAAAACCACTAAAAAAAAAAAAAAAAAAAGTGGAAAGAGAGAATCAGCTCTACAAAGCTGACTTCTGAGCCCCTACCTGCTTGCACACATGCATATCACAAACATACAGAGATACATACATAATAATAATAAATAAAAAATTTTAAAGAACAAGAAGATGTCTCAGCAGGTAAGGAAGCTTGATGCCGAGGCTGATGATCTGAGTTTATTCCCCAGAAATCACTTCATGGATAGAACGAACTGACTCCCTCAAGTTCTCATCTGATACCCACAGAAGTGTTGTAGCATACACACACACACACACACAGAGAGAGACAGACAGACAGACAGACAGACACACACACGCAATAAATGTGAAAAAGGTTTTTAAACATAAAAATAGATTAATGACCAATTAGAGGGTTGTGATGGGGCTCAATAGTAGATTTTACCCAGCAACATGAGACTATGAATTCCAGGTTTAGACCCCCCCCCAAAAAATTTAATTAAACAAAAGCAGATAACAGATGCAGATGTAAAGAAAAGTAGGTAGATAAATAAGTAGTTGGATGACAATTATATGCAGAAAATCAGTATCAAATATATTCTGATTCCATGTCCACTCAAGGTCTATACTCTCTGTAGTGCCTCTGGACAAGAGGAGCCAAGCCTGTTCTCTTAATGGCTAACAAGGCATGACAACATTTCTCTTTACTGGAAAAATGGAATGCCACTGCCTCATACCATCTGAGGAGCAGTAAAGTCTGCGGTTTGAACCACTGCACCCAGCACACGACAGGTTCTTAGTTGCTGTTGCTTAAAAACGAAGCTCACTGACCAAGACTAGTGTTTTAAAGGGCAGAGTGAGAAAAGAAAATACACATAGGAATTATGAATCTCACTTTACCTTTGTTTGTTTAACATTCTAACTTGATAAATTAATGATGCAATGTAAATTAATAGAGAAAGAAAAGGAAAGCTTTACCGATACTATAGTTCTAGGTTTTATTCCATGTGTCAAATAAGGCGCAATTTTGGGATCATTTGCTCTGCCATAAAATACTCTTTCTGCTCCAACAGGTGGATATCTGTAGTTGAAATATTTCTTTGCTTCTGGGGGAGTAATAAGCTGGAAAAGGTGAGAAAGGGAAACAGAACCATGAAGCACAAGTTTTAAAATATCAACTCAGCTTCTCTAAGCACCACTGGTTTCCTGAGTGAAGGAACTACAGCCCCAAATGAGGACATGTCCCCTAAACTCTGTTTTACTAATGGAAATAATATACTTTAAATATGATATTTTGAGAGGCTGAATAGATGGCTCAGTGTTTAAGAGCATTTTGGTGGTGGTGGTGGTGGTGGTGGTTTTTCGAGACAGGATTTCTCTGTTATAACTCTAGCTGTCCTGGAACTCCCTCTTTAGACCAGGCTGGCCTTGGACTCACAGAGATCTGCCTGCCTCTGCCTCCCAAGTGCCAGGAGTAAAGGCATGCACCACCACCACCTGGCTAAGAGCATTTTTTATTCTTGTAGAGGACCCAGGTTCAGTCCCATAAGGAGGCTCACAATTCTGTGACTCCAGTTCCAGGAGATCTGAAGACCGATTCTGACCTCCATGGGTACCAGGCATACACATGGTACACAGTCATAATTCCAGGCAAAGGACTCATTCTCATAAAGTAAAAATTATGCCAGATGGGGGTTGGCACATGCCTTTAGTCCTAGTACTCAGAAGGCAGAGGCAGGCAGATCTCTGTAAGGGGAGCCTGGTCCACAAAAATGACCTCCAGAACAATTAGAGATATGCATGGAAATCCTGTCTTGAAGAAACAAAAAGAAAAATATTAATTTCAAAACATTTTTAAGATTATGGTTTAGGGGACTGGAAATAGTTGAGTGATTAAGAGTATTTGCTGCTTTAGCAGAGGACATGAGTCTGTTCCCAGTACCCATACCAGGTACTTCATATATAGCTGCCTACCACTACCACTCCAGCTCCAAATGATTAAATACCCTATTGACACCTCCATATATGCAGCATATATTCATACAAACACATATACACACACATATGATATATATGTTATACATGTATATATATACACATATATATGTATACCATATATATATATCAAACATATATACTCAGAGACACATATAATATATATAACATATATGTGTGTGTGTGTATATATGTGTGTGTGTGTGTGTGTGTGTATATATATATATATATATATATATATATATATATAAACATTATAGTTTAGAAATAACCAGGAAACATCCATGTTACAAACCACTCCATTATTCCTACTGAAATATATTGAATCCTAGAGTTTTTGGTAAACTAAAAGAAATGTAAGTTTTAATTTCCATTTTCTTGGACAAAATCAATAGATGTCTTCAAAATACAGTGAAGTTTAAAATTGGCCGATTGGAGTCTGTGCATCCTCTCATGACAAAAGCTGAGAGTCCAGCCTCCAACTACTCGGATTCAAGGTACAAACACAAAGGTTGGGAAGTGCTTACCCTGGGAAGCTTTTCAGTCAAACAGGTTTCAATTCTGTATCCAACTGGCTTAACTTTCCCTGCCTTAAAGAGAAGAGACATTGATCATTTTAGGATGAAGAAAGCATTTTTAAAGAATGGAATTTATTTCAAACTTGACCTGTGCCTTGAATCTTATAAAAGCTTTTTTTTTTACTACAAAATGAATGAACAATTAAATAAGTAATAAACAAACAAACAGCAAGTCAAAGACAACCCAAATACATAATATACATATAGGTATGGTGCTGTTATTTTCTAGTGGGGGCATAGGGGACCACGTGCATGCCATTGCAGGTCTGTGAAGGTTGGAGGACCTTTACAGTGCTGAAGTCACAAGTGGTGAAGTGGGAGTCAGTCCACTCTTTCTACCAAGGATGGAGAACCAGGGGTTAAAATCAGATTATCAGGCATGGAAGGAAAGTTCTTTTACTCACTGAGCCCCTGTTTTGTTTCTTTGACAGAGAATCTGTAGTGCAGGCTAGCCTAAAATGTTCCTCTTGCTTCAGCCTTTGAATGCTGAGATTATAGGTATGCACACCACATACAAGAGACTGTCATCGTAAATACACCTTATGGTGATGTAAGTGGTATTTATGATGATATAAGATGATATGGTGATATAAGTGATTTGGTGATATAAAAGATATTTCTAGCTGAAATTCATCCAGTGATTTTTGGCATTCTGAGATGTTTACCCATTGGGAACACTGGATTTCTTTTTCTGCTTTTCTGGGGTCTGGAATTGGCTTTGTAGTACAGGATGACCTTGAACTTCTAATTCTTGCCTGCCACCTCCCTGTTGCTGGGATTACAGGTGTACACCACGTCAACAGGCTTTTTGTCTGTTTTTTGAGGAAGGGTTTTACTCGAATTTATGGCAATCCTCCTGCCTCAGTCTCCTTGGTGCTGGGATTACAAGTGTTACCATGGTTGGTCACACTCCTAACATTGTTCATTGGTTAATTATTTTATGTCCAAATGTGTGTGTCTGCATATTTCCAAAACAAATCTGTTTTTAAAATACAGCTCTTCTTATGTAGCCTATGTTGGCCCTAACTCAAAATTTCCCTCCCTCAGCCTCTAGATTTGCACGAACCTTCATATAAGTCTATAAAACACATTTTTTTATATGTACAGGAATGTTATTTGTAGCTCAGCCTGTAGTTATATGCCTAATGTGTGGGCTCACCAAGAGAGACAAAGTGGCATTTTTCATAGATACAAACCCTTCCAGACCTCAACAGAGGGAACCACTATCCTGGCAAGCACCATACTGGAACCCTGAACATCTCAGCTCAGGTATTTTTATTGATTCAGAACTCCTCTACTGATAGTATATGCAGATCATTAGCAATCAACATCCCCACATGAATCCAACACCTGCAGACAATACAAAATGCCAAGACCTAGACAGCCCCTCACCCAACAGTGCACAAAACAATTATTTTATACATAACTAAAAATAAATTTCCCCAACACATTTCCCCTAGAGAGAATGATTCAAATCTTACTTGGTTTTGCCCACTTGATTGTAACTTGGGTCTTATCTATCCTTCCTTTGTTCATAGTAATGCTTTTAAGCAATATCATAGCAATCAATAAGCAATGTACTCCCAGAAACAACACATATTTTCCTCTTTATCTGTTTCAAAGTGACTGATATTTTCATAATGTGCACATTACTTCTTCAAAAATTGAAAGAGTTTGGAACTCAGCATAGTGGCTCATTTCTGTAATCCCAGCACTCAAGTGTCTATGGCAGGGGGATTCCCAAGAGTTCAAGGCCAGCCTGAGTTACAATAACAAAATCCTGTCCAAAACAAATAAAAAGAACCAAGGCTAGAGACATAGCTCAGTTAGTAGAGTGTTAGTCTAACATGAATGAAGTCCTGGGCTTGACCACTAGCAATGCATAAACCATGCTGGTATATACCTTCAGTCTCAGTACTTGGGAGGTCTAAAGGCAGGAGGATTAGATACTTAAGGCCATCCTTAGCTACATAGGCAGTTTAAGACTAGCATGGGACACTGCACTTGGGCCCTGTCTTTAAAACAATTAAAATACACTCTAAGAATAAAAATAATTCACCTAAAATATGCAATGGATTATTTTGAGCTGAGGATAATGAGAGCCATTAGACACATACAGGTCCTCTTCCCTACTCTTGCTCCTCCAAGTCACATTGACTTGGTCTTGTGAAGTGTCCCCAAACCCAGCAAGAGCAACACTCAGCTCTTGAGAATAGTCCACTGAGATGATCCTGCATAAACACACTTCTGTTTTCATTCTGTTACTGTGATAAAACATTGACCAAAAGCAACTTAAGGGAGGAGAGCATTTACTTGGCTTACACCTGGAAAGGTGACGATTTATCACTGAGGAAAGTTGGGAGGCTGAAATTCAAGCAGACATGACTGCTATTTTGCCCAACACTACCTCTGACCAAGGAACTCATAGTCAAGACAGTACAGTAGAAACCATGAAGGAACACTGTGTGCTGGTCCACTCACTCATGCTTAGCTTTCTTATACAGCCTAGGGAAAAATGCAGCCCATAGCATGCAGCACCCTTCTCCATCAGTTAACAATCAAGATGATCCCTCTACTGACATGACTACAGGTACTACAGGTACTACAAGTCTGCTTCAACAGAGACTCTTTTCTAAGGTGAATCTAGGCTATGTCACATTGACAGGTAAAGTGAACATAGACTCTACCAAAATAGCTGGTGTCTTTCATTGTTTCTCCCAACACTAAATATTTCCTAGGTGTATCTCCATAATCTATCACTCCTTGAAGCACCCTCCCATATTCTCCTTCCTGACTCCCTCTTCCTCCATTTCCTCTCCCCACTCTCCCCTTCTCCCATCTCTATATTGACCAAGCTGGTCTGAATTTACTATCCTCTTACCTCAGATTCCTGAGTAGCTTGGATTACAGGTATGAGCCATTGTGGCCAGATTCTCAACCTTTCTTTTGGCTAAAGTAATGATAAGTCCCTGAGTCGAACAATGAATTTGAGGCTCACTAATTTTCTGTGAGCTCATGTGCATATAAATGATGTGCCACTTTTCTGGCTATTTTTGCTTCTGAGTGTTTAATTCATATTTCTGCAGCTCATAAAACAAAAATAGCAGTTTAAAAGCTTACCTCTGCAATAATTCAGTGAAAATAAATATTACAGGGGTTCAATCCTATACCAAGAAAAATAGCTTTGTATTTATAGTGAAATGTTTGTCTATTAAATAAATGAAAAAATACCATTTTTTTAATGTTCAAATAGCAACTGTATAGAAGGACAATTGGTGAAAGAATAGAAAGGTGCCAACTTCATCTTTCTGTTGGCCTTATCAGCCATGTTGAAACACTGCGAGTCACTGTTTGCTTTGTTTTCTTTTGTTTCTTCGAGACAATTTCTCATTCCATAGCCAGGCTACTCTGAATTTGTGGCAATCCTTCTGGCTCTGCCTCCTGAGAGCTGGGATTACAGGCTTGAGCCACTCCACCCAACTAGTCACTGTCTCCTTGACACACTTTTTGCTGTCCTTTCAAAGAAGCTAAGGCCAAAATCTCTCCAATTTGAAGTCAGCATGGGCTAGAGAGAGAGACAGGGAGAGAGAAATAGAAAGAGAGAATGACTCACAACTACAGTCTTGCCAACTGGGAAGGCTGAAGCAAGAGCATTGCTGTGTGTTCCGGGCAAGCCTGAGATGCTACATACTGATTTCCAGGCTACCCTGCACTTCAGTGTAAGATGAGATCCTGCTTCGAAAAAATACATTTGTGTCTGTCTGTGTGTGTGTGTGTGTGTAAAAAGAAAAAAGAAGAAAAGGTTTGCGGGAGGAGGGAAGGGTAGAAGGAGGTGGTAGAGTAGATGGTTTAGAACTATTTGCTTTGGAAGCCAAGGGCTAGTGTATGTATGTGTTTGGGGCTAGATCAGAAGCCATAAACAGTAGGACCAATTCAGAAAGAACAGGCACACCCAAGAGGAGAAGCAGTGGCTCTGGGAATGCAGTGACAGACCAGAAAGCAGAGTGGGTCAAGACAAAAGCATGAACTGAGCCCCTAGGAGAATAAAACTCCACTGAACCAACAAAACTCTGCAGGATTCCTATAAGCTCCTTAGCAGAGTTTAATCTTCAGAGTTTCAATTTCTTTATCTTCTAAGCTCTATCCCCAGAATGCCTTTTGATACTGAAGCAGGGCAGATGCTATAACTTCCAGTTTATCATTCTAGTACTCACGTGAGTACTCTAGTACTCACGAGGCTGAAGCAGGAAGATTAGGGAGTTGAAGAGCATCCTGGACTGTATGAGACCCTGTCTAAAAAACAAACAACAACAAAAAGCATCTCCTCACTGGACATTCCTAGCCTTGCCTAACTCTGAGAATGCTGGCTCAATAGGATGGAGAGTTCAAAGCCATCCTAAGATATACATAGATTATCTCAAAAGAAGCAAGAAAGCCATCTCTTCTTTGGGTTGTAGAAAGTTTGAGGCATCCTGTACTACATAACACAGCACCTTGTCTCAAATACCAAAACAAAAATAGAGCAGAAACAGTTTTTATTATCCTGTGGCTTACTGTACTCAGAGTGATTATTGGGAGTTGGGAAGCAGCAGTACTATGGCCAAAAAGCAGAAGTTCTTGCATGGTAAGCAGACAGTCTTGTGCTGAGTTATAGACCTTTCTTTTGTTTTTGGTTTGGGTGTTGCTGTTGTTGTTGCTTTTGTTGTTGTTGTTGTTGTTTTGTGGGGAGAGTAAGATACTGAGGGAAGGACTGCTTTCTGGACTGTGGGGGGATTCACTTGGTTACTGTATATCCAGTAACTGTTTATGACTATTTCCTGAGATATAACTGGTACCTGATGTAAACTCCTGGCTGAGGCAATTGTTAAAAGTACCTTGTCCCTAATAACTTACATGATGAAGACATTTGTTTATGATATTGCTAATGAAGAGATCTTATCATCCCCTCAGCCAATCAGCAACGAGCAACGTTGGGAACACAAGAGGACCTAGGATTGCTGGAAGTGCTGTAAAGGCACCAGGCAGTCAGCCAAAATCTCAGGTGATATTGTTCTGTTCATTGTTCTTTGTATCAGTGAGAGCATTGTCTTACAAGAATAAAACACTTCAGCAAAGTGTGTTCTGGGTCCAGTCCATTGAGGCTGTTCCCCTCTGCTTTCAAGTTCAAAGTTTGCCTCCTGGAAGTAACTTTCTGTTCTTTATCAAACCTACTCATGACTCAGAACAAGCAGTTTTTTGAACAGAGTCTCACCGTGTAGCCCAAGTTAGCATGGAACTCTTGACTATCTGTCTTGACTACCCAACTGCTTGGATCACCACTATGCCCAGCTCACAGATCTTCTTCCCTTAAGCTTTTCACCTATTCTGCTTGTAAAATATCTCTATGAGCTTTGTAATGAAGAATGTATTTCTATAAAGGAAGAAACTGTTTTTATCTTCTTTTGACACCTGTGAAATATTCATTTAGTTCTCTGTTTCTATCACTGGAGCCTAAACCTACAGGGGGAAAGGACTTTACATCTCATGCTGCCCTGCACTAACACAGTGATGACTGGACGTGTTTGCTAAAAGAACAGACAACACCCTGAATGAATAATGAACGTGAAAAGAAAGTCATGTCTCCATTCACCATATGAACATGAGAAACTTTGATAATGTCAGTGTGAGAAAGGGTTTAAGAAATGGAGACTAGGGAGAGAAACAAACATCAAAGAAGAGGAGTGAAGGTGTTCAGGAAAAATCACAGATGTGTAAACAGCAGAAAGCTAACACTTAGGAAGAAAGGTAGAGAATCAAAAGAAATCAAAGTAATTTATGGAAAGAGTCCAGTAGCAAAAGGCTTATTAGAATCTATGCTGGTGCTGGGCAGTGGTGGTACATGACTTTAATCCTAGCACTTGGGATGTAGAGGCAGGTATATCTTTGAGTTCAAGGCCAGCCTGGTCTACAGAGTGAGTTCCAGGACAGCTAGGGAGATACATAGAGAAACCCTGTCTCAAAAAACTGACGCCAACAACAACAACAACAACAACCAACAACAACAACAACAACAACAACAACAACAACAACAACAACAACAAACAACAAATTTTTTTCTAAGTAATAACCTGGCTAGTTTTATGTCAATTTGACACAAGCTAGAGTAGACAAAGAGGAAGGCTCCTTACCTAAGAAAATGCCTCCATAAGATTAGGCTGTCGGCAAGCCTGTAGGGCATTTTCTTAATTCGTGATTTATGAAGGAGTACCCAGCTTACTATGGGCGTTGTCATCCTTAGGATGATGGTCCTGGGTTCTGTAAGTAAACAGGCTGAGCAAGCCATGAGGAGCAAGCCAATAAGGATCACTCCTCCATGGCCACATCAGTTTCTGCCTCCAGGTTCCTGCCCTGTTTGAGTTCCTGTCCTGACTTCCTTTGATGATGAACTGTGATATGAAAGTTAAAACGAATAAACCCTTTCTTTCCCCAAGTTGCCTTTGGTCATGGTGTTTCATCATAGTAATAGAAACCCCAACTAAGACAGAATACCAATGAAAACTTTGCTATTTGTCTCTACAAACACAAACAAGCCTCACTACTATACTATCTCAGTAAAGACAAATCTGTCCACATAGTCAAGGGAAAATTCTAGGAAAAAACAAACAAACACAACAGCATGAACTTACACTTGGGCAGCAAGGCGTTCGATCAAAAAATTTCCCAGAATATATGGGTCTGATGTGGCCTGGAGGCTCCACTCCAGTTTCCATGCCTGTGGGCTCCTTTTTTTCTTCAGGTTGTTGGGCAAATCGGAACTCAGAAGGTTCGGTTACTAAAACTATTTGAGGCTCTTCATTCTTGACTTCACCTGGTTCCTGGGTTTGTGGCAACCCGGTATCTACCTCAGGGGGCTTCTCTGCATAAGGGTTCACCACTACACAGGTGGGCTTTTTTTCTAGTTTTCCGGGTTCCAAACCTACAACAGGCTGATTTTCTGCTACAGCATTCATCCAGATAGGGCCACAGTCCACAGCCCTCCCTCTGCTCCCCGGAGCCTGTGGACTTGCATACATTGTGCCCAACGGAGACGAGAGTGTTCCTCCGTTGGGTAATGGAGCTGGAAGCCCCTCGTTTTCTGAAGTCCCCACTCTTCCTGGTAACAATCCCAGAGGTTTTGGTCCCTGGAAGGCAGAGTCTCCGTGGAGTCCTAAATTACCCGTCTCCATGGGATTCCTAGACATAGCAGGTCTTTCTAATCCTACTCCAAGCACATGGCTAAGTGGCGATTTTGTTTCTGGCAATTCTATCCTCTCCTTCTGTCTTCGGTTTTGTTCTAGTCTCATTGTGAGCCCCAGCTCCGTGGGAGAGTTTGTTTTACTAAGTAACCTATCTCTTATATCGTCCTTTTGTTCTTGGGTGAATCTAACCTCCGGGATTTCAGGTGACCGCATCCTTCCCAGAGAACTTATTTCTAATGGAGAAGCTGTACTTGGCTGCTGGAAAGTTTGCAAGCCTTTGGGGGATCCCACTCTCACGAATGAACACATTTTCTCTGTACTCCCTGAGGACCACTTCCTGCCTGTGGTGTTTCCGGAGGAGAGTTGCTGAGTACAAGAAGTCTGTTTACCCCGTTACCTGGGAAACAGACTTGGGGCGGGGCTAACCCGCCCTGCCCAGCTCTCATACAGTTTTTCAATAGGTTTCACTATTTTTTTTTTTTTCCGAACCCGGGTTTCTTCCTTCCTTCCTTCCTTCCTTCCTTCCTTCCTTCCTTCCTTCCTTCTTTTCTTTCTCTTTCTCTTTTCTTCCCTCCCTCACTCCCTCCCTTCTTTCCTTCCTTCCTTCCTTTTCTTTCTTAAAGAACATCATCTTTAATTGTGTGCATGAGACAGTGTGTGTGTACAAATGTCACAAAAGCCAGAAGCATTGCCTGGCGCGGGGCGGGGGCGGGGGGGGGGCGGGTTGAACTGAAGTTATAGGAAGTTGGGAGCTACCTCACAAGGGGCTGTGAAATCGAAAAACCTCTCTGCAAAAGAGAAAGAGGTTTTAACGCGGAGCCATCTCCCCAATGTTGTCTGTGTTCAGCCCCAAATCCCCAAAACCTCCCTTACACACCTCTGGGTTTCTTTTTACTATAGAAGGCAGAAGAACTTGTGTGGTGTGATGTGGCTACTAAACCTAATGTTTGCCAAGTTCTCTTCTGTTGCCCAAGTTATACAGTTCTATTATGATGCTTTCAGGAGACTGAGCAAGGCATGGTAGTTCATATCTGCAATCGCAGAATTCAGGAGGCTGAAACATGGGCATAGCCATGAGTTTAAGGATAGCCTTAACAAAACACAAAATGTTCAGAACAATGAAAGAATATTAAAAACTGCAAGGGAAAAGAGCAAATAACATATAAAGGCAAACCTAATAGAATTACACCTGACTTCTCAATGGTGACTAAAAGCCAGAAGGGTCTGGACACGTCCTGAAGACTCTAAGATATAACAGTTCACCACTGGGGGCGGCTCAGCAAGGAAAAGATGGAGGCATATTCATTGGTGCAAACTCTGCCAGACCTCAGCAGAGTGAACCACCATTATGGCCAGTGCCATACTCACAGTGGAACCCCAAACATCTAGGCTCAGGTGTTTTGATTCAGAACTCCTTAGGTGTTCTACTGATACCATGTGCAAATCATAAGCAATTAAACATCCCCCACAGAAATCCAATACCTGCAGACAATACCAAACACCAAGACCTAGCTTAGACCCTTACCCAACAGTGTATAAAACAATTTCGAACATAACTAAAAATAAACATCAGCATGGATGAATAAAATAAGATATTCCATGATAGCCATGTGGTGCATACTTTTAATCCCACCATTTGGAAGGCAGAAGTAGGCAGATTCCTGGAAGTTAGAGACCAGCCTGGCCTACAGATTGAGTTCTAGGACAGCCAGGGCTATACAAACAAACAAAAACAACCAATCAATCAAACAAACAAATGAAAGCTATTCCATGATAAAGCCAAATTTAAACAATGTCTATCTACAAATCCAGCCCTCCAGAGGTGCTAGAAGAAAAATTCCAACTTAAGGAGGTTAACTACACCCATCAAAACTCAGGAACTAACCACAGACCAGCAAAATCAAAAGCAGGGAAGCACGTACACATATACAGTCTCCTCCTCCCCCCCCCTCCACACACACTATGACCACCAACAGCAATGACAACAAAATAACAGGAATTAACAATCCTTGATCATTAATATCTCTCTATATCAATGGTCTCAATACCCCAGAGACTAATAAAATGGATCAAAATGGATTCAAAAACAGGATCCACCCTTCTGCTGCATCCAAGATACACACGTCACCATCAAGGATAGATACAACCTCAGGATAAGAGGTTGGAAAAAAATATTACAAGAAAGTGAACTATAGAGGTTAGCTGGTGTAGCCATTTTAATATCTAACAAAATAAACTTCACACCAAAACTAATCAAAAGAGATGGAGGAAGAACACTATATACTCATCAAAGGGAAAATCCTCCAAGATGACATTTCAGTTCTTGACACCTATGCCCCAAACACAAGAGCACCCAATTTTGTAAAAGAAACACTACTACAACTTAAATCACATATTGATCCTCATATACTAATAGTGAGAGACTTCAATATCTCACTCTCGCCAACGGACATTCCATCTAGACAGAAATTAAACAGAGAAATACTGGAGCTAACAGACATTACAATCCAAATGGACCTAACAGATATTTATAGAACACTCATAAAAGAATATACATTCTTCTCTGAACCTCATGGAACTTTCTCCAAAACTGACCACATACTTAGATACAAAGCAAAGCTCAATAGATACAAGAAAATTGAAACAAAACCCTGGATTAAAGCTGGATATCAACAAAGGAAAGCTTGCAAACTCATGGAAACTGTACAACTAACTCTCTACTGAATGGAAAATAGATCAAGACAGAAATAAAGAAATTAAAGACCTTCTAGAACTCAATGAAAATAAATATACAATATACCATAGCTTCTGGTTCACAATGAAAGTGAAACTAAGAGGAAAGCTTAGAGAAAAGAAAAGAAATAATCACACCCAGTAAAATAGAAACAAAGAGAACAATACAAAGAATAAATAAACAAAGAAGTGATTCTTTGAGAAAATCAACAAGACAGACAAACCCTTATCCAAACTAACTAAAAGGCAGAGAATAGCCAAAATAACAAAATCAGAAACAAAAAGAGGGACATAACAACTGACATTGAAGAAATTCAAAGAATCATGAGGATCTACTTTAAAAACCTGTACTCCACAAAATTAAAAAATCTAAAAGAAATGGATAATTTTCTTGATAGGTACCACTAAACAAAGTTAATGTAAGATCAGATAAGCAATTTAAACAGATCTATAACCCCTAATGAAATAGAAGTAGCAATCAAAAGTCCCCCAACCGTGGGCTGGAGAGATGGCTCAGTGGTTAAGAACACTGGATGCTCTTCCAGAAGACCTAGGTTCAATGCCCAGCGCCACATGGCAGCTCACAACTGTCTGTAACTCTAATTCCAGGAGAACTGACACGTACCATGAACTCATGTATTTAGCATAGAATTGTACCAGATTTTCAATGAAAAGTTAATTCCAATACTCCTCAAATTACTCCACAAAACAGAAACAGAAGAAACATTACCAATTCATTTTATAAGGATACAGTTGCCCTGAAATCCAAACCAAAGATTCAAAAAGGAACAAAATTTGTAGACCAAATTCCTTCATGAATATAGATGCAAAAATGCTCAACAAAATACTTGCAAACTGAATCCAAACTCACACATCAAAAAGATCATCCACCATGATCAAGCAGGCATCATCCCAGAGATGCATGGATGGTTCAACATATGAAAATCAGTCAATGTAACCCACCATATAAACAAACTGAAAGGAAAAAATTACATTATTGTCTCACTAGATGCTGAAAAAGCCTTTAGCAAAATTCAATACCCCTTCATGATAAAAGTCCTGGAGTGATTAGGGATAAAAGAGACATATGTCAACATAATAAAGGCAGTTTACAGCAAGCCTATAGCCAACATCAACCTAAAGGGGGAAAAAGTTAAAGCAATTCCAAAAATCAGGAACAAGCCAAAATTGTTCCCTCCATATCTATTCAATATAGTACCTGAACTCTTAGGTAGAGCAGTAATACAATTGAAGGAGATCAAGGGTATAGGAATTAGAAATAAAAATCAAAATATTGTTATTTGCAGATGATATGATAGTGATCTTAAAAATTCCACCAGGAAACTCCTACAGCAGAAAAACACTTTAAGCAATGTAGATCTGTACAAAAATTAACTCACAAAAATCAGTAGCTTGTCTATATAAAAATGACATACCAACTGAGAAAGAAATCAGGGAAATAACACCTTTTGCAATAGCCTCAAATAATATATCTTTGGGTAATGCTAACCATGAAAGTGAAAGATGAGTTTGGTAAAATCTTCAAGTCATTGAAGAAAGAAATTGAAGAAGGTATCAAAAAATAAAAAGATCTCCCACTGTCACTAATAGGTAGGAATCACAGTAAAAACACCAATCCTATCAAAAGCAATCTATAGTTTCAATGTAATCCCATCAAAATTCCAAGGAAGTTCTTCACAGAGCTTGAAAAGAGAATTATCAGCTTCATACGGTAAACCAAAACCCCAGGATAGCTAAAACAATCCTGAACAATAAAAGTACTCCTTGAGGTATCACCATTCCTGATTTTAAGTGTAATAAAACCAGCATGGTATTGGCATTAAAAACAGACACGTTGATTAATGGAATGGAACTGAAAACCCAAACATAAATCTACACACATATGAACACCTTATTTTTGATAAAGAAGCCTGAAATACACACTGGAAAAAAGACAGCATCTTCAACAAATGATACTTGTCAAACTGGATGTCTTCATGTAGAAGAATGCAAAGAGATCCATAGTTATCATCCTTCACAAAACTCATGTCCAAGTGGTTCAAGGGCCTCAACATAAAATGAGATACTTTGAACCTGATTGAAGAGAGGGTGAGGAATAGCCCTGAACTCATTGGCAAAGGAGAAAACTTCCTGAATAGAACACCAATAGCACAGTCACTAAGATCCACAATTAATAAATGGAAACTCAAGAAACTGAAAAGCTTCTGTAAGGCAAAGGACACTGTCAATCACACAAAGTGGCAGCCTACAGAATGGGAAATGATTTTTTACCAACTCCACATCTGATAGAGGACTAATATCCAAAATATATAAAGAACTCAAGAAGCTAGATATTTAAAAAAACCAAATAATCTAATTTTTAAAATGGGGTAGAATCTAAACAGAATTCTCAACAGAAGAATTTCAAATGGCTGAGAAATACTTAAAGAAATGTTCAACATGCTTAGCCATCAGGGAAACGTAAGTCAAAACAACTTTGAGATTCCATCTTACACCTGTCAGAATGACTAAGGTCAATAACACAAGTGACAGCTCATTCTGGTGAGGATGTGGAGCAATGGTAACACTCATCCATTGATGGTGGGAGTGCAAACTTGTGTACAGCCTCTATAGAAATCAGTATGGCAGTTCATCGGAAAGTTGGGAATTGATCTACCTTGAAATACACCTACCTCTACCTCAACTATAAAACTCTTGGGCATATACCCAAAGGATGTTCCATCCTACCAAAAGAACACTTCCTCAGCTGTGTTGCATTGAGGCTTTATTAATAATAACCAGAAACTTGAAACAGCCTAGATGTCCCTCAACAGAAGAGTGGATAAAGAAAATGTGGTATAATTACACAATGGAGTATTACTCAGCTATTAAGAAAAAATGAAATCATGAAATTCACAGGCAAATAGACGGAACTAGAAAAAAAAATCATCCTGAGTGAGGTAACCCAGATCCAGAAAGGTAAATATGATATTTATTGACTTATATGTGGATATTAGCCATTACATAATGATAACCATCCTACAATCTGTAGACCTAGAAAGGTTAGGTATAAAGGAAGGGACTAGGATGACACATGGATCTTCCTCAGAGAGCCAAATAGAATAGATTCTATGGATGAACTGGGGCAGGGTGAGAAGCAGAATTGTGAGGATCAGGTGGAGAGGGGGAGAGAACCTGGGGTTGGGGTTGATGGAGGGAATGCCAATAGGAGAGACAGCTGGAATTGAGGGGCTTTTGAAAAAGCTTTTGTGAAAGCCTAGCACAGTGGAAACTTCCTAAAATATATGAAGTCGATCCTAATGAGCACTCATAATAATGGAGGGATACAGAGTCACAACTGGCTCTTTCTTGTCACCAAATGAAGCTTCCAGTACCGGGACTGGGCTTCATTCGATTGAGTTGTTGGCAGGGGGGATCCTATGGAAATCCTCAAACAATCCAGGCTGTTACCAAGAGAATAGTTTACTCTCTGCAAACTGACAGTCAGACTCCTGATAATAACACCCACAAAACTCATTGAACATGGAAAAGTTGATTTGGTCCCTACGTGGAGCCTCCACCCCTACATTCTAGTCTCTTTGATGTGAGATGGTACCCTGAAGGCTACCAAAAGAGAAAGGTAAACACCAACCCAGTCACAAAACCTTTGACCTATAATCTGCTCTACCTGCAATATATGACAGGGCAATGGTGGCACAGATCTTGAGGGAGTAGTTAACCAATTTCTGACTTAATTGCCCACTCTATGATATGGAACCCATATATGACATTGCTTGGATAACCCAAAACCAAAGACTAGTTAGCGCAGAGACCTAGGGTAAAACCAAACACTACTTATCTGAAAAAAAAAAAAAAAAAAGCTTAAATAAAATAACTCCTAATAATATTCTACTATACTCATAGATCTGTGCCTTATTCAGTCATCACCAGTGAAGCTTCCTCCTGTATCAGACAGAAACAGATGCAGAGACCCACAGCCAGACATTATGCAGAGAGAGTTCTTGGAACACACAGTTCTAGATGGGATGTCTCCATCAACACTCCCCCCCCCATCGGAATTCAGGGAACCCTGGGGAAGAGGAGGTGGAAAGAGTGTAAGACCCAGAGGAGATGGAGGACACCAGGAGAACAAGGTCCTCTAAATCAACATGAGCAAAGTTCATATGAATTTATGGAGACTGAAGCAGCAAGTAGCTTTCAACTACTTATTTTGTTTTTGTTTGTTTCTTTGTTTTTGAGACAGGGTTTCTCTGTTGTAACTCTAGTTGTCCTGGAACTCACTCTGTAGACTAGGCTG
This sequence comes from Cricetomys ansorgei, assembly GCA_026225945.1. Taxonomy (NCBI): domain Eukaryota; kingdom Metazoa; phylum Chordata; class Mammalia; order Rodentia; family Nesomyidae; genus Cricetomys; species Cricetomys ansorgei. The sequence continues at coordinate 13,964,161 of JAMJFZ010003581.1, forward strand.
GTCTCTATCTCACAGCAATCTGCCTGCCTCTGCCTCCCCAGTGCTGGAATTAAAGGTGTGCACCACTACACCCAGGTTAGAAGCCTGTTGTTTTCTAATGAGAGCAAATGCCTGTATAGGGGCTCATTCATTCATTCTACAGATATGTATTGAGTTCTTTTTGTCAGTACTAGAAATAAAGATAATATTAACCCCAATTCATAAGATTTATGTTCTAGTGGGAATGAGAAAATACCAACTAAGCCAATGAAAGCATTTCAGATAGTCTTAAATAATATGAAGAAAACAGGAGGACCCACGGACTTAGCAAGACCCTCAGTAAATGACATTTGAGATAAAGCCTGAACTGTGTCCTTTAAATTTATTTATTTAATTTTTGGTGCTGGAGATTGAACCCAAGGCCTAGCTCTTATTAAGCATAAACTCTAACATACTATACCCAGACTCAAACAAATAGTTTTAAACATGACCAGCTAAAGTTCTGTTTGTGTCTACTCTATGTACACCTATGGAGACCAGAGGAAGACATCTGGTTTCCTGCTCTACCACTACCTTACTCCCTTGAGACAAGGTTTCTCACTGAAGCTGAAACTAGGCTGGCAGCCAGTAAGCCCTAAGATCTTCCTGTCTCTGCCTCCTTCATTATTGAGATTACAGACAAATGTGAAAAAAGCTGAGATTTTCACTTTTCAAATACTGGGATTAGAGCTCAGATCTTCAAGCTTGAACAACTGTTCTTATCAGCTGAGTAATCTCCTTAGATCCAGCTCAAGTATTAAAAGACTCTTTTGCTTTGTTTACTGCCTTATATTAAAGTTCATTGTCTTAATTGCTTTTCTCAATGTGACAAAATATCTGACACGTGCAACTTAAAGAAGAAGTGTTTATTTTGGCTCACAGGACCAGGGTGCAACCACTGCAGGAAAATCAAGGCACAGGAGCTTGAAATAGCTGGTTATAGGGCATCCACATCAGGAAGAAGAGAATGTGGTATAGACTCATGTTTTCTGGATCCTGTTGGGAAAGATTAGGAGATATGGCCTTGTTAGAAGATATGATAGGGGTAGACATTGAGGTTTCAAATGCCTGTCTCATTCTCAATTATCTCTCTGTTTGCCTACTACTTACAAATTGGATGTAAGCTCTAAGCTACTGCTCCAGTACCATGTCTACCTGCCCTCTGCCATGCTTCTCACCACAATGGTCATGGTGGTCATAGAATCATAGACTCTAACTCTTTGGAACTGTGAGTCCCAAATTAAATGCTTTCTTTTACAAGTTGCCTTAGTCATGGTGTGTTTTGTTTTGTTTTGTTTTTTGTCACAACAATAGAAAAGCAACTAAGACAGAGTGATGAATGCTGGTGTTCAACATACTTTTTCCTTTTCATGCAGCCCAGTACTCTAGCCCAGGGAATGGTGCCAAAACATACAGGGTAGATCTCGACCTAATCAAGATAATTCCTTACAGGTGTGCCCTTGTCAACTAAATGATTACAGTCCCTGTAAACTTGACAATCTATATTAATCATAACACCACTTGTCTTCAGAAAAACAATGACTTGCCTCAAAATAATAGTAATAATAAAAATACAAAAAGGCTTAGCTCAGTGGTAGAGTGCCTAGCATATGAACAATCCTGGGCTCAAGTACCACTTTCAGAAAGAAAGAGAGAGAGAAAGGAGGGAAGGAGGGAGGGAGAGAGAAGGGGAGAGTTGTTGATAAAAGCTCAGACACTTGAAATTTATGTTGGGAGTCTGGAGAGTTGAGGAAAATATTCACACCAAACACAGTGTTTTAAGTCATTACAACTGTGATGAGGGCCATCCATTTTGTATCTTGCTTCAACAAATTCTAGTAATTAGTAGAATTACATATTAAACACTAAAATAGGGTAATTGTCAGTGTTCTCAAGTTATCTGTGGTCAGAAAAAAAAAAGGTGAACACAGGATGAGTGGCAACCCAACAGCAAAGCCTTATTATGACACTTTTTTAAAAATGATCATTAGACAGAACCCATGAGAAACATGTGGAAGTCCCTGGTCTAATTCCTGGTACCACCAATAAACTAAATAAGTACTAGATCCTCAGTCAGCACATTTCCAGGTAGACATTCTCACTAAACTGTTAAATGTTGAGTCTATTAATAAAGAATTAAAAGACAAAATTAGCAGATAGAAATAAATGAGGAAGCAATATTCTAGAATAATAAAACAGAAGGGTTCCAGTAAATCATGAACTGCCACATTTAATATGTTATTTATGGGGTTTTTACAAAATTTTAATGCATTTTTTAAGCATGTCTTCTTTTGGGGATAGAAGGTATAGACACTCTGTGGTGAGCATGTGAAGGTCAGAGGACAAGAGTCAGTTCTCTACTTCTGCCATGTGAATACTGAGGATCAAACATGGGTGGTTAAGCTTGGCAGCAAATACCCTTACCTGCCGAGCCATCTTGGTGGCTCTCTGAGGTCTCTTAAGTGAAACATTCATCATGGTTTTTTTTTTTTTATTTTATTGAAGAGGAGGGGTTTAATAAAACTATTTTAATATAGGCCCGAGCACAATGGTTAAGGGAAAGAGAAGTACTCAGAAGTAGATGAGCTTGTTGAAGAAGGGCTGTGGAAATTAAGGCAAACCCAAGAGTGAGGGTGGGCGCCTCAAGAAAGAATTGCCCAAACACTTAACATTCTTTAATTAAAAAACAAAATAAAACAAAAAAACGGGGTTTCATTATGTAGCCCTATCTGGCCTGGAGTGCTGTGATTAAAGGTATGCCACTATAACCAGTCATCATTCTAAATGTAACTAATATTTCTGGAGTCCTCTGATCGTCACACATGCATCCATGGCATACATGTTCTAACACACACACCAAATTAATTTAAAACATTTAAGAGACGAAATAGAATAAAGGAAATGTGAGTTGAAATCAGAGTTGAAAAACTGGCTCCATTAATAATGAATAAGATACTATCGGACATTTTTCAAGTCAGCGGCATGACTGGCAAATACGTAAGGAATGGGCATAAAAGACATGAGTATGTGTTAATTCCGGTTCATATGAACACTGCCATGAACCACACATTGGGATTCGACAACATTTGGAGATTAGATACATTTTAGCGATGAAATGGATCGTGGTTTATGAGGGAAAGAGAAAAGGGTTGAAAAAGATGCTGCAGTTAGTTCAAAGACTGGGTGACTGGGTGTCACTAAGTGGAAGCAAGTTTAGAAAATAGGTTTGGTTTGGGACATGATACTGACATGAAAAAACTGACACGACATATCTATCCTATTTCCTGATGCTTCCTGAGATTACCCTCAAGCTATTAACATGACTAATATATGAGAACAAGCCCTTGGGGGTAAACTGCCACAGATATTACATATGACACATTCTGTAGTAACTGGGGAGTTGATCTAAAAGACTGGCTGTTCAAGGGTTCAAATCATCTCCATTGCACAATATGAAATGAGCAACGATGGGGATACCTTTGCCCAGGTCCACGTCAAAGAAACAAGGTTTTCCAGACATGACAGTGATATTGTACAAATGAACGTACAGCTGCTATGACTGCATGCACACCTGAAACAAGACCAAACCAGCCAAAAGCCCAATATCAATGGAGGACAGGCTCACAAAGTTCTACTCATAGCTGAGGAGCTACAGCTATGGGAGAGTCAGTTTCTTTTGGTGTGTTCCCTAATAGGCTGCAAACCTTCTAGAAGATGTCCGAAAACCCATACACAAATTGGAAACACAAGGAGGCTAGAGGAGAAAACAGCTAAAGAAGTGGACTGGGAGAGGCTTTTGCAGAAGGGGGGCGCTTTCCAATAGATATGGGGGAAGGTGTCTTAGTAGAGAGATGCCCAGGTGACAGGCACCCAGGAAAGCATAGCAGACTCCAGGAGCCAGAGAGACTGAGAGGACACTTATCTAAGTAGGCAAGGAGAGATGAACGATTAGAGCAAGTGGATGGAGGAAGCAGATGAGGAGGTGGACTCTAGAATTAGGAATCAAATACAGTGAGTGGCAGAGTCAGCAGAAACAAACGGTCCATTCATACCTCGGGAAAGTCAAATCAGCAGCTTGCTTCAGTTAGCCTAGGGCGAGCCCCTTGGAAGGGGGCTCATATATGCCTTTCCTGGGTTTCTGTACCAGATGAGTAAAATGAGATCATGACTCTTCCAAGGTATGGTTAAAGGGAAGGTTTTTACTGTAGATATGAGGGAGAGTACAGCCAGAGGCATCTGGAAGAGTCCAGAGTAGGGAGAGAAAGTAGTGGGCTAAACATGTCCCACAGACTGAACTGGGTCATGAGAGGAGAGGGAGTGGGAAAGGAGAGAACAGGCAGAGTATGGACGAAAAGCCTAGAGAGAGAGGCAAGAAAGGGGGCCAAGGAAGAAATACAAGGGAGAGAGAGCATGGTTGGAAATAGTAGGGTTATATGGGAATGAGAAACTGAAGGAGGGAAAGCTGGAGAAATTTAGGATGGGAGGGCTGGTGAGAAGAGCTGAGCAGAGCCACCCGTACTCAGTGAGTGAGCCTGTAGGCCGGAAGACACTTGGTGTACTAATAGGCACCACTGTTAGCCATCTGTCCCTTCTGACAGTGGTGAGGAAATGGTAGAGGGAAATGAATGAAAATGCTCCTAGGTATGACGGAGGAGGAAGTTTATTGTACATATGAGGGAGAACACAGTAGATATGAGGGAGCATAGCCAGGGGCAGAGACATCTGGGAGAGTCCAAGGTGGACGTGACCAGACTGAGCTGCTGGCCATGTGAGGAGAGAGGGAGGGGAAAAGGGAGAAGAGGGTACAAAGAGGGGAACCTAAAGACCAAGAGGCCAAAAGAGAACAAGAGAGAAACAGTAACCAAAATGGCTGGATTATATAGGAAAGAGCAGCCCAGTTCCTAGAGAGTTCAGGGTAGGGTGCAGGATAAGCAAGCCAGGAGGACTCAGTAACAGGGTAGAGGGAAAGGATGCTGGGAGAAATTGGCAGTATCTCGGCCAGCACTTTGTCTGGAGTTTAAGACCTAAAAGGAAACAGGTGCCAGAATTTGAGGGAGTGGAGTTTCCTTTGCATCTGACTGTGTGAGTACTAACAGAATGTCTTAAATAGGTTTGCTGTGGACAACCATGAACATCTTGGGCTGCTGTTCACTGGAATCTTAAGAAGTAGTATTCTGAGGCCAGCTGCAATTTAGAATGTATCTTCATCACCAAACAAGCAATGATCTTGGCCAGGTTACTTGCCTCCCTTATTCATTCATTCCACAAACATGACTGGATTTCCGGCTGCCAGGGGCGGTGCTAGACACCAGTCTTACAAAGGTGCAGATCAATGGTTTGGGGGTAGGGAGATGTCTGACCCTGATATCGGTTGTATGTTTGTTTCAGAAAGACGGACTCCAAAGTGTTCAGTTCTTAATTCAAAGGGAACTTCTGAATAAACGCTATTATTAGGGTTTCTCGTTTCCCATTCCTTATGAAAGACAAGTAAACTCTCAGTAAGCGCGAGTTATTCTTTTGAGGCTTGCTGTCTAAAGCAGCTTTTGAATAGAAAGGGTCCTAATGCTCTCCGAGATCACCGACACACCCATTCCCGGACGGGTAGGGGCACTTCTAGGCTGCACAAGCCCCTCGCCTAAAGCCCTGTGCTGGGCTGCTAAGACTGAGGTGGTGTGAGAGGCCTGTAAGTGAATTCTCAAAGCGATCTCAGGGAAATGAGAAGTCAGGACACGGGGCCATCTGGACAACAATGGCATAGGCAAGGTCCCGCCAGCCAGGGAGAGGTCACGTGACGCAGGCCTGGGCCACGCCCCTCGGCTCAGGCCACGCCTCACAGCCCGCCCAGATAACAATGGCGCTGGAGGGAGGGGCCCGGGTTGGTCCAGGAAGGGTGAGCAAGGCTCTGAGGAAGTTAGTCTTCTGGCGAAGACACGTGACCCAAGCTCCCCGGCTTCATTCCTGACACTCCGGCCCCGCCCTGCTGTCCAGAACCCAAAGATGTCCGCTCAGATAGCGCAGGCGTTATCGAGGGCGGGGCCACGAGCTCTAAGCCTACAAGCAAAGGGCGGACGCGAGATCCCGCTTGGGGAAGTCACGTGGCTCAGGCCCCGCCCCTTAGGAGGCTCCGGCCGGGCATCTGGGACTGGGCGATAGCGGAAGTGACCACACAGCGTGCTTTGCAGCGTGCAAACGTGGCGGAGCCGGCGGAAGTGGTTCCTTCTCTGAACCCTGTGTGTTTGTGTTTTGGTTCGGGAAGGAGCCGGGTGGCCTGAGGGGAGGAGACGGAGGAGGAGGAGGAAGGAGAAGTCATCGGAACCCGAGTGCCGCGACTGCGGAGGAGTACAGAGGAAGGCGGAGTGGAGAAGGCGGAGACGCAGCCCGGCAGGGGCGGCACGGCGCTCGGAGCCCCGCGCCGGCCAGAGTGAGCTGCCAAAGCAGGCGACGCCGCTGCAGCTGCGGCGCATCCGTTCTCCGGGCTGCGCGTGGCCTCGTTGCCGGGAGCCGCGCCCCAGGTAAGCCGCCGTCGGGGCGCGTCCCCGCGATCCGGGGCTGTGCCCTGGCCTCCAAGCCGTCGCGAGCCTGAGTTCGGGCGGGTGACTCATCGCGCCAGCAGCACCGGAGCCTGGGATGCCGGACCTGCTGAGGGAGCAGCGGGTGTCACCCTCTTCCCTTCCCAAGATGGCGCCGCGGGCGGCGATGGTGTCCGGCCTGGTGCTGGGGTTCAGTCCCGGCCGGACCACATCGCGGGGTGAGGGGTTGACTCAGGAGCACGGCTTCGGGGCCCTGCGGGGCTGTTGGGCTCGGCACCCCGGGTTGGTTCTCGGGTGTTTGAGACAGGAACCCAGGCCTACAGCAGGTGGAGACTGGGGAGCTCCGCCTACTTATGCCTGGCTTGGCCGGGCTATGAGAATGGTAGGATTCTCTTGTCTCTACTGTGGAAGGTGATGAGCCGAGGTCGCAGGGCTCTCTGCGAGCAAGTTAACGTCCTAACATTTCCAGAAGTTTAAAGCTCTGACTGTCACACTTGGCGTATTTAGTTTTTGCCTTGCGCAAGTGGATTCAAAGTGCTGAATCAGTTTGCCTTGCGCTCAACTAATTAAAAAAAAAAAAAAACCTACGTGTTGGTCTCTCGGAATATTCAGGACTGTTCAGAATCCTTAAAGTAAAATTTGAACCCATAAGGTTGTGAGCAAAAGTATGCCCTGGCACATTAAGGACTCCTAAAGGATTGTATCAAATGATTACCATTTTCAAGATTTAAGATGCGTATTATGCAAAAGGTTTATTTTGCGGAATAGCAAGTACAAGTAATGAGTACAGAGGTTTGCTTGTGTGTGTGTGTGTGTGTGTGTGTGTGTGTGTGTGTGTGTGTGTGTGTGTGTGTGTGTGTGTGGTGTGTGCCAGGGGTTGAACTCAGAGCCTCTGTGTGCTGAGCAAGAGCTCCGCCTAGCTACTCCCAGCCCTTGCACATAATTTTTTATCATTTATATCGTGGTCAACGTGTGTATGTTTATAATTTGGCTTGTTTCCTGTTTGAGGTCTTGGAAGTAAAGATTCAGTAGCTTTGAACTTTAAAAGGCACTGAATATGGAGGCACCCACCTGTCATCCCTGCACTTTGGAAGCTGAGGTAGGAATTCTAGGCCAATTCTTACCTACCTTGTGCTTAACTAGGCTACAAGTCCCCCAAAAAATGGGGTGGGGAGGGCAGGAAGCACTTTAAAAAGCAAAACTGAATATGAATTTTGTTTGGTTTTTTTATGAGAATCTGATGTTTCCCTGAAATTTTGGAAGCAAGCTTTGTCCTCTACTGTCTTGTAGGTAAGGGACAATTGGGAAACGTTTAAGCTGAAAATGTGTGTATCTGAAGCTGTGTTGATGCCTTTTCAGTCAGCGTGACAGTCTATTGATCTACAAGCCTTATCTTACCAAGAGGCCATTTTAATTGCCAATTTCAAACACTGTGTACTTAGTAGGCACTGTATTAGAGACTACGTATGTTGTCTTAATTCTCACAGTAGCTATGCAGTACTAGATATAATAGATACTGAGATTTGGAAATTAAAGCTTGCTCAGGCATAGCCAGGGCTAAACTTCAAAACTTTGTGGGGTGAGGTGGAATGGGAGTTTTATTTATATATTTTGAGAAACTCTGTGTACCTCTGGATGGCTTGAAATTTGCCCTCTAGACCAAGGTTGGCTGGAACTCACATAGATAGATTCATCTACTTTCCTCTGGCCCTGTAGTGCTGGGATTAAAATCTACCATGTCTGCTGTTTTGAGACAGGGCCTTTCTATGTATTTCTAACATGCTTCTGTCTCAGCTTCCCAAGTGTTAGGAACACAGGCAAGCTCCATCATGCCAGGCTAGAAAGGTAGTTATATTTATATTCTTTTGGTTATAAGTAGCTCAAATATCATTTCATTTGTAAATGTGTCAGTATTTATTGGTAAAAATAAGAAGTCTTAAAAGCTAGTAACTAGATCAAGCTAAAAGGTGGTATCTTAAAAACTAAGCCATGCTTGGTGGCACACACAACACTTGGAGGCAGAGGCAGGTGGATTGATCTCTTTAGTTCAAGGACAACCAGTCTGCATAGAGAGAGACCTTGTCTTAAAATAACGGCAAAATAACAGAGATCTCATGGATATATTTATCAATGAATTTGTCATTATGAAGAGTGTTCTATGTATCAACTCAAATTTTGTAGGAACACAAACTTCTTGAAGTGTAAATGAAATGTAGCTTCTGGGCAGAGAATTTTTTTAGGGATGAACCCCTTAGTAGGTTTTGTTGTTAATAAGCTTATAACCAACATTTACTTGAGTTTATATGTGTGATGTGTGTGTGTTTTCTTGTGTGAAGGTTTATGCATGCCACAGCATTCGTGTGCAGATCAAAGAGACAACCTCAGGTTTTGGTCCTTACCTTTTCACCATAAGTCCCAGGATCCAAACCCAAACTTATACCACAAGTGCCTTACCCAGTGATCTTTCCCCCCTTTTTTTTTTTTTTTTTTTTAAGAAATAAAGTCTCTATGTAGCCCAGGCTAGCCTCTGGAGAACTTCTGGAGAACCTCCTTCCAGTTCCCTGGGTATTGGGATTGCAGGCTTGCTCCCATCCAGGTTCCATATATTGATAAAAAGTTGGTATAAACTATGTTAAGGTTGACTTAAAAATAAACTGCAAAGGGTATTTCAAATATTTACCAGTTCTACCAAGATTAAAAACAACTGGATGTCTTGGTGCAGATCTTAAGAACCTGAACTATAAAGATCACCATCCTATGCTATTTTGTGACACCTGTCTAAAGAGGGCAGTAGGGAATTGCCACGCAGGTCAGCTTTTTCTAAATGCATGCATGTATATATATGTACATATATATGTATGTGTATATATATATATATATCTCACCTAAAAAAAATACTATAAGTCACTCCTAATCCTACCAGTGAGAAACCCAGGCACACAAATATGGGAGTTAAAAAGATATTTGGTATTTGGGGATTACTATTAAATGAAAAGTGTATCATTTAATGGAGGCCTTCAAATAGTGAACTCTAGGATTTGTTCTAGAAACTTTCTATTTAGTAGCATAATTTTCTTCAAAATAATTTTAGCCCAAGTAGTATGACATTAGAGCCTAATTTTGTTTTATGTTATTTCAATGGGTTTTTGTGGTTTTAGTTAAGTGTATGTCTGTGGGAATGTGCATGTGAATTTCAGTTTCCAAGAAGGCCAAAGATGTCAGATACCATGGAGCTAGTATTACAGGTGGTTGTGACTCACCCTATAAGTTGAACTCGAGTCATCTAGCATAGTAGTACTCTCTGAGATTGCTCTATCATAGTTACTGTGTGATCTCAAGTTACTTAATCTTTCTGTGCCTTTTTTCTCATTTATAAGAATTATAATAGTACTTGATACTGTTGACTGGCTGTATTAAGTACTACCTGGCACAAAGTCAAATCTTTTCTTTCCCCGCCTTTTTGTTGTTGTTGGGAGTGGGGGATGCCCTAGAGCCTGTTGCTTGCTGGGCAAGTACTCTACCAATCCCCAGCCCGATTGTTCAAGGTTAGTTGTTTTGTTTTGTGGCCAGGTCTTGCTTATGGCTTTGAGCTCCTGCCTCAGCCTTCCCAAGGTTGGAATGGCTATTGCCACCACACCCTGCTAAAAGCTTGCTTTTTCCTTTTATTAATTTTTTGTTTAATATACAAAGAGGTGGATTATGGGTGATGTTTTCATTTGTGTCATTATACTTTGTTCTTTCTTGCCTACTATCACTGCTCTTCCTTGTCCTCTCCCATCCCCTTCTTCTCTGCAGAGTATCTCCCTTCTGCTTTCATGACACATATTCCATTACTTTCTCTTCTTCCAAGCATTCTCCTCTCTTCCTTTAGACTTCTCACCTTCCCCTTGAAGATTAACTTGAGTTGATTTTAGGCTCAAATCCTGTGTCACTATTTCCTTTGAAAGGTGGTGAAATAAACTAAATGCCATTGGCTGCCTAGTTGCTCATTACAATTTAGTAATACTCTGAGTAAACATACTAAAGTGACTAATACTGATTTACTTTGTTTTGATTTGTTTATCATTATTTATGTCTCCACAGGTATTTTCTCCAGAAAGAAAACAAAATTGATACCTTGCATCTTGGAAGTTCATTTAAGAATCTGAAATTAGGGACTGCTTTTAAATTTGGACATGGCTAATCGAGGAGCAACAAGACCCAACGGGCCAAATACTGGAAATAAAATATGCCAGTTCAAACTGGTGCTTCTAGGAGAGTCTGCTGTTGGCAAATCAAGCCTGGTGCTTCGTTTTGTGAAGGGCCAATTTCATGAATTTCAAGAGAGTACCATTGGGGGTGAGATTTTTATTTTCTTTTTAATCATTTAACTGAATTATAAATTAACAAATATTGTAAATGTGATTTTGAATAACTAAATAGATCATTCAGGGAAGAAGGAAAAAAACCTTTCAGCAGACGTCAGACTTGAAAATCAACTTTATTTTGGTGTTTTATTTTGTTTTTAAACAAGATGCTGTACCCTAAGCTATTTTATTCCCAACTGTCCTGCCTCTACCCATTCACCTCTACAGGTATACACTAACAGCTCAGCCTGATTTTTTTGGCTTAAACAATATTTGGTGGGGGAAAAATGTTAAGAAAAATAAGCTAGGTGGGGTGGTATAAGCTATCGTCCAGCATTCTAGAACCTGAAGTGGGAGGATTATGAGTTTCAGACCAATGGCTATGACATTGTGTGATCCTATCTCAAAAATGAAAAACAAAACACAAAATTGAAATGTCTTAGTGTTTTTGTTTGTTGTTGTTGTTTTGTAGGAAAGTCTTCCTTTTAAGACAAGGTCTTGCCCTATATCCCATACTTCTTGTGAAGTCTTGATAATCATACTTGCTTTAGCCTAACAAGTGCTGGACGTATAATCTTTTATGACCTCTAAGCACCATACCTGTTTTTGAGACAGGGTCTCAAACGTAGCAAGGCTTTATTTCATAATTTTTCTTGGGGGGTGGGATGAGGTGGGAGGGGTACATTCATAATAAAGGTCTTGTGTAGGCTGGCCTGGAACTGGAGCTAGGCAGTTGTAGATGACTGATATTTGGTCTTATACCTCCTAAATGTTGAGATTACAGGTGGGCACTACAGACCCTGTATGTGGGGTTGGGGGCTCAACCCAGGGTTTTATACATGCTAGGAAAGTACTCTTATCAACTAAGATATGTCTCTAGGCCTCAGTAATATTTAATACGATGTTTTTATCTTATGTTTATGAATGTTTTGTTTGCATGTATATTTGCATACCATGTGTATGCAATCCCTGCGGAGGCCAGAGGGTATCTTAAGTCCTTTCTCCAGTGCATACTACTTTTGTTTGGTTAGGGAAATCACGTGTTTCCTCTTTAATGAAACAGAAATAGCATGGCTTACCTGAAATGAAAACAGATGTTCTTAACTAATGTCTGGCAGAGAATAAATGTGTGTTAAATGTCAGTTAAACAAATATTACTGTAGCTTTTTGCTGAGTCATTTCTAGGATTGTTGATATGTTACAAAATAATATTTTGGATGATAGCTGCTTAGTATTTTATTTAAGATTTTAAAATTTTCATTAAGTAGGGGCTGGAGAGATGGCTAAACAGGAGTACAATTTGGGTTTCCAGACAATAAGGTTTCTTACTAAAACTTACATAGTTGCTAGGCATGGTGGTACATCCCTTTCTTCCTAGTACTCAAGAGGCAGAGTCAGGTACATCCCTCTAAATTGGGAAATGGAGACAGGAGAATCAGGAGTTGAGGCTAGCTTCAGCTGTGAGTCTGAGGCCAACCTGCTCTACATAAGATCCTTTCTCAAAACAGTACCATTAACAATGTAAGAGTGAAGTGTGGTGGTACACGCTTTTAAATTAAATCTCAGTCCCCAAAGCTGCATAATAAGACCCTGTCTCAAAAAAAAAAAAAATACGCACTTAATGTGGTATATGGTAGTTTATGTCTGTTGTAATCCTAGTACTAGACAGTCTGAAACATGAGGATTGCTGTGAGTTTCAAGGCAGCCTAGGCTATGTGAGACCTGGCTCAAAATAATAACAAAATCAAGAACCAAGTAAACTAGTAACAAATGAAATACAAGAATGTTAAAAGCAAATACTACCTAAAACTGAGACTCCCTAATGAAATTAGTTCTGCAGATTCATTCAAACAGGTAGCATGAGCATGCTATAACCAAGTTTCTGGAATTAGACATGGTAAATTCTTAGTTATTTCGAGTTTATTTCTTGGTTTCTGCAAGTGTGGGCAGTCATGTAGAATGCATTAAGTGGATTTCATGAAATATCAAATGATTTGCTTGTTAGAAGATTAATTGGTGAGAAATTACATATAGGTAAATGGAATATTACATGTACATATGATAAAAGTTGCTTCTGGTTATTATAATTAATGATAATGCAACTAAAATATTAGTGTTGTGGATCATTTGTGCTCACAATTTTAAAATGTGTATAGGAAGTAGTGAGTATATTTATTGACTTAATTTCTTTATTTGTTTTTGTTTTAGAGACAAGATTTTACTTTGTAGCCCAGCCTGACCCAAACTAACTTTGTAGCCAAGCCTGGCCTTGTACTCAGCCATTTTACCTGCTAGAGTTATAGGCTTGGGACACTACATCAGTAATTTTTTGTTTCTTAGACAGTCTCTGTACATAATGTCTGCCGGCCTCATTTTATTATCATTGTATGTATGTATTGTACAAGTATGGACTGAAGGATACCACAATGCATATTTAAAAGGTAGAAGACAACTTTTTGGAATTGTCTCTCATTCTACTCTGGGTTTACAGAGATCAAACTCAGGTCATCAGGTACTTTTTTTACCCATTTTGCCCAGCCTAAAATTATTTTCCATTGCTAACATATGATAGTTTGATTCAGTTGTGGAACAGTATATGCATGTATCAAAACTCTCTATGTTGTAAGTGTATTTGACTTTTATTCCCCAATTATACCCTGTGCTCTGTCCTTGTAGGGTTCAATAAGGCCTGCTGAGTCAGTAAGGAAATGAATAAAAGACAGACTATGGACACACAGAAATAGCTGGGTTTGGGCTAACTGGAATCTCTGATAGAGAATCCAGAGCACCCCAGAAGCTTGGAATGTTTAATAGGTAGTGTTGAATAGGGAGACAGAGCTATTGCATACAGCAGAACAAGGAGTAGATACATAAACATACAAATAAACAAGGAGGCAAAGTTTCTGGCATACAACTGGATCAAGGAGACAGGTTTGGCTAATCTCGGTAATAGTGGTGTCAGGCTATAAAAATCCCACAGGAAGAAAGCTATGGTAGAATTTTCTGTACATGCTGTCAAAACTCAAACTCGGTCCACCAAAGAAGGCTGTGCGATCTCTTTGAGGCTATGGGGTCCTTGACATGACATAGTCCGTGACATTCACTTAGGACCTTACACAGTCTACTTTAATAAAACCAGGGGGAAATAAATTTATTCCCGAATAAAAAGAAAAGCCAACTGAAATTTTTATATTTAACTATATATTTGTCTTTATTTTGGTTTTTGATAAAGGGTCTCTATAGCACAAGCTTCCCTGGAAATCACAGCAAATCTGCCTTAGCCTCTTCAGGGCTGATATTTACAAGTGTGTGCCACCATACTCAGCTTCCACATTGTTGATGGTATTGTTTTTTAGTTTTGTTTTTTGACATGGGATCTCATGTAGAGCAGGCTGGCCTTGGACTCACTGTGTAACCAAAGCTAGCAGCTTCAACTGATTCTCCTCCCTCCACCTCCCTAAGATCTGAGACTACAGATATGTGCTGCTACCTTGCCCTGCTTTTTGTTAAAGCTACTTTTAAGAAAATGGTAGAAGACCCAGATGTGGGAAAAGGGGTTATAATTTGAAACAAGGGTAGCTCGGACTGGCCCTGATGAGCTCCAGGTCCTCTTGAGACCTGGACCTGGCTTAATATATTATTTTGGTTCATTAAAAAAGGATGCTTTTAAAATACTTTCACTGTTTCACTTTCTAGGGTTTTTTTATTTTTTTTGTTGGCTGTTTGGTTTTGAGTTTCTTGTTCGAGTTTTGAGAAGATCTCCATCTGTAGCTCAGGGAGCTTTCAGCTTATAGTGATCTTCCTGCCTCAGCTTCTGAGTGCTCAGACTGTAGGCATGAGCCACCACATCTAATGTGTTTTAATACAAAGCTAAAATTACTGTACTTTGTCCTTTGATTTTAAGTTAATATTATCTTTGTGCATATTATTTTCTCTTAGAACTTGTGTCCATGGTTTGTAGGTTGTAGAAATGGGTTAGATGTTGGTAACAATTTGATTTTTCATAATATCTGTGCCACATAGGACCCAAGGAGATGATGTTTCAGTAGATAACTGAAATATTACTGTTGAGTAGGATTGATCCTAATCCTGTGCCCTTTAATATAAACATCTGTGTCCTGTTTACACATTTCATCAATGAGAGTATTGAACTGGATAAGGATTTCTGAATAATACCTTTTGGTGATGTTCTGTTTTGTCTACAGTACTGGCGATTGAACCCATAGACTCATGCATTCTAGGCTAGTACTCTACTACTGTGCTACATCCTCAGCTCCAGGTGTTCTTTTAAATTGCATGGATGGTGCACACTTTTAATCTCGGCCCTTGGGAAGCATAAGCAGGCAGATCTCTTAGTTTGAGGCCAGCCAGGTCTACATAGTGAATTCCAGGACAGCCTAGGCTACATGTGAGACCTTGTCGCAAAAATAAATATATTGGGGCTGTGTTTAAAGTGCTTGCCTAGTATTCATAAGATCTTAGTTTCGATCTCCACCCCACCACCCCCAGTACCATAAAAGATACAGTCACACATATACACATCTAAAATGATCAAGATTATTTATCTTTTTACCCTTTTAAAATTGATTGCAAAGAATCATGAATCATTAGTCTCAATTTTGTTAGGGATTAGGATGCTTGTGCTGTTCAAGTATTCAAAGCTGTTCAGCAGAATGACTTGACTAACGAGCTCTAAGCTAGTGAACTGCCTCTTTTGGTTTACTTAAATGTTCTGTTACATACTGGAGCATACATAGTAGGTTGTCCAAAAATCATTACCTATATCCAAACACTGTTCTACTTGAAATCACATGTGACCCACCTGTGTTAGCTGTATATAATGGTACACTCCTATAATTCCAGCTCTTTTTGAAGATGGCAGGAGGATAAGTTCAACACAAGCCTCAACTACGTACCGTTTGAAGTCATGTCTCAAAAGAAAGTAACAATATTCGAGAATTTTTGTGGTTGATTTGTTTTTGAGACAGGGTCTCTTATGGCACAAGCTGACCACCTTGAATTCACTGTGTAGTGATGACCTGTTCCTTCTGCTTTTACCCCTCTTACCCCCCAAATGCTAGATTTATAGACCACTGAGCCTGGAATATGCAGTGCTGGGGATTGAACTCCCAGGTTAGTGTGCAATAATGCAAACTACCACCAACTAAGCTACATTCTCAGCTCAATTTGAGAAGCTTTTGTTTTCTTTTGTTTTTATTTTGTATCAGTGAGTATGGGTACTCCAATGCCACAATGTATGTGGAGGTCAGAGGACTAATTGTGGGAGTCAGTATCTTCCTTTTGCCATGTATTCCAGGGACAGGGCTCAGGTTATCAGACTTGTGTGGCAAGCACCCATAGCCATTTTGCTGATCCAAGTTTTTGTTTTACTTTTTGCCAGAAGCATAAATTCTGGCTATTTAGTTGCTAATCTATCAAGGAGAGATTTTTATTGGTGTCACATGTTAAACTTTTCCTTTTGTATTGTTAACATTAGGGATTGAATGTAGAGGTTCACCCATGCTAAACAAATGCTCTACAGCTTTTTTCTCCTCATTTTTATTTTGAGTCAGAGTCTCATTAAGTTGTTCTGGCTATCTTTGAACTCACTGTGGCTCAGAACAGGACTTAAAATTTGAATCTTTTCCCTCAACCTCCAGAGAAGCTTGAGATTTTTTTATTTTTTATTTTTTTTAGGTCCAGTCATATATTGAATTTTGAAGATAATCCCAGTATGTTACAAATTTATTCTCTCCCTTCTTGATTTCTTTTTCTTTCCTCCCCATTTCTTTCCCCTCCTTCTCTTTATTTTTTGAGACAGTCTTACTGTATAGTCCAGACTGTCCTAGAAATCATGATTCCCTTGCTTTAGCTCCTCTTAATGAAATGGCAAGACACTAGGTCTGCCTAAAAGAGGGAATTATCTTTGCAAAATAAAATCATAAAATAACAGGAGTGCATTTGGGGGCTATATTTCATTTGTATCTGAAAGATGTTACTTTACAGAAACAATTTGATTTATTAAGATAGAGTACCTTAAATGGATACATGTGCACTCATGGGATTTAGACAAGATTTTTTTCAAGTCTCATTAGTACGTTAGCATGGCTGTATAAAAAGTGAGGAAACCAAGGCAGCAGCTTAAATAGTTTGCCTGGGTTTTTTGCAATTGATTCAAAGCAGATCCTTTTTAGTGCAACTGTTGTATAATTGTGCGCGTGTGTTTTTTTTCTTCAAGAAGTTGAGACTAGAAAATCAAAGTACACATAACAGGCATTGTTCTTTGTAAGTGAATATTTAGAAGTTATTGACTCCTCTTTCATGTATCAGTTAAAGAAAATAATGTGAAAGTATTTTCAAAAACTTTGTCTTAGAAACAGAAAGTAAGAGAGCTGGGTATAATGGCATATGCCTGACCAGCACTCTGGAGGCAAAGGCAGAGTGATCTCCACAAATTCCGTGCCAGCCAAGACTGCATAGTGACACCTTGTCTAAAAGAAGAAAAGGGGTGAGTGGAATAAGAGATTTACAGTAGGTCTCCAAGATATCACTGTATTGTTGGTCCTTTAAGGTTACTATTTTCCTGCTCCCCTCCTTTTTCCAATTTTTACAACTGTACATTGTGTTACAAATTATATTTCCATGTGGTTGTGTATATGGAGATTTGAGGATTACTCAAATAACTAGTTGTTCTCTCCTGCCTCCATGTGGGTCCTGGGAATTGGACTCAGTTGTGGCAAGCTGCCTTTTACGTTTAATTCAGCCTAGGTTTTCCCTTGACAACATGATAGCTGAGTTCAAACGTGAGTGTTAGAAAGTACGAAGTAGAAGCTAGAGGCTTTATGACTGAGCTCAAGTTTCAGTGTCAGTGCCAGTCATGTTGTAAGAAAAATGTAGTGTGATTCCATGTAGTGCAGGTAGGTCTCTTGGAACATGCGCTCCACCATGACATCTTAATAGAAGAGTTTTCATGGTTTACTTTATAATGGCCATATAACTATTTTATTAGTAAAATTTCTCAGTGTTTATCATCATACTTTGTTTAGTACCTTTCAATTCTCATTTTTTTTTTGTGTTTTTTCTTTAAGCCACTGTTACTTACACACACACACACACACCTCCCACAGTGGTGCTGGGGACCAAGCCAGGGTCTTTGTAAGTTATACAAAACACCCTACCCTACTGCTGAGCTATGTCCCCAGCTCCAATGTTAGACATGTAACCCTTGCTTTTCTGTTTGCAGTTTAAGGTTACAACTGAGTAATGGATGTTGTCTTCAGATGTTTGCTCCTGAACTTATTTCTGTAATATGATCTTACACATGGTTATTATAACTAAAAGAAGCTTTAATGATTGAGATTTAAAGGATTCCCCATCCTTTCATGAATTTTCTCCCTTAGAGCACTTCTAATTTCTCTGGGAGTCTTGGCTTAATTTCTGTAAGTACCCCTTTACTGTTAATCTGGATGGATTTGGGAGGTTAATTTAGTTCGTTGTAGTTTTGGCCTAGAACTCAAAACATCCTCTCACTTAAGCCTCCCAAGTACTGACATTACAGCAGCGATGTGTGCCACCATTCACATCTCTTATCTGTGCTATTGTCTTCCCTATCTCTACTGAGTGTGGTAGTATAATCCCAGCATTCAGGATCCAGAGGCAAGTGGAGTCCTGCCAAGTTTAGGGCCAGTCTTTTCTAACTAAGGAGTTGTAGACCAGTCATAGTTAATTACAGAGCAAAGACCTGGTTTTACTTATTTTTTAAGATGTTAAATATATGTGTGAGTATTTTGTTTGCCCGCATGTATATAAGTAAACCACCTGCGTGCCTGATACCTGAGGAGGCCAATAGAGGAAGGCATTGGATCCCCTCCAACTGCAGTTACAGGTAGTTGTGAACTGAACCTGGGATCTCTACCAGAGCAACAAGAACTCTTAAACAGTGAGCTATCTCCTTGGCTCCCAGCCTCGCTTTTTTTTTTTTTTTCCACTTCTATGTTGTAAAATTCTCAATGTGTAATAGAAAGTGTTATCTACAGCTAAACTGTTTTATAGACTTTTCCACATACAGCTGTGCCCCTTAAACCTATCTGTGGTATATGTTTGGGAACCCATATGATACTACTTATGGCCGGCCTTTTGGTTTATATTTTTATAAAAATAATTTTTATTATCAGATGAAGAGATCAGGAAGCAGAATGTTATGAAATGTGTTATTAGGAAGCAGATTATTTAGGTGACAAGCAAAATTATAATTCAGAGTTTCAAAACATCTCCGTTTTATTAGGATACTACCTCTCTCCTGATCCACTAGGAATTAACATCAAGATATTTATTTACTAGTACTGCTTTGCAGTCTTGACATCTTCCTTCTTTTTTTTCCTTGGTTCTCTTTCTTTTCCTTTCCCTTTGCCATTTTTTCCCTTCCTCCTTTTCTCTTTCCCCCTTCTTGTTTTATATATATATATTTATATATATATATATATATATATATATATATCATATTCTCCATATATATAATACATATACACACACACACACACACACACACTGAAAATACATATAAAATGAAACCATCCAGATAAGTACATTGTAACTCTCATTATTGTTGTTAGCACCTTTCTGTTGGGCCCAAATGAACCCAAGGTCAGATGTCAGTTGTGACTGGATTATGCTCTTGCCAAACTGGGGGGATGGTAAAGTGATACTTTAATGTTTATTTTGTGAAAAACGGGGAAGGGGGACTGATGAGGAATAAATAGTACTACAGAAAGGATAGTAATCAAAACTGAAATCAGAAATGTCTGTGCCTTCCATGCATCATTTTCTGCTGTATCTCATGACTGAATTAAATAAGATTCCCTGAGAAAAATTATCAGTAAGTCACATGTTTGCTATTGAATTTCTATTCTGAAATGCACCTGTTTGCTTAAGGAAGGCCCATCTTACTGTGCATAGGATCATAGAAATGCCTGGGTGCCAGAACTAAGATGTGGCATGTACTAGGAAACTAGACATAAAGTAAGCACTTAGTAAATACCTGTTGATGGTTGGGTGGTTCATCTAATAGGAGAAATGGTTAAAGCTAAGATCCTAACTTAGAACAGCACAAGTCCTAAAAGTTTAAAGACGTGAAGTATACTCATAGTATACTTTATAAAGGCAAGAGAGGTTTGAGGAAGAGAAGTAGGGAGGGGAATGAGATGGAAAGGACATGTTTGGACATAGAGTATCTGAGCAATAGGATAGGCAGTTTCACCTGTGTCCAGAAAGTAGTTAGTGTAAAACTAAAAATCAATTGGTGTCATTTCAGGAATGAGGAAAGGATCAGAGAGAGAAACCTGTTCATTCAGCCTCAGTATTGCACCTTTACACTAGCAAATGTCTGTGTGTTCATGTACACAAAGCATAGTTGGCTTGGGTTTTGTTTTTCTACAGGGTTGTGTATAACCTACGCTGGCCTTGAACTAAAATCTATATAGTTTAGGGTTATCTTGAACTTTTGATTTGATTCTCTTGACCTCCCCAGCTCTTACTGCAGGGATTACCAGTGTGTACCACCATGCCCTGTTTTTGTTTTTTGTTTGTTTTTGTTGCTGGTGATGGAACCTAGGACTCAGCAAGCTAGGTAAGCACTCTAGCAATGGAACTACATCTCAACTCCCTACAAAGCTGTTTTAACGACTTCTTTCCTTTCTCTTGTTTTTTTGGGGTTTTTTTTTTGTTGTTGTTGTTTTTGGGTTTTGTTTTTGTGTGTGTGTGTATGAGTGCTTTGCCTGCATGTATGTCCACACATAGTAGCTGTAGGGGTCAGGCCACAGAGGGGTATTAGAGTTCCTGGAACTGGAGTCAGATTGTGAGTTGTCATATGGGTGGGAGAAAGGTCCTCTGGAAGAACCGCCAGTACTCTTAAGCACTGAGCCATTTCTCCAGCCTTGTTATTTCTTTGCAATGTGTACTTTTATTCTGCTTCTTATAAAGGAAATGGATTCTAGTCCTATGAACAAAGACTTTATTAGGGTTTTACCCCCTTTTGAAGGTACAACCTACATTAGCTCTGAAATCCTGACTTGGTTAGGTTTTGGTTTTTAAAAAGACAAGGCTCAAAGTGTAACCCTGGCTGGCTTTAGACTTGAGAGAATCCCCCTGCTTCTCAAGTGCCAGAATTACAAGAGTATGCTACCAAATAATACTGGACCAAGTAGTAATTTGTATTTGTATATTCTAGGGTAATCAAGGTACTAAATGTTAAATTCCTAAGAATAGTCATATCTGTGTACTAGCAGGTTTCCCCCATGTGGCAATGTTGAGATAACATATGACTAGCTTGTTTCCTACCTAGTTGGCTGCCTTAATTAAAGGACTCTTAAGACATTTTTAATTCAGCACTCAGAAAGCTGAACTAGGAGAATTTTGAGATCCTCTGTCCCCATTTCTAAACTGCTAAGGTCATAAGCATGTGGAATTATGCCTCTCCTTTTTTCTTTTTGCAGTGTGGAAGGTTGGACCTAGGCCTCTACTACTGAGCCATTCTTCAGTCCATCCATCTTCTCTATTGAAATAGGGTCTTACTATGTAGCCTTGACTGGTGTGGAGCTCACTATATAGCAGACTGGTCTCAAACTCATAGAGATTCATCTGCATCTGCCTCCTGAGTGAGTGCTGGAATTAATGGCCTGTGCTATCATGTCTGGGACATCCACTTTTTAATAACCTCACTTGCTTCCATGTTTTAGCTGTTGTGATCAATGCTGCCTTGAACATTGGTGTACAATAGTATTTGATACTCTGCTGCTTCTTTATACTGAATGTATGGTACCTACAGAGGTCAGAATTGGGTACCAGATAGCCTAGAACTGGAATTACTATTGGTTGTGAGCTGCCATGTGGATACTGGAAAGTAAACTGGGTCTTCTATAAGAGCAGTAAGTGCTTCCAATCCCTGGACCATCTCTCCAGCCCCAACTTTGTGGTGTTTGAGGAATGGAAGTATTTTTGAGAAGAACAGAACACCCCAGACACCAACTGCCAGCATATATGGAACTATTGATGTCAGGTAGTCTCACTGTGTAGTTCAGATTGACCCTCAACTCCCGATCCTTTTGTATCATCCTCCCAAGTGCCTGGATTACTGGCATGTAGCTCAGCTTATAGGAGCTTTCTACACCTAAAAATACCTTTGAATTCACCAGAGGAATTTTTCTCAGTGTTTTCACCTCTGCATTTTGGATGTTTCAAAAATTTAGGAGTCTCAGATTTAACTATAGACAAATATAGTTAAATCTAGTAGTAGATTGTTGTTGTTGTTAGTTTTAATAAAGTAAATTTTATTTTAATGTGATACCTAGTTTGGAAGCCTAAGAATGTAGCCTAGTGGTAGAGTGTTTGTCTAGCATGAGTTAAGCCATGAGTTCTATTCTGAGTTAGTTCCTATAGTTTTTCTGTCCTCTCTGGGTTTAATTAGTACAGTTGTAGGAGAGATGAACTGTGTTTTGTTATTCATTCATTTGATGCCATCAATCTGGATATTTTTTTCCCTCTCCTGGAGTAATACAATCTTTTCCTAACATAGGAACTTGGATATTTGCAGGCTCAATGATTATAGTTTCAGCCAGTATTTAGTTCATAGCTTATAATTCCTAACATTTAGGAGGCTGAGGCAGGTCAATAGAATATGACCCTATCTCTAAACAAAACAAGTAAAATAATTAAGTTAGTAAGACTCTTGGTCAGATGTAAAGTGTTCGCCTAGCATGTGTGAATGCCTGTGTTGAGTCCCCAGCACCAGAATAACAAAATGTGAAGCATCATGTAGGAAGCTTTGGGAGCACATAAGCGGCAGATCCTAACTAGGATGACAGAAGGAGGTGTTGTGAGCACAGTTTGCTGTAGAGTGCGGACAGTGATATGTTCTCACTTCATCTGTCAATCCTGTGGCTTTCCAGGAAGTTTCACCTGCTTATTCAGTGTGCCATCATACAGATGCTGACTCAACACCAGTCACAGTCACAAACTCATGTTTTAGTTAAACTGATAACTCTGGGTTTAAAATAATTTCTAGTAACAATTTTATTATAGAGAAAATATTAATTTATGGTGATGGGACATTATTGTTCACAGAGTCAGAATTTCCTAAGAGCCTTGCTTTTATTGTGGGCTACTAGTTTCGTGCTTATGGGTAGAATAGTTGCTGTGTTCTAAGAAGGACCCCTGTCAGGACTGAATATTGACTCCAATGCCTTTCATCTAGATCAGTGATTCTCAACCTTCCTAATGCTATAACCCTTTAATACAGTTCATGTTGTGGCGACTCCCCCAATCATAAAATTATTTTTGTTGCTACTTCATAACTGTAATTTTGCTACTGTTATGAATTGTGAATATCTGATGTGCATATATTTATATTACAGTTGGTCTTAGATGGCCCCTGTGAAAGGGTCTTTCGACCCTTTAGTCTTTCAACGGCCCAGGTTGAGTTGGTTTATCTAGATGAAAGCAATTTTTGTTTTAAACTATTGGTATAATGATTTAGTATATCTGAAAGGAGTTTTTATTTGCTGGTGAGTTACTGTTCTTTTAATGTGTTTAATATTTTCCTGTATGTATTTGGCATTTTTGTTTGTTCAGCAGGTTGAATGTCTTTTTTTTTTTTTCTTCTTTTCTTTATTGTATGGATGTGCATGTGCTACAGTGGGTATAGAAGTTTGAGTGTAACTTTCTTCTTCCATAAGGGTTCTAATAATGGAACTCAGGTGTTTTTTGTCATTGAGCCATCTCACCCACCTAAATAAGTCTTTTGTTATGACTTAACTGGCATGAGAAATGGACTGGACCTCTTTAAGTCAACATAATTGGCAATTATCTCCATAGACTGAGAATAGATTCCTTGTTGAACAAATTGTGTGGTTTGCTTTGTTGAACAGGGTATTTATTATTCTGTAGCCCAAGCTTACTTGAAACAGCTTATGTAGTCCAGGCTGACCCCAAGTTTATGACAGTCCTGTTAGTGAGTTACTAAGATAACAGGTGCAAATTATAGCTGTGCCTGCCTCCGCCTCTTAGTTCTTGACTTTTTGAGATAGGATTTCACTCTGCATCCCAGGCAAGCCTGGAACTCAAAAGATATCCAAAGCTGACCTTGAATTCATGGTAGTCCTCCTTCCTCAGAGTACTGAAGATGATATTACAGGCATGTGCCACCACACTAGGTTAAAAAACAGAAAACACTATAGGATATATTCTAGTACAAAATTTAAAGTTAGGAGAGGAATTGTAGGGTGTGGTAGAAATGGCTTGTAGGGTAGGTTTGCTGGTTAATTAGACTGAGGGCTCATATGTGAACTAAACTAAATTGTCAACCCTTATTTACCTCTCTGAAGGCAGAGCGGTAAGTGGAGCCACTGGGAAAGTAGAACCTAAAAATGAGGTAGACTAAAGTTTCATGCAATAGGCAATTTACAGAGGGTTAAGAAAAAGTTTTAAAAATAAAACTACTCACCTGAGTAAAGAAAGTTCTCAGGAGTTCAAACTGTGTCCAATCACAAAGACAAACTGCATGGGGCAAAAATGTGTTTTTCCTTAGATGTATATAAACAACCACAGCCAGTTGTAATGAATAATTTAAAGTAAACTCACTCTTATCCACTAACTAGTAGGGGCATGGAACCACATTCCAAGAACAAGTCCCTGGTTTTGAAGAAACTGAGGTCACAAGAATCTTGTTTTCTTGGAGCTTTCTCACAAACACTCAGAATTCTCATATGACTCCATTCTTGGACTTGTTTCTACAAATCCTGATGTTTACATGTGGGTCTTAGCCTAGACTGGCCTCAAATTCATGATTCTTCTGCTTCCAGTGAATAAATGCTGGGACTACAGGCTTGAATCACCATTCCCATCTTAAAGTATCCTCTTTTAGTGGTACTTTGTGTTAAAATTAGAATATGAATAAGCAAAGGCTATTGCTACATAGCCTGGCCTGAGTTCAATTGCTGTAGCCCACACAGTGGAAGGAAAGAACCAATTCTTAAAAGTTGCCCTCTCACTTACACACATACTACGGCTCACACACATACATGCACTGAATATTTTTTAAAGATTTCTTTACTTTATGTATGTGAGTATTATGTATATGAGTGTGTCTGTTCACCATTTGCCTGGTGCTCTCCAATGCCAGATCTCCTGGAACTGTAGTTGCAGTTGGGAGTTGAAGTGAAGTTGGGGTGCCAAATTATTTCAGAATATAAGAAAAAAATGTGATTTCACTACTAAGGTCTTATATGAAGAAATGTATTTATCTAGCTTCTAAGTTCAGATTTTGCAAATATCTGTATGAGTTATGGCTATATAATATGTTAAGTTTACTAGGAATTCTCTATCTTAAAAACAATTACAGGTGGTGGGGGTGTCTATTGGTGAGATAGTTTAGCAGGATCTGAGTTTGTTCTCTGTCTCCCACAGTACAAGAAGAATGCCAACTCATGAATGTTGTCTTTGATACCAGTGTATATCCATTGTACACACAATAAGTGTAATAAAAAATTAAGTTGATAGGCTGGGATGTGGTTCTGTTCATAGAGCTCTTGTCTAGCATGCTCTGGGTTCAATCCCCAGTACCACATAAACTGGTCGTGGCACCAGTGGGGAGGTAGAAGCAGGAGGATCAAAGGTCCAAGGTCATCCTTAGCTGTACAGTGGATTCCAGGCTAGCATGGCTTTCATGTCTTAAAAAAAAAGTTGAGAAAAAGGATAAACTTATTACAGATGTTTTCTTTTTCAGCTGCCTTTCTAACCCAAACTGTGTGTCTTGATGACACAACAGTAAAATTTGAAATATGGGATACAGCTGGTCAAGAACGGTACCATAGCCTAGCACCAATGTACTACCGAGGAGCACAAGCAGCCATAGTTGTGTATGATATCACAAATGAGGTGGGTATAAATCTTACTACTCAGTTTAAATAATCATTTTGTATTCAGAATTTGGTTAAAGATTTGGGAAAATTCCTTGGTAGCCAATCATAACATTTATGCCAAAGCTTTTGTGAGTGAGATATAAGATGAAAGTGTCTCAGGTGATACAGTAGTCCTTCTAAGAATTGTCTTCCCACAGGGTCACAATAGTTCTTTAAAGGTTTGCCTCATAGAGAATGCTTCCTAACTCTGTTTTGAGCCTGTGCCAAGTAGCTTTCCCTTTGTTTAACAGGAGTCCTTTGCAAGAGCAAAAAACTGGGTTAAAGAACTTCAGAGGCAAGCAAGTCCTAATATTGTGATAGCTTTGTCAGGAAACAAGGCTGACCTAGCAAATAAAAGAGCTGTTGACTTCCAGGTATGTGGAATTTTTCTTTAACGTAAAAGATTTTTTAAGTTTTAAATCATGACTATATTAAAAAAAAATACAGACTTTTAAAAAACAAATGCAGAATACTACATAAATATTTTTCCTGACAGCCGGGGATGGAGCACTTGCCTAACGTGTGTTTGTGTGTGTCTTAGGCTCTATCCTGAGCCACTGTATACACCAGGCACAGTAGTACACACAACACCAGGGGAAACAGAAGCGAGAAGATTGGAATAGTTGTAAGGACAGCTAGGCTACATGAGACCCTGTTTCGTCAAAAAAAAAAAAAAAAAAAACTTTCAAGAAGGAGTTAGATACTGCTCTGTAGCATCCATTCTTCCATTCCCATATACATACCTGAGAAAGGCTGTTCTACCGTCTTACGTGCCTACTACATATATTACACAGACACACAAATATATGTGTGTGTGCACATTTACAAAGCTGTCTTTAAAAGGGAGTTCAAATAGAGGCTGAAGTACTCTTCATTTGAGGCCCAGCAGTATGGCTCAGCATGTAAAGGGACTAAGTTCTGTGCCCAGAACCCAGGTGATGGAAGGACAGAAATACGGGTTATCTCTGACTTCTATGTGCATACTGGCACATAAATACCCCACACGTACATACATACAGGCATACATACATACATACATACATACTATCACACACACACACAAATAAATGTTTTATATATGTATGTAACAGTAATACATACTGTTGAGTTATGCATGGCGGTACACCCCTATAATTCTACTACTTGGAAGGCAGAGGTAGGAGGATTTCCACAAGTTTGAGACTGGCCTGATCTTCTGCATAGTTACAGGGCAACCTGGGCTGCATAGTAAATCTGTGTGTGTATGTGAGGGCAGAGAGTGGGGGTAGGGAAGGGTTTCAAGTCTGTGAGAGGGGACTCAGCCATTTCTACTCAGAAGAGCTGTGGGGAATCAAAGGCAACAATATAGGTAAGCTAGAAACGGTGTCTGTAATGTAGAGCGTTTTTGTAATTTTGAAGGGAATAAGATAGTTGAAATTTTAGTGCTGTAATTCATAATTAAACATGAGGTTGTATTCAGTAGTTGTTGCCAGTGTTAAGCCATTGGATTTCCATATTTATTGCAAAATACATCTTTATCTTTAAAGAGCATAAGTAAAAATTACCATGAGATTAAAGAGAATTTAGAGCAAAATGATACACTATCCCCAAATTATTGTGATTAGGTTTAATATTAGACCTGATGACCAAGGATAGAATATGCAGAAAGTTAAGGTTAAAAAAATATATTTGTGGTGAATTATCCCACACATTGTTTCTTCATTTGCCACAGTTGTTTGTAATTAAATAAGGAAATCTATAAAATACAAAGTGAGTACAGTGTGTGTTCAAGGGATAAATCTTTTTTTTTTTTTATAAACAGGAAGCACAGTCCTATGCAGATGACAACAGTTTATTATTCATGGAGACATCAGCTAAGACATCAATGAATGTAAATGAAATATTCATGGCAATAGGTAAGATTAATAATATTTTTCAAATGATAAGCAAAATACATTGGATATTTGGTTCCTACCCTCTAAAACATATTTGATTTTCTTAACTGATTATACTATTTTTCTAGATCCTTTCCATTAAACAATATTTTGTTAGGGATACTGTAAAGAGTAGCTGGAAAGCAGGATGCAGTGGCCAGCCTGGATATAAGACCTTGCCTCAGAGAAGCAGAAGTAAGAAAAAAAAGAATGGCAGTTAGGTGAGGTTCCCTCCCCACCCCCAACCCTTCCAATTGTACAAATTAAACCCAGGACCTCCACCATGCTATGCAATCTCTCTCTACCTACCACTGAGCTACATTCCTAGCACCAGTATTGTTAAATTTATATTCATCCGTGAATATTGGGTTATAATACGGGTGATCTCATAGATAGGAAGTAGATTTTCCAAAGGTTTTATTGAAAAATCTGATCAGGTACGTTTTCCTGTATACATTAGTACCTCTTATCTGTAGAGAGTATATTCCAAGACATTCTGTGGATGCCTGAAACCATGGATAGTATTAAATCTTAAAATTTGATATTTTTCTTTCCTAAGTCTACATCATACACTGTGGCTGTAAGTTACAGAGAAATAGAATAGCAAAATTATCACAGATTTTCTCCTTCCCATTTTCTCAAAGATTCCCTTCTGCTTGGGATACAGATTAGACCCTGGACCTTAAATATGGTAAGCAAGTGTAGTACTACCTGGACTACATTCCCAGTGTTGAAGATTTGTTTTCATGGGTTTAAGTTTTGTTGATGCTGAGTTCACATTTGGGCTCGGTGTGTGTCTAGGCTAGACTACAACTTGGGGACTTTGTGCCTCAAGCTCCAGAGTACTGGGGTTATAGGTATATTACTAGGCCTGACTCATCCGTTTTTGTGTAGTTTTTGTTTTTTGTTTTTTATTGATTTTTTTGTTGTTGTTGTTGTTTTGAGACAGGATCTCAAATACCTTAGATTGACCTTGTACTCTTGTGCTTTTAGGCCATTCTGAGTAAAATAAGGGTTACCTGAACATGAACACTGTGATACCAACGTAGTCTGATAACTAAGCTGACTAGTAGTAGGTAGATAGCATATATACTATAGGTACATTCGACAAAGATGATCCATGTCCAAGACAGGAAGATGGGGACAAGGTAGGATTTCAGCATGTGCCTTAAAACTGCCTACACTTTTGTCTCAAGCACACTGCACACAGGTGCTCTTGCTTGTGTGGGTATACATGGAAACCAAGAGATTGACATTGAGATGTTTTCCTCCATCATTTCTCCATCTTTCATTTTTAAACGTGTGTATGTGTGTATGCACACATGCATGCTCACAGCAGCACATATGTGGAGGACAAGACAATTTCTTACACCATGTAGGTTCCAGGTAGAGAACTGATGTAAAGAAGCTTGGCAGTGAGCACCTTTACCTCCTGAATTGCCCTGCTATCCTTTTTTTTTTTTTGTTTTGTTTTTTGTTTTTTTGAGCGTGGTCTTTCACTGAATTTTGAGCTCATTGGAAATCCCAACATCTTTCTACTCCTCCATGTTCTACCCCTAGTGCTGGAGTTATATATTCATGTTTTCACATGGGTGCTGAGGATCCAAACTCAGAGCTTCATGGTTACAAGAACCTGTTTTGTTTTTTGTTGTTGTTGTTTGATGGTTTGGTTTTTTTGGTTTGGCAGTGTTTTTTTTTTTTTTTTTTTTTTTAAGACATGGTCTCACTATATAGCAAGGCTGGCTTGGAATTCCAGATGCTTCTGCTTCAGTGCTCAGTTGCAGGATGGAGCCACTATTTCTGGCTAGGCTACACTGTAGACTTTTAAGTTTTAAGACTTGTATTCTGGGGAAGTAGCTCTGTGGTACAATGCTGTGTTGCATTCCAGAAGCCTTGACTCTTATTCCCAATTTCCAGATTTTGTTTAATCCATTCTCTTTTAAAGAAATTCTCAGTGTAAATGGAATTGTGGTCTTTCCTTGATAAGGTTAACATCTCACGGTAAATATAGTATAGTTCAATTAACAAAAATAACCCTTTGTTGATAATTACTTCCTTCTGCCTCCTGATCTCAGTCAGATGTGATTATAGAAAGTTCTTAGAAGCCAGGCGGTAGGTGTGCACACCTTTAATCCCGGCACTCAGAAGGCAGAGGCAGGCAAACTCTTGAGTTCGAGGCTGACCTGGTCTATAGTGAGTTCCAGGACAGCCAGAGTTACAACAGAGAAACCCTGTCTGTCTCAAAAAAACAAAAAAGAAAGTTCTTAAATTTGTATTCATTCCAAAACCCAACTTGGTATTTATTATAATACAGTCTACAGTGCTAGGAAGTAGATATTATCTGTCATATAATTCACTTTGCTGATTGTTTTGCACAGTAATAGACACATTTGGTTGGGTTAGTGGTGATCACATGGATAAAATTTGTTCATATCCTGACTTATTCTCAGAATTATTTGTGACAACCCCAAAAATGTTGCTATAATGTGAGCTTCTTTATAAACGTTATAGCTGGCCATGGTCTATTGACTTAGATTTTATGTCTGTCTTATTTGGTTTGGTTTTCAAAATGAGTCTTGATATGCTACTCAGGTAAGTCTTAACCTCCTGGGCTTAAGTGGTTGTCCCCACTTATTTTTCCAAAGTGAATCATGGGGATTACAGTCATGCTCCACCATGTCCGGCAGATTGTGTATAATAGAAATTTAATGATTATAGAACAGTCTGAGTGTAGCTATGTGGTAGTGTGCTTGCCACATGACCTAACACAACATAAAGTACTAATAATTATTAAGTAAAATATGCTCTAAGGGAGTCAATACAAAAATCTGTGTATAGTTCTAAAATTTAAATTTAAATGCTATGTCTACAATTGTCCTCTACTTACTCCTTCACAAACACTAAGAAGTTAAAAACTCCTTTAGTACAGCATCCAGCAAGTTGTTCTTTTGTGGGTGGTTTGGTGTTTTGTTTGACTTTTTAACATTTAATAGATAACATTTGAAAAGAGCAAACATATAGTCAGTCACATAAGACTTTGGAGATAACCTAACTGGGAAAGAATAGGTCTAAGTGATTTTAATGTGAACATTATAATTTTATTTTGGTCATTTCTTTCTTAGCTAAAAAGCTGCCAAAGAATGAACCACAGAATCCAGGCACAAACTCGGCCAGAGGACGAGGAGTAGACCTTACTGAGCCTGCACAGCCAGCCAGAAGCCAGTGTTGTAGTAACTGAACTCCATTGTGGGCTTCCTAAATGGCAAAAAAACATGGAGTGGGAGCATTTAGCTGGCCCAGTGTGACTTCCAAACAAAGACTTATGGTAGAATCAAGTTTCTAATACAGAATTATTTTGAGTGTTTTGAACTTAATTTTTAATAACATGCATGTGTTCTTCCAACTAATGTTTCAGCAGTAGAAAGGGAAATGAGAACTGTGTGTGCACTTGTTCATGGGAAAGTGCAGGGGATCCGTCGTCTCCAGAAGGTGTGGACCCACACTTTAACCCACCCAGTCTCCTAACTGGGATAATAGTCAGGTGTGAAAGATTCAAAATTACTAATGTGAGCTTTAGAAAAATATTTTTAGGAGACTAAAAATATTTATGCTTAGCAACAGAAGCCAAGCAAATGGTAAGTTCTTCTATTGTCTAAAAAGTGTACATTCCACATATTAATAAAGTAATCTCAAGAAAACAGTTCTATATCTCCACAAAGAAGGAATATTAGTGACATTTTAATTTTATTCAGTCCTGTTATTTCTTAAAATTCAATTAAAAAAAAAGTCCTGTGTAACCCATCTTGTTTTTAGAAATATAAAAACTGATAAATGCATTTTAATGGGTAGTGGTCCCTTCGTGTGAGCTCTTCAAAACAAAGTAGAAACAAACCAGGTGTCTGATTTCTATTAATCACTGTTGGCCATTACATAGAGGTCTGTCTGGAGCAGGGAGGGGCTCTGATTCCCTTTGGACATGATTAGTCAGTGCACTAACAATCATGTATATTCAAACTTGATTGTTCTAAATATGATCTTCAGCTGTACTGTAAATAGGGTACTGCACTGTAGTCTCCATATGTTTATTATTTTCTGTAATATTTAAGAACTGCCTAAACATACACAAAATGTACAGTTACTAAAACAGCTAATTATTTCTCTTCCCCTATGAAAGGAAGGGGCTTTGCTGTTCTTACATGGCTAGAACCATAATAAACAATGTACCTGCAATTTGTAACATAAGTATTACAATGTTATTAGTAATAATCTTGAAGCCTTGTTTTTCAAAGTCCATTTTATTTTGATCAGTTCAGTATATTGCACTAATTATTTTAGGTATTTTCATTATATGAAATCTACCATGTGTCAGATGATTTAATCTATTTAAGTGTTGATCTGCTAGCAGAACTTGTACATTTTACAGTAACTCAAAATTAGTAAGGAAAACAGTTCACCAGTGTTTAGTTTTATATTGAGGTGCTCAGGTTGGAATAAAGTGGTATAAAAAGCAACATTGTGTTTTATTTCTTCTTTAACACAAAGTAGTTAGCATAACACACATGGTATATAATATGAAGTTTCTGTATTTTCTTCCTGTTCTTAAGAATGATTCTCATAGTTGTGACTGTCATGGAGCGTGGCACACTGAAGTCTTTGTGATAACTGTTTGCTCTTGGTCACTGGAATGTTTTTTTTTCAGCAACTGATACTCACTTCCATTTAGAAACATTACCATAACAGTGATGCTGTCTTTGGAGCCACCTTCTAAAGCAGCATTTATAAGTTCACAGCCAATGTACTCAGCTGCACTGTCATAGAAATTCTTAACACCTGGTTCTTTCTCACTTCCCTGCTTATTGTCTATAATGGGTAATGTGTCAGTTTCTTTCTTGCTGCAATGGTCATGATTAGTTACTTCAGGAAGAAATGTTTCTGCATCTTTAGCCTGAGAAATGCAAGCTTCAGAATATATTGGATCAGATGACTTTTTTTCTAGATTTGTAGTTAACATACCTTCTTCATTTTCAGTTTCAGGTTTGTATTTGAACAGCACATGGATGTGACTGTCTTGTGAGGAAAGAGACTCTTCAGATGAAGAGGATTTCAGTTTAGGAGCATGTGTTTCATTATATTTATGAAACAAGGTTATTACTAGTGCAGTGACTTCCTTCTTGTCCAAAACTTCCCAAAGTCCATCAGTGGCTAAGATGAGAAACTGACATAAATCATCTATAGGGACAGAAATAGTTTGGGGTACTGGAATAAGGAGATTTTTCAGTATGAGATTTCCATGGAATCCAAGACCCCTGGTGGTTTTTATGTGCCCTCCCAGAAGGCTATGCGCTGCTCCTTTCTGAATGATTCTTCTTCTTTCTTTGGTGTTTCGTGTAGTGTGTTCTTTGGTCAGGCAAAACCCTTTTCCATTTCTGCATAAGACTGCTTGCACATTACCTAAAGGGATGTGTGTTTTTTTTTTTTTAAGAGAGAGAGAGAGATTTAATCATTAGTTTGTATTAAAGTATACTACTTGCTAATTCTGTTTCAATGCTAAACACAAAGTGCACCATGTAAATATTTTTAGAATACATAAGCTGAATACTGTACAAATAAGACTTTGAACTGGGAAACCACCAGTAATTTGAATCTCAGTGATAACCAGTAACATTTAAACTAAACTACAGGTCATGAAAAGTAACTTCTAAATCATGTTTTTATGAAACTCTTTCAAAATATGATTTTTAATATTTTAACATCTATGCAGCAGGTTTTTTAAAATATGTATCTGTGTAGGTATGTGCAAATGAGGAGGGTAAGTACCTGTAGAGCCCAGAAGAGACAGTATTGGATAAAGCTGATAAAGCTGAATTTATTGTTGGTTGTGTGTGAGCCACCCAACGTGGATGCTGGGAAGTGAACTCTAATCCTCTGAAGGAGTGGCAAGTATTCTTAAACACTGAAGTATCTCTCTAGCACCAAGTAATTTTTTTTTCATTAAAGGGTTTAATGTGGCTGCCTGTTTCCCTAATAGGAATGTTTACAAAATTTACAGTTTAACCACACACCGTAGAAACCTAAGACGGACACTAACAGTGGCATTTTAATTTTATCATCCGTACCCTAAACACATTTGGGTTTTAACTTTCACCAGTTACATTTTTTTTTTTAATTTATTTTGCCTCTGTGTAGACAGAGGACAACTTGCAGGAGACAGTTCTTTTCACCATGTGGGACCCAAGGATGGAACTCAGGTTATCAGGCTTAGCAGCAAGTACTTTAACCTAACTAACCCTCTTACCGACTCCTAAGAGCTTTTTTTCCTTTAAGAGTTTATTATTTTTATGTGTATATGTGTGAGTCTGTGCAGAGGCCAGAGGCATCAGATCTCCTTAGACCTGGAGTTACAAGCAGTTGTGTGCCAACCTACATGGGTGCTAGCAGTTGAACCAGGCCCTCTCCAAGAGGAGTGTGTGTTACTTTACTGCTGTGTCACCTCTCTAACCCCCGAATCACTGTGTTTAAGAACAGTTCTTGGTACAGAATTATTTGTGGTTCACAAATTATCTGAGGTGGCAATGGTATCTGATTATCTCTAAAATTAAAATTTCTACTTTTTTTTTTTTTTTAATGGTTTGTGCAAGACAGGGTTTCTCTGTTGTAACTCTAGCTGTCCTGGAACTCACTCTGTAGACCAGACTGGCCACAAACTCACAGAGATCACCTGCCTCTACCCCCAGAGTGCTAGGATTAAAGGCGTGCACCGCCACCACCCAGCTAAAATTTCTACTTTAATATGCCAATTCTAAAAGTAAAATATTATGGGGCCAGTGGGATGGTTCCATGAGTAGAGGCACTTGATGA
Source organism: Cricetomys ansorgei (assembly GCA_026225945.1). NCBI lineage: Eukaryota > Metazoa > Chordata > Mammalia > Rodentia > Nesomyidae > Cricetomys > Cricetomys ansorgei. The sequence continues at coordinate 13,998,777 of JAMJFZ010003581.1, forward strand.
CTTGGTTTGATTTCTGGAACCCATATGGTGAAGAGTATCTGCTTCCAAAAGTGATCCTTGACCTCAATATGAATGCCATGGCATATATGCACACATACCACACATTTTTTAAAAATAATATTCTGGTCTTAAATATGGAGCTGTACTTGGAATCAGAATTTTGTTGCTAATGAGTTATTTTTTTGTTTTGAGTCTTGTAGCCCAGGCTGACCTGTATTTTGAGATCATCCTTTGTGTCATTGCTGGAAAAGCCTTCAATTTTTTTTAGACAAAAAAGAATCTAGGCTTAGGCTGAAATCCATCCAACTGGTATGATTGGACAGAAAGCCTAACTTGGTGTCAGATAGTATTGATTCATTAACATAATGGAAGGAATGATATTTGAGCTGGGTTGATTGCAAATGTGACCCTGAGCTATGCAAATGATGCTTCTTCAAACTGCACAACTTTGTATTTTGGTTATTGTTCTTTTATGCTAACTTGTGAGTCTTCTACTTTGATTCTGTAGCAGGTAAGTTAGTAATTCTTAGGTGGGGGTAGGGGTTTTGTTTTTGGAGACAAGCTTCATGTAGACAAGCTGGCCTTGCACTCTCTTTGTAGCTGAGAATGCCTTTAAACTGATCCTCCTGATAGCATGTGCCATCATGCCCTGTTCTCCTGGATCTTATCCATGCTGAGGTAGGCACTCTGCGAACTGAGCTGTGTCCCTAATTTTAAGTCAGTAGTTGGATTTTGTCAGGTTCTAAGTAACTGTCACCAGCGAAGCAACACAGAGTGGCATTTAAAATGGCAACTGGATAAACTATTACTACATAGTTTAGCATCAAAATTACGAAGTTCCTAAATCAGAAAGTAATGGGCCAGAGAGATGGATCAGTGGTTAAGAGTACTGGCTTCTCTTCCAGAGGACCCCAGTTCAGTTCTAGCACCCTGTCAGGGCCTCACAACTCCCTGTAACTCCAGCTCCATAGGATCCAATGCTTCAGACTCCCCCATATGTCTGAAGTAACATGTTATTTTACATTAACAAAAGCATAAAAACAGAAAATTCATTTTAAATAATGACTGACTTAATCTCAGAAAATGAAGCGGGGGAAATGGGGAAAGAAAGAAGAAAAAAAAAGAGGAAAGGTGAACAAAGAAAAAGAAAGGAAACTGGACAGTAGTAGCAACACTTGTAATCTCAGAGCTCAGAACAAGGCAAGATTGTCTCAAGTTGGAGGGCAGCTGGGGCTAGAGTGAGATCTGTCTCCAAAGGAAGAAAAGAAGGGAAAGATAGCTTGCCATTAAGAGGTTTATGGCATCCAGAATATTGAGAAAATAAATTCTCATTTGTGCTACTAAATTTTAGAGAATGTATTATGGTAGCTCAAGGACACTGGAACTGTATCTCCATAGTAGAGTGTTTACCTTGTTTGCATGAGGCCATAGTTCAACTCCAGTACTCACTCTCTCACACACACAACCACTTTTAAGACAGGCAGTGATGCAAACCTTTAATCTCAGCACTAGGGAGACAGAAACAGGCAGATCTCTTGAGTTTCAGGCCAGCCTGGTCTACAGAGTGCATTTTGGGACAGCCAAGTCTACAAAGAGAAACTGTCTAGAAGGAAAAACGAACTCCCAGAATGTCACAGGTATTGAAATCGGCAAGAAAGACCATTTAGAGCAAGAGCAACAAGTGCTCTAAACCACCAAGCCCTCTCCTCTCCAACTACCCAACCGTTGTTTTTGAGACAGGGTCAGTAGCTATCCAGTTTCCTCCTTTTTCTTCCCCCTTCCCTTTACCTTTCTTCCTCTTTCCTTCTCTAATCCTTTTCTTTTATAACTGTATTCTAGGTGTTCAAATAGTTAAGATACAGAAGATTTTTTAAATAACTTACAGAGATGAAAAAATACAATGTCTGAAATAAAAACAGGATAATTAATTCCAGATTGGATTCCAAAAGAAATGGTAGGCAAACTTGAAACAGTAAAGAAGCACTGTATGGTTCACACCTTTAATCCCATCATTAGGGAAGCAGAGGGAGGTGGAACTCTGAATTCTGAGTTCCAGGCCATATTTGTGATACCTGTCACACAAAAAAAAAAAAAAAAAAAAAAAAAACCTTCAAGTCTCACACTTGGGAGACTGAGGCACAAGGATTGCTACAATTTCAAGGCCAGGCTGGGCTGATCGACAAAGTCATGAGACCTGCTGTCTCTAAAACAAGAGTTGAAGAGATGGTTTGGTGGTTTAGAGTACTTGTTGCTCTTCAGAGCACCTGGGTTCAATTTTCCACACCCACATGATGGCTTACAACCAGCCATAACTCTAGTTCTAGGGGATCCAACACACTTCTGAAGGTGTCAAACACAAGGTGTGCATACATACATGCAGTCAAAACTTTCATACACATAAATGAATCTTAAAAGATTTTAATTTTTTATAAAGGGGGTGGGGGGGTAGGAAGGTCAGTGAGATGACTCAGTGGGTAAAGGTGCCTACTGCCAAGCCTGATGACCTGAGTTCAATTCCCGGAACCCAAACTGTAGAAAGAACTGACTCCTGAAAGTTATCTGGCCTATACGCATGTGCCACGTGACCTGTGGGCACATATACAAACGCCGCAACTCAGGTCCTCTGCAGCTAAAAAAAAATATTTGCTTGACGGAAAAAAAATGAGTGAAACAAAGCATATGTAAAGGGAAATGAAAAGACCATTAATAAGCTGTGAGTGGATTAGAGAAGAGCCTTAAGTTGGGGGGTGGGAGGGGTAATGCATCACAATCAAAAGGCTGAAAACCAAAAAAAGAGAAAAGCTTTAAAGCAGCCACAAGGGGGAACCACATTCTGAACAGAAGAGCAAGAGTGACAAGAAACAGCCATGCCACCCGGGCTAGGCCAAACAGGGAAGCAGGTTCCAACTGAGAGAAACGTCTGCCAATTTGGAATTCCACTCGAAGTATTTTCTTAAAAAACAACAGGCAAATAATGTCTTAAGAATTCATCCCCAGCCTATGTGGGTGGTGCATGTCCTTTTCCCTAGCACTTGGGAGGCTGAGGCAAGTGGAGCTTTGTGGGCTTGAGGCTAGCCTGGGGCTTACATAGTGAGTTACAGAACCTGTAACGTACACATAATAGACCCTGTCTAAAAAAAAAAAAAAAAAACTAACCAACAAAAATTTATTACCAAAAGACACATCACAGGAATCAAAATTTTCCAGGCAAGGAACACCAGATGAATAGGTCTGTACAAAGGAGTTAAGGAGTGTGAATTCCTAGAAGATGTAACATTTTATCTTACTTAAGTATATAAAAGATAATTGTTAAAAATACAATACTATGGAGAATATATAAATATATAAACATCATTTACACACAAGTGTATTGTGTCATCAAAATAATGACTGAGCCAGGTGTGGCCATACACACTCGTAGTCTCAGCACTCTGGAATCAGGAGGAAGGAGATTCTAGGCTAGCCTAAGATACCTAGGAAGACCCTGTCTCAAAAAACACAAAATATGGGGCTAGAAAGCTGGAACAGGGGTTAAGAGCACATACCACTCTTGCAGAGGACAACAAAATGAAAATTTTGAAGTGAGTGGAAAATAGAACTTTTGGCCATTGCTAAGTGGAAATTCCACCTCCAGGTACACAACCCTGTATATGTATGTAAATATTTTAATCCCATAAAGATTTAATGAAGTAAAGATATAGAACGTAAAGAAAATAATGTATAATACAATATAAATGAGAAATGTTAAGGACAGAAACTCAACCAGGACTGGCACCCAAGTTTTGAGAGGCTAAGGCAGGATTACAAAATCAAGACTGTAAGTCAAGCTTAAGACCACCCTTGAAACTTAGTGAAGTCCTGGGGTAAAGTGAAAAGAACAAAGCCGGTGTGGAAATGTAGCTTGGTGATAGAGGGTTTGCTCAGCATGTTAGCCAGTAGGAAACCCAGAGAACTGAAGGAAAAAATGGTTAGTCTCCTGGTAAGAAATTGATACTTTATGATACCTTGAGCATGAAAACAATCTGTTACACATGCATTAGTCTCTGGCTTGTAACTGAGTGCTTAACCAGGATTCACAAAGCCCTGGATTGGACTCCCAGCACCAAGAGTTATGACATACATCTGTAACTCCAGCTCTCAAGAGCTGGAGACCACCGGAGAAGCAGAAATTCAAGGAGATCACCCTGAACTACATAGTTAGTTGGAGGCCAGCCTGGGATACAAGGCTCCTGGCCCCGAAAGTAAACAAAAGTGATCCTAGCGCTTAAAATGGACCACTCTGAACAAGTATGCTGAGAACAGTCAACTTTCCAGTCTCTCAAAAAAAGACACTGTGCTCCTTGTGTCTGTTTTGTTTGGATCTAGGCAAAGGTATTATATTCACTTTTCATCTGTATCAACATCCTATTTCCTCATTTGGAATCTTTTTAATTAAAAAATTTGTGTGTGTGTGTGTGTGTGTGTATGTGTGTGTGTATGTGTGTGTATGTGCGTGTGCGTGTGCATGTGTATTCATCTGAAGAAGTCAGAGGACGATTTGAAGGAGTCAATTATGTTCTTCCAACATTTGATTCCTGGGATTGAACTCAGGTCATCAGGGTTGGCAGAATGTCCTAAACCCTCTGAGTCATCTCAACAGCCTCTCATTTGGAAACTGTAATAAATACTTTATCACATTCAATATATTGTGTTTCCTCCAATATTGAAACATTCATTCTGTAATAAAGTTCCTTAGGCAAAGAGACTAGCAATAACATAGTCCCAGGAAGTCCTTGAAGTTGACCAGATTCATTGGACTCCTCACTCCCAGAGTGATAAATAAAGCTACTGAGAGTCAGTCTCCTGACAAAACAAGCTGCAAAGAAGACTCAGATGAGACACGCTACCAAAAAACAAACAAAAAAAAAATGCCCTAAGGCCTGATCGGCTGTCTAGAAGCAGCAGAAACCAGCGGACCAGCTGTCAGGAAAAGGTTTAGACCAGAGTCACATGGAGAGGACACAGTCCAGCCTATTGAACTACCTGCAGACTGTGCTGGGTGCTCCAGGTTCCCAGCTTTTGTGAGCTGTCACCCAGGCTGAATTGGGCTTTGGTGATGCAGCTGACTATGAGTTATTTCTGCTCCTTTTAAATAACCCTCATCCACATTCCTGTAAGCAACCCAAAAAAACTCAGTGGCTCACCAAGTTGGACTTGGGTGGTGTCTGTACTTTGGTTTGTCATGGGCTCCCTATCTGGGTGAGTAGACGTGTGTTGTGTTTCCCCAGGAAACGTTTTGTCATATAGCTAGTATCAGTGCCTATAAAATATGTATAATTAATTTTGTGCCTGCAATCTATATACAAACTGGAGGGTTTTTTTGTTTGTTTTCTAATTGTTCAGTCCAATTTCTAGACACAAAATCACTAAATGACTAATTCTGGAATCATGAGAGGTTTTCTGCAGGCATTTACAATATTTAGGTGTCATGGATGTAAGTAAACATACATACCAGCACTTGCAATGTGCAGCACCCCGGAGACGACCTGTGGAATCCTCTGGAAGAGAAAATTGCCTGTGCGTTGCTGATAATTATTTTCCCAGGCCTTCTTAGTTTGTGGGTTCTTAACCATGCCCTCTAATATAAAAGTGAGTACAGAGCAGCCACTCCACCGAACCCGAGACACCTCGTTCCTTCCAAGCCGTAGGAGTCTATCCATTCTCCAAAATGCCTTTGCAAAAGCTTTATGTATGTTTTCATACTCTCGTTTATTGGTTCTGAAGGTTCTGTATGTGGAAGTGAAAGTATCTTCTTTGGCTATATAGTCTTCCCTGAACACAGTGTGAAAGGAATCGATGAACTGCTGCTGCTCAGCTGTCATGTGGTAGGAAGGATCCTGTTTAGACAGTTGATGGAGAAGTAAAACCTGAAGCTCCTTTGATGCCAGCTCTGCTGCCACATTGCCATGATGGCCATCAAACAAACTAAAGAAGCACACATTGGCTTTATCTCCAAAGTCATTTATGACAGTGAATTTAGCATTTGAGTCAGTTTTCCAGATTGAATTACTGTTACTACAGATGGCTACACCTTTAATCAGCAGATGACAGAGGTTTGGACAATGTACCAAAGTCTGGCCAATCTTATCACAAAGTTTGAAGTTTGATGAGACTTGTTTCTTCCAAAGCAGCTCATATGCATAATTCAAACGCTGAAGGACTTTTTCACTAAACATAAAAGGTGTCAATAGTTGAGAAATCATATACTGTCTCTGACTATTGACTGCCGAGAGCTTTGGTTTCTTCCCTCCCATCCACTGGAAACCCAAAGCACTGAGAGCGTTGTGATGTTTCTTATGGAGAAAAATCCTAGTTGTCATGAGTTCTTCGTTGCAGACAGAGCAAGGGAATGTAACCTTTTGACCATTGTTCAGCTGCTCATTAGACTTCTCACAGTCACTCTGGGTTCTTTGACGCCTATGTTTTGGCTTTTTAACATGCTTTTGGGGGCGTTCTGTCAGAGACTCTTGCGATGCAAATGTTGAACTTTTGTTATCCAAGTTTTTTGACCTCCAAAATCCTCTGGAAGAAAGGTGAGATATGGTTACTGATAACTGAAGAGGGGGCTCAGTAGTGAAGAGCACCCATTGCTCTTGCATAGGGTCCGCATAGGGCCGCATACTCAGGTAGGTGGTTTTCCCCACTCTTCCTGCCTCCCATTCTGGTCTCTCCACACTTACTCTTTATTGCTACTGCTGCAGGAGCCCCTCCTCCCACCCCACTTTCTCTTGGTGCAAACCCAGGGTTTCCTGCCTTTCCCTACTCCAATAAGCCTTTACTCCCAACCCATCTCCATTCCCTCTTATCACACACCAAACTAAACATTCTCTACCGGGGACCCCACAACTACCACACTTGCCTAGGATCCAGAGTGGAAAACAGCAATCAAAGAACAAAACACCCACCTAACAAAGACAAGATATATATATATATATATATATATAAAATCAAGAAACACTTCAAATATCATAACTCCAGGTACCTGTATCCCAGTGCCAAAACACAAACACAAACAACCAAGATGATATGCTTCCTCCAGAAGCCAGTAACCCTTTTAGAATAAGCAATGAGAAAGGCAGTTTAGCAAGATTTTAGGTGAACAAGACAAGAACTTCAAAAGAGCATTGTGAATATGTTCAAGGACTTTAAAGAGGATATGAAGACTGTGAAAATACACACAGTTGAATGAAATAATGGAAATATTTCAAGACATAAGAGCAGAATTTAACAAAGACATAGAATCACTAAAGAAATCACTAAAGAAAATCTAAACAAATGAAACTAGAAATGAAAAACATAATGTCAGACAAAAAAAAAAAATTCAGAGGAAAATTCACCAAAAGATCAAAAGACAAGAGAGAGAGAATTTCAGATCTTGAAGACAAGGTAAATAAAATTAGTAGTTCAGTCAAAGAAAGGGGAAAAGACCAAGTAACATAAAGCAGGACCATAAGAATAACTCCTGACTTTTAAATGGAGACCATGAAAGCCAGAAGGGTCTGTGTAAATCTCTAGAATCTCTGAGAGACCACGGATGCCACCATACCTATCAATCACAATCGATGGAGAAAGAAACCAAGTTTAAATAATTTCTATCTTACCAATTCAGCTCAACTAAAAGAAAAATCAGTCTTAAATTAACTACAGGACACAAGGAATAAATAACAGAATACACCCCACAACAACAAAATAACAGGAATCAATAACTAGTGTTTATTAATAATGCTCGATATTAGTAGTCTCAATTCCCCCAATTAAAAGACATTTACTAACAGATTGGATTATAAACCAGGATCCAAGAAACAGACCTCACTATCAAGGGTAGACATCATCTTAGTGTAAAAGGATGGAAAATGATATTCCAAGCAAATGGACCCAAGAGGCAAGCAGTACTAGTTTTATATAGACAAAATAGACTTTGAATAAAAACTAATCAGAAGAGATAGGGAAAGGCACTACATACTCATAAAAGGGAAAAACCACCAAGAGGATGTTGCAATTCTAAACATTTATGCAGCAAGCACAAGAGTACCCGAGTTTAAAAAAGAAACAGTGCTACAGCTATCTTGTTTATAGATCACTTCCATCTTGGTGGGAATTATACATGGTTGATATTTAAAAAATATTTAAAAATTAAGAAAGTAAGTTCTGGGATGAAAACAAAAACTTTCCTGAAAGGCAACTAAGGTTATACTTTAGAATTTGCTGTTTTCAGCTAACACTACGTGATGAACAGAAAATTTTAATATAAGGAAAAGCAATACACTATAAACATGTAGACTCTGAGTTGGGAATATTGGCTAGGTTATTGGGAGGCTAAGGCATGAATACTCATTTTTGAGGCCAACCTGAACAACTTAGTAAGACCTTTCTCAATTTAAAAAAAAATGTCTAAAAAAGCTATGGTTGGACTTCTATGATGGCTCAGTGGATAAAGGCACTGGGTACCAAGACTGAAAACATGAGTTTGACCTCTGGACCCCTGTGGTGGAAGAAGAAACTGACTCTGATCTTTACACACTTGATGGAGTACATGTGTACCCCCTTAACACACAAGTAATTGTAACTTCTAAAAGAAAAACCAAAACACTGTAACCGGCAGTAGCTGCGCATAATGGCTTTCTGTAAGTTCAAGGCCAGCCTGGTATACAACCAAGAAAGTTCCAGATTGTCTAGAGCGACATATGAGAACTTTTAACAAATTGGGAGTAGTTTGGTGGTAGAGGTGCATGCCTAGTATATACCAGCCCCGTGTTCAATTCCAAAAGCAAAAAAGAAAAGAAGAAAAAAAAAAGGAGCTGAAATGTTGATAGTGATGATGAGGATAAAAAAGAAGGAAGAAACTTTACAAAATGCATGAATGGTGATACACACCTGTAAACGTGGTAGAGAAGAGGCAGAGGCGGGAGGATCACAAGTTTGGGGCCAGCATGGGTTTCGCAGCATGATCCTGTGTCATATAAACAAAAACATAGAGCTGAACCCTGCACTGAGCTGCACTGAGTCCATCTGCCCCACCTCCTGATCGCTGGGATGATATTAATAACAATTTTATTTTGTTCTGTTTTCTTTCGAAACAGGCACTCACACTGTTCCTCAGACTGGCCTGGAAGTCACTATATGGCCTAGACTGACTCCAATTTATAGCAGTGCTTAGTCTCTAGAGTGATGGAATGACAGGTTACCTGCCTAGTTTGGCTTAATAACACTCAAAAGGATAAGACGGGAGGGTGCTAAGTTAAAGTAACACATAGCAAGACCCTTTCTCAAAAATAGAAAACTCTAGAGAGATAGAGTCCATATTCATGCTCCTGACATCATAATAACTAGCTTTATTTTTTTTTTAATTGTTTGAGATAGATTCTCACTCAGCTCAGGCTGCTCTTGAATTTACTGCACAACTTAGGGTGACTTTGATCTGCTCATCCTTCTCTATCTCCTGAGTGCTGGGATTTTAGGAATATATCGCTACATCTGGTTTGTTGTAAATGTTTTATTACTAAAATTACTATTATTATTAAGATCTTGTTTATAAATTGAACTTTAGCATAGCATGAGGGAAGAGAGATCTGGACAAAAGATCTAAGGCAAATGGAAGGGAATGGCCAGGTAATAGCCAGGTAATGGGCAAAATAAGAAAGATAGGGTGGGATTGTAGATGTCTGACCCAGATATTTTTAAGAGGTCAAGAAAGGAAAATAGCCAGAAGTTTCCAGGCCAGCCTGTATTACATAGTAAATTTCAGGTCTTCTTCTCCCCTTACCCCCAGTAAGGAGGAATGAGGACCCACAAAAGAAATAATTTATAGAAAAGCAGAGGATGAAACTAGAGACCACAAAATCTTTTTTTTTTTATTTTGTTATTTTTGGATAAAGCTCATGAAACCCAGGTTGGTGTTGAATTTGCTTTGTAGCTAAGGATGACATTGAACTTCTGACTTTATTTGCCTCTGCCTCCAGAGCTCTAGGATGACAGCGTGTGCCATCACTTGTATCTCCTCTTGTGGAATACACCCAGATCCTCATGCATAATAGGCAAGCATTCTACCACCTAAACTACATCCCCAGCCCCAAAGGTTTTAAGCTACTTTGAATAAAATGTATATTAAATTTTCGCTTGTTTTTTAAAATAAAATATGCATGTAAAGCACACTGTTTTATGAGCTGTGATGGTCTTTGGGGACATAATATGAAATAATAAAACCTCATCTGTAATTACTCCCTAAGGCAGAACTTCAATTTTCCATGTATACGGAATAGCGACAACACAGATCAGTTAAACATGGAGCCATATTTAGAATGAAAACATCAGTCATAGCTGACTGTGGTGGTGCATGCCTGTAATTCCAGCAGTATGGAACCTAAAACAGGAGGCTTGCTGCAAAGTTCAAGGCCAGCCTGTAATACCAGTAGGTTTGAGGGTATCTGGGCTCCAGAATGATACCTTATCTTGGAAAATAAAACGAAATATGTAAGTACAGCTAACTAAGTGCACAGAGAAGGGAGTTATGCATGGTGGTGAACAGCTGTCACCCAATGCTGGAGGAGTGGGAGCAGGAGATCTGATGCTCAAGAGCTGGGCTACACAGCCTGTCTAAAGCAAGCAAGCAAGGAAGGAAGAACGAGGGTGAAACAGGGAGGAAAGTAGGTGGTGGGAGCTATGCCAGAATCTCTCTTTTGTAGAAGGAAAAGTTCACTCCTCAATCTGTATAGTCTAACAGGAAGACAAATATTCATCTTTTGCCAGAGCAATGGAGGAAAAAATACTGTAAAGAATACTGTATATATACATATACTTTAAAAAACTAAATGGAGTCACCAAATAATGGGAGAGACAACGCCCCGACTAGACATCTTTAACTACAAATTGAACTTCCAGTGCCAGGGGTAGGTTACATCTAATTGAATCGTTGGCCAAAGGGACACCAAGGAAATTCCCATAAAACCCAGGCTATTGCCAAGGCTATTGGTTGTTCTCCCACAAACCGATGGTAAAGCCCTGTTGCTAAAGACAACATATAAGAAAACTCACTGAACATGGAGAAATGGAGCTGGTGGCTACCTAGAGCTTTTACACCTACTGACTTCATGGTACTAGAAGGTACTCTGCATACTACCAAAAGAGAAAGTTTTAAACATCAGCAGAACTACAAACCCTGAGATCTACAATGGTGACCTGTAGTAGAATATTTAAACTTATTCTCAAATATTAATTATAAAACTATGTGCACATCTGTGCAGTAATATGAACTTTAAACAGCTGCTGTATCTGGCAGCTAGAGCTGCTCACAAGTCACCTTCCTCAGCTGTTAGAACCAGCTTTCTGGGTGTGGATGTATTAATATAGCCTTCTTGAATGCAGAAAGTATGCTAGTTTGGAGCACCAGCAATTGTTGTTCAGATTTGACTTTGCCCACTGAAATCTTTTTGTTGAAAGCACCTGTATTAGTCGTATTAATGCTGATATAGAGGAGCCTCCCACAGTCTCTTCCCCCAGCCTAAGCAATGGCCAAGGAATATTTTGCCTGGGATCTTGACTTTGCCCATAAAATGGCATCAGATCAGCCAGTCTAAGTCAGGGGTTGGTGCACTGTGGAAGTTTTACTCATTAAGCAGTTAAGACCTTGAATGGTGGGTGGTACCATACAAATTACCTAGAGGCCACACAATCTGGGTCAGTACATGAGAGAAGCTCAATCCTCTGCTGTGGTTCAGGCTTACCCAACATTGTCTCCTATTCCCTGAACGAACCTGTCAGAGTTATATATCTATTGGCTACATATATTATCCAACCAGGCTTTTTTTTAGTTTAAAAATGTTTATTAGTTATTTTGTGTGTATGTGTGTGGTCACGCATAAAACATTGCCCAAGTGTGGAAGTAAGAGTAAAATCTACAGTGATTTCTCCTTCCACAATGTAGGTCTTGGGAAATAAGTCCAGATAGATTATCAGGCTTCATTCCTGGCAAGTGTTTTTTATAAACTGAGCCATCTTAGTGGCCCTTTTTTAGTTTAGGAATTTTGTTTGTTTGTTTTGCTTTGGTTTTTGCAATAGGATCTTAATATAGCACTAGCTTGCCTCTAACTTGCTGGGTAGTCAAGTCTGTCCTTGAACTTCTGATCCTCCTGTGAGTCACTATGCCTGGCCTTCAACTCTTTCTTTTTTCTTTTCTTTTCTTTTCCTTCTTTTCTTTCTCTCTCTTTCTTTCTTTCTTTCTTTCTTTCTTTCTTTCTTTCTTTCTTTCTTTCTTTCTTTCTTTCTTTCTTTCTTTCTTTCTTTCTTTTTTTTGCAAAATTGTCAGGCGCCCCGGAGGCTCACATCTGTAATCCCAGTACTGCAAAGGCTGAGGAAGGGTGGGTTACCATGTTGTCTGGCCAACAGAATAGAGGATGCTGGAAAGATAGCTCAGTAGTTACAGGTATCTAGTGTTTTTGCAGAGGACCTGGTCCCATAGTGGGAACCTCACAGCCCTCTATAATTCTACTTCTAAGGTAATTTCATATCTCTGGGCTTCATGAGTACCTGTATTCATGTGTAAAGATACACACACACACACACACACACACACACACACACACACACACACACCACACACAATTAGAAATGTAGCTGGGCATGATGGCATAGATCTTTAATCCCAGGACTCAGGAGGCACAGACAAGCAGATCTCTGTGAGTCAGAGGCTAGCCTTGTCTACATATTGAGTTCATTGCAAGTCAGGTTACCATAGTAATATCCTGTTTCAAAACGCAAACAAAGAAAAAATAACATAAACAATGGATGGAGAGTTGACTCAATGGTTACATTTGTTATTCTTGCAGAGAGCCTGGGTTCAGCTCCCAATACCTACACGGCTCCAGTTCCAGGGGATCCTACAACAGTTCTTGGCTTCTGAGGACACCAAACTTGCATATGCCTGCCAGCAAAACAACTATACACTTAAAGTTAAAAATAGAAAATAAGTTAAAATAAGGCAGAAAAGCAAACAAAACCTGCAGCCAGTGAGATGACTCAATGTGCTTACCACAGAAACTTGCCAACCTAGGCTCCATTCCAGAAGAGCAAAGGTGGAAGCTGTCCTCTGCTCTCCACATGTGCACCAATGGTATGCATGCACACACACACACACACATCATGAGCACACATATATACATTTAAATAGATAGTCAGAGTGGGACATACCTTTAATCCCAGCACTTAGGAGGCAAAAGCAGGAAGATCTCTGTGCTCAAGCCCAGTTTGGTCTACATATCAAGTTCTAGGATACCCAGGACTACAGAGAGAGAGATTATCTTAAAAAAACCAAAATAGTAATAATAAATTTACATTTTTAGGGGGTTAACAAGATAGCTCAGCAGTTAAGAGTACATACTGCTCTTGTAGACAGCCTGAGTTCAATACCAGAACCCATGTTTGTTGGCTTAACCAACAACACATCCAGGGGATCTGATGGCTTCTGGACAACTTGGGCACCTGCATTCACAGGTGCACATAGTCACACAAAAACATGCACATTGTCTTATATAGGGTTTCTATTGCTATGAAGGGACACCATGACCACAGCAACTCTTATAAAGAAAAACATTTAATTGGGGCTGGCTTGCAGGTTCAGAGGTTTAATCCATTATCATCATAGCAGGAAGCATGGAGGCTTTCAGGTAGACATGGTGCTGGAGAGGTAGCCAAGAGTTCTACATCCAGATCAGCAGCAGTAGGAAGAGAGAGTGACACTAGGCCTAACTTGAACATCAGAAACCTCAAAGCCCTCTTCCAGTGATACATTTCCTCCCAGAAGACCACACCTCTTAATAGTGCCACTCCCTATGAGCCTATGGGGGCCATTTTCATTCAAACCACCAGATTGTACTCCCTGGCTCCCATAGACTTGTAGCCATATCATAATGCAGAAATGCATTCAGTCCAACTTCAAAAGTCCCCATAGTTGCTGGGCAATTCTGGCCCACACCTTTAATCACAGCACTCGGGAGGCAGAGGAAGATGGATCTCTGAGATGGAGGCTAGCCTGCCATACAGAGCAAGGTTCAGGACAGCCAAGGCTACACAGAGAAACCTTGTCTTGAAAAACAAAACAAAACAGAGAAACAAACAAAAAAGTCCCCGTAGTCTACCAGTCTCTACCCTATTTAAAAGTCCAAAGTCTCATTGGAGACTCATAACAATCTCTTAACTGGCATCCCTGTAAAATAAAATTTAAAAAGCAGACCACATACTTCCAACACACAATGGCGCAATGGCATAGAATATATATTACTCTTCCAAAAGGAATGGAGCATAGTGAAGAAATACTGGACCAAACAAAGCAAGACTGAAAAAAACCTGGGCAACTCCAAGTTTTGAATCTCCATGTCTGATGTCAGAGCACTCTTCAGATCTTCAACTTCTTTCAGCTTTGTTGACTGCAACACACCTCTCTCTCTCTTAGGCTGGTTCTCCTCCCTCTTAGCAGCTTTCCTCAGCAGGTATCCCATGACTCTGGCATCTCCAACATCTTGGGGTCTCCAAGGCAATCCAGGCTTCACCTTCACAGCTTCACACCATGGCCTCTCTGGGCCTCCATGCGGACATCCTTGACACAAGCCTGGCCTCAGTGGCATTCCTTAGCCAAGGAGAGAGATTCCATAACCTCTTCTTGTATCCTTGACTCTAAAGCCAGAACCACATAGTTGAAGCTGCCAAGCTCTGCTGCTTGCTGGGGCTGGAACCCCTTGTTCAATTACATTCAATTACATTTTCACTGGCTTTCTGTTTTTGATTATTTCCTTCTTTTCCTAAACTTGGCTGTCCTGGAATTTGCTCTATAAACCAGGCTGGCCTCAAACTCAGAAATCTGCTAGCCTCTGCTTTCTGAGTGCTAAGATTAAAGCTATGCACCACCACACCTGGCCCTAAGCATTTCTTTAATTCCTTTTCACTTTAATTCCCTTTTACAAGCTGGAAGCTTAGCTGGGTGGGGTCTTGCTCTGAGGTCACCATTTCCTTTATCCACTTATAAGCCTTTTCTTTAATCTGTATACACTTCCTGGTGCTTCCTTTCTCCTCAAACTGTACATTTTGTATTTTCCCTTGTCCAGGTTGTTCCTTTTTATTATAGATCTGTGTAAGTATGACCACTAATAACCAAACAACACAGTCCATACTTGGCTGTCTGGATAGCTCCTCTGCCAAAGCCAATGATCTCTCCAATTTAGCCTCAGCAGATGTTTTTTGGATAAGGGCAGAAAGCAGTCATACTCTTTGCCAAAATAACATAAGAATGATCTTTAGTCCACATACTAATGTTCTTCCCCTCTGAAACCTTTGAGCCAAGCCCCCACAATTCAAATCACCCTCAGCACCATTGTCTTCCATGCTCCTACTAGTAGGACCTACTAAGCCATACTAGTTGAAATGTTTAACACTAGTGTTAAATGTTCAATTGCAGTTGGGAGGTGGTGTTACACACCTTTAATCCAAGCAGGCAGAGGCAGGCAGATCTCTGTGTGTTTGAGGCCAGCCAGTGAGTTCCAAGACAGCCAGAGTTACAACAAAGAAACCCTGTCTCAAAAAGAAAAAAAAAAACAAAAAAATCCAATTGCTTTTCTAGTCTCAAAGTGTCCCATATTCCTCCAAACAAAGCATGACCAGGCCTATCACAGCAAGACTCTAGTCCCAGGTACCAACTTCTGTCTTAGTTAGTTTCTACCGCTATGAAGAGACACCGTGACCATGACAACTTTTCTAAAGGAAAACATTTAATTGGGGCTGATTCACTGGTTCAGAGGATTAGTCCATTATTATCATGGCAGGAAACACGGCAGCACACAGGCAGACATCTTGCTGGAGAAGGTTCTATATCTGGATTGGCAGGCAGCAGGAAGAGACAATGACACTGGGCCTGGCTTGAGCACCTGAAACCTCAAAGCCCACCCCAGTCACACATTTTCTCCAACAAGGTCATGCCTATTCCAACAAGAATACACCTCCTAATAATGTCACACCCTGAGCAGAACAGGGCCATTTTCATTCAAATAACCACACACATATGCACATAACTAAAAATAAAAGACATCTTTTTAAAAGTAGTCAAAATAGATGACTTAGAGGTTAAGCACAATTGTTAAGAAATCACAAACACTACATTTCAGATTATAGCACCACTAAACAACTGGGCATCACAGGCAGACCTGTAACCCCAACTCTGAGGAAGGTGGAGACAGGAAGATCACTATTGCTTGCTGCTTTGCTTTCCAGCCAAAAAAGCCTAAGTCTCAGGATCAGGGAGAGTTGATGCCTCAAAAGCAGTAACTAAAGCATGGTAGAGGAGAACAGTTGATGCTCTCTTTTGGTCTCATGCATAAATAGATAGATAGATAGATAGATAGATAGATAGATAGATAGATGATAAGTAGATAAATCTTTTAATGAGTCAGAATAAATAAATACCTTAAAGGATGACTCGAGTCTTCTTTGGACATAATGCTTTTCTCTGTTCTTAATTTACTCCATTTGTGGATCCCATGTTCCTCTGTCTTGAGCACAGGTGGGTGGTAGGGAAGAAAGAAGAGAGAGAGGAGGAGAAGAGGGGAGGAGGAGAAATGAAGTGGAAAGTGGCTATAATAAGCAGTGAAATGGGTGGTAATGCCAGAGATGGGGTCTTCTCTGACTGATGGAGGCTCCCTGTTAGAATGCTGACCGTCTTACTTGGAATTTCAACCACAGCAACCTTTGTGACCCAGGACTTCATGATCCAGAAGCAATGAGTCACAAGGGTGTTAGGCAACTTCTCTTTGGAATTTCTAAAGGAGGGGCCAACTTTAAATGCATAATCTAATGCCTATGCCACTGGATAAAAGTATCAGAGATGGGACTTTTTAATTTTTTCTGGTTAATTGTTGTATTTTGAAAACAATGTATATAGGGAGCTGGAGAGATGGCTCAGGGAGTTAAGAATACTGGATCCAAGTTTGATACCCAGCAGCCAAATGGAAGCTCACAATCATCTGAAACTCCAGTCAGGGGACCTGACACTCTCTTCTGTCCTCCTTGGGCACCAGGCATGCACATGGCGCACAAACATATATGTTGGCATACACAGACAAAACACCATACACATAAAATAAATAAAACATTTTGACAAAAGCAACATAAGGGAGTGGGATTTTGCTCATTATTTTGCTCATTTTTCCAGATGACAGTCCATCACATCTGGGAAATCAAGGCAGTAGGAATTTGCTATCACATCACATCCTCAGTCAAAAGCAGAGAGCCAGCCATTAAGATGGCTTATTAGGCAAAGGCTTTACTGCTAAGCCTGACAACCTGAGTTGGATCTCAGAATCCACATAATGAAAGGAGAAAGCTGACTGTACTAAGTTGTACTCTGACAATAAATACAGAAAAAGAGAGAGAGAGAGAGGGAAGGAGGGAGGGAGGGAGATAATTTTTAAGATACAGTGGTGATTTAAAACCTGTCTTTTTGTCTCCAAGTTGCTTTTGGTCATGGTGTTTTATTGCAGCAATATAAACCTTAACTAAAACAGATGAATTTGGCTCAGTAGCCCAGTCTGACCTGAAACTTGCTATTGTGCTTCTACCTCTAAGGGATTACAGGCCTGTACCACCTATTCCCTACTTCTTGTCATGTGATGGCCTGGACCACCCTGGGACTCTGTCATCAGGAAGGCCATCACTAGATGCAGCCACTTGAACTTGTGTCTCCCAAATGGAAAACCAAGATAAACATCAACTTCTTCTTCCTCTTCTTCCTCCTCCTCCTTCTCCTCCTCCTCCTCTTCTTCTTCTCCTCCTCCTCCTTCTTTCCTCTTCTTCTTCTTCCTCCTCCTCCTTCCTTCTTTCTTGCCTCCCTTCTTTCCTCCTCCTCCTCCTCCTCCTCCTCCTCCTCCTTCCTTCCTTCTTTCTTGCCTTCCTTCTTTCCTCCTCCTACTCCTCCTCCTCCTCCTCCATCTCTTCCTCTTTTTCTTTTTGGAAAGACAAGTTCTCACTGTGGCTTCACACTCAATTTATAGCATAGGGTGTCATATGGTTTGTGGTAATCCTCCTCCAAGGTGCTGGGGCTGCAGGAATACACAATGTCCAGTCTGTGAATTGCTTTTCTTTATGATAGTAAAAATAAAGAAAAAAAGAAGAAGAAAGAAATCATTATGCTGTTTTCCAAACTGTTAATTTAAGTTTTGTCTTTAGGGCTGAAAGATGGAAGTCAAAGGTACAGCACTTGTGAGCATATGTGAGGCACTCAATTCTATTCTGGGGACCACATTTTTTAAAATGTAGTATATACCTCTAATCCTATAACCCCAGCATGGAGACAGGAGGAACAGCAAGAGTTCAAACCCACTAGACTGCACAGCTACATAGAGCCATCTCAAAAAACAAGCAAATAGATAAAGGATGTCTGTAATCCCAGTACTTAGTTGGATGGAGACATGAGAATCAGGTTATCCTTTGGTTAAAATAATAGTTTTTAAAAAAACGACAAGATAGAGATATGGCTCTGTAATTAAGGCGTGTACTGTTCTTGGAGATAACTAGAGTTGATTGCCAGCACCCATGTTGGGCTTCACAACTACTGTCTTGGCCTCCGCTTGCTAGGATTGCAGGTCACGACACCATGTCTGACTCTTTTAAACATGCTACATATAACTTAACATGAATTTCTGTCTTTTGAAAACAACCCATTTTGGCTTGGTGATGAAGGCTTGTAATCCCGGGTCATGGACTGTGGAGGCAGGAGAATGTCAAGTTCTAGGACAGCTTAGGCTACATGAGGCCATGTCTCAAAAATAAATAAGTGAATAAATCACTGCAAATGTAGAGCATTGGCTATTGGTTTAGTTATATAATTCATATTGATATTCTTTTAAAGCTCAATTTTAAAAACTTTTGAATTTGGGTTGGTTAAGAGAATTTGCTGCTCTTGTAGAGGACCTGAGTTCAGTTCTCAGAACCCACATAGGGCAGCTCACAATTCCAGTTCCAGAAAACTCAATATCTCTGGCCTCTGCAGGCACCTAGCACAGGTACATGGACACACACATATACATAGGTTAACAATAGTAGATATAAATCTTGTTAGGATACAGAACTCAGGTGATTCAAAATGAATCTAATCTGAAAGATTCCTTCCTGTAGTCTATCTTCCATAGTGCCAGAAAGTCTATGAAAACTGCCAGGAGAAGAAAGCAACCCATAGCTCTCTAGCCATCACACCTATGAACTACAACAGTGACTAGCATGGCAAAACATCCTTAAAGGTACAATAGTGACACTTACATGTTGGTGGCAACCAACAGTTGTCTAACTGGACTTAAGGCCCAGCAACAAAAAAGAGACCATGCCTGGTACTAGAAACCTAGCCAACTATCCTAGTCATGGATCTAAGTAGGGAACCTACCACTTTATTAGACCAGCATCCTTCTTAATTACATTCTAAAACTTGTTCTTATACTCACAAACAGTATAGTTCTCACTCTTCGTTAAATAAGCCTCTCTTTACATCAAATGGAGACAATTACAGAACACCACAACTGGACACAATGTAGAGATCAACGGATCCTGGGGAGCCCAGCCCCACTGGATACATCTACAACACAACTCCCATACTTAAAGGCTTGGGAAACATCTAGGAAGAGAGAGTAAACAGATTGTAAAATCAGAAGGCTGGGTGTGGTGGAGCATGCCTTTAATCACAGCACTCAGGAAGCAAAGGCAGGCAGATTTCTGAGTTTGAGACCAGCCTGGTCTACATAGAGAGTTCCAGGACAACTAAGGCTACATAAACCCTTCCTCATATAACCAAATAAAAAAGTAAGTAAATAAATAAATAAATAAACATTCATAAGAGCAGAGGAACTAGGAAGTCTGTTGTGAGACTATCCTAGAAATGACTGTCTAAGACCTAAATAGTTACAGTATCTATAGAAATGCTTATGCAGAAGGGAGGAAATTTCACATAGTCCTAACACTAGTCACAGATCTACAGGCACCTAATGACTGCTAAGAGAGGGACAATTAGTCTCTCCTAGGAATGAGCCCCTTAATTTGTTATCCAATACAGGTTGCTCAGCCCTGAAATCATATACACACAAACAACAAAAATGGACCCAACAGATTGTATTTATATGTGAGTGCATCTCTCTATATATATTTCAAACAATAATAAAAGGGAAAAGGTTATCAGTTTGAGATAGGGGGCATAGGAAGGCTGGAGGGAGGGGTTATGGGAGAAATTGGAGGGAGGAAAGGGGAAAGGGAAGTGATGTAATTATAGTTTAATTTTTTAAATACATACAAAAATAAATCTTAAGAAAATACTGAACAATTTGGTTTTGAGACAGGTCTCATATAACCCAGTCTGATCCAGAAGAGACAAGATCTCTTCTAACCCAGGCTGGTCTGGAAGTCACTATGTGCTTACTGCTCTAGTTAGCAGCATGAATCTGGGAGAGTGGAACCTAAAATTGAGGCTGACTAAAGTCTCATGTAATGGACAACTTTATGCAGAGCATCAGACAATTTACACCCTGAAGGTTGAGAAAGGTCACCTGAGTAAAGTTCTTATGAATTCAAGCTGTATATAACCACAAGGACATGCCAGGTGGTGCTGGCACAATGCACTTGGGAAGCACAATCAGGAAGATCTCTGTGAGTTCCAGGACAGCCAAGGCTAGACAGAGAAACACTGTCTTGAAAAACCAAAAAAAAAAAAAAAAATGCTTTTCCATAGAGGCATATAAACAAATGGTCAGTTGTCACGAATAATCTAAATAATAATAAATAATAATAATAATAATAATGTATAATTTAAAGTAATCTAAATCATCTAAAGTAAAACTCATTCCTATTCACTATACCTGGGAGGGGCACAAAAGCAAATTCCAAGAACAATTCCTTGTTTTGGGGGAACTGAAGTCACAAACACTCAGAACTCTCTTCACACGATCCCATTCTTGGCCCATGTTCTAACAACTATGCGCTTCCAAGAATCACCTTGAACTTCCTGATTGACATACTTTACCCTGCTGAGAGCTAATTAAGTACCACCATTCCTGTTTTATGTGGTGCTGGGAATCAAACCCAGCACCTCATGCAAGTGCTAGGCAAGTGCTCTACCACTGAGTCACACCCTTAGCTTCCCCTCCCAGCTCTTGATTTTTCCTCCTCCATTATTGGAGCCTGAACCTAAGGTATTATAGGCAAGCACTGTCCAACCAGGCTATGTCTCTAGGCTTCTTTGTTTTTGTTTGTTTTATTTATTAGTTTGTTTGCTTTTTATGTGTATAGGTATTTTACCTATATGTATGTCTGTGCACCAAGTGTGTGCCTGGTGCCTTTCGAGACCAGAAGTTGAATCTGAACTGGAGTTACAGACAGCTATGGGATGTCCTGTGTATGACAGGAACTGAATCCAGGTTATCTGCGAGAGGTACAAATGCTCTTAAACACCAAGCCATTTCTCTAGCTCCCTGTTTTCTGTTTGAGACAGAATCTCACCTGAGGCCTGGGCTAGCCTCAAAATTCTGATCCTCCTGCCTCTGCTTCTTGAGTGTTAGGATGATAAGCGTATGCTACCATACCCAGCTTTTTTTCCTTTTTAAAAACATTTATTCTTATTTGTGTTGGGGGAGTACACACATGTTATGACATTTGTATAGGTCAGAGGACAACTTGAAAGAATTGGTTCTCTTCTTCTACCTTGTGGGTAATGGGTATTGAATTCAGCTTATCAGGCTTGGTGCCTGAACTATCTTTTGGGCCTAATGAGTGTGTTATCTTTGTTTTGATTTGTATTTATTTTTAAAATCTTTTATTTATTTTGTGTGTATATATCCTAGTTTCGTTTTGAAATTAAATTCTCTGTGATAGACTGAAATTCACTCTGTAGCCTAGAATTTAGGCCCCTCCTGCCTCAGTCTCTCTTTCTTTCTCTCTACATTTTGCTTGCATGTATGTCTGTGCACCACATGCATGTATGGTTCACTGGAAGGCCAGAAGAAGGGCACTGGATCCCCTGGAACTGGAGTTACAGATGGTTGTGAGCTACCATGTGGGTACTGGGAACTGAACCCAGCTCCACCAGCAGAGCAGCTAGTTCTCTTAACCACTGAGCTATTTCTCCAGCCCCTAGCAAGCACTCTTCACTACTAAGCCATCTTTTCAGCGTCATGCTTCTAATTAAAGTGTGTGTGTGTGTGTTGTTGTTGTTGTGTTGTGTATACAAACTTTTTTTTTTTTTATGGTTTTTGGAGACAGGGTTTCTCCTGGTCCTGGAACTCACTTTGTAGACCAGGCTGGCCTTGATCTCACAGAGACCCACTTGCCTCTGCCTCCCAAGTGTTGGGATTAAAGGCATGCACCACCATCACCCAGCTACAAACATTCTAGAACACATTTCTAGATGTGTTCTAGATGTGCATTCAATAACTCACTTCCTTGTAATTTATGTCTAAAATATATATATACATAAGTGACTGTTACAGGAAAGTAGAAAATCGATTACCGTCTCAGGAAGGCTCTCAAGTCATGAGACAAGCTCCTTTATATTAAGATGTCTGCATTATTAACCATCTTGTGTATTTATCTGAGCACCTCCAGAAGTAGGTAGGCATTAGATGCAAAGGCTGTTGGCAGGTGTCTGTGCTACAAAAGCTCAATGTGACAGAAAACACAGACACACAGGAAGAGGTCAGGTTAAGAGACTTTCTACCTACAGGAACATAGTGGAGAGTGAGGGCAGTTGCACGGGGGTGAGAGGCAGAGTAGGATTTGCTGTGGCTTGTGCCAGGGCAGGTACACACACAAAAGAGACATACAAATGCACTGTTAGAAATCAGCCTGTGTGTTGAAGCTGTCTGAAAATATTCACCCATTCTGTCTCTTACACACACACACACACACACACACACACACACACACACACACACTGCAAAGAAGCACGAACAGCTCATTTTCTGCTTGACATCCTAGTTACAGGGGCTGAGGTAACCCAGGAAGTGGGAATCAAGCCCAGTGGTGTTGACCAGCAAAATAAGTGGCTTTTTAAGTATGCCAGGAACAAAAGTCAAAGTGAATTCATTTTGGACAACAAGCAGTCAGTCGTACATTTTGCTTAGAAGTCTGTTTGATGATTTTTGAAACCTATGAACTTCAAATACGTTCACCGGTCTGCGTATATGCTTGTGTGTGTGTTTATTTTGTTGAGTTCCGTATTTTCCAAGACTGATCTTGAAGATGATATATAGCCAAGAATGGCCTTGAATTTTTGATCCTCCTTTCTCTCCCTCCCAAGCCCTAGATCTACAGACAGCAGTGTAATACCCGGCCACATCCGTCAATGTTAATCTCACATTTCCTCTCTTTTCTCGCCCTTCTCCATTCAGAATACATTATTTTGGCTTGTCATTCTCCGAACTGTAGGACAATCAAATACCTATTGCTCAGTGGAAAAGAAAACTAGGGTCAGAGGAGAAGATAGCTGCTGCCACACCTGACAACTTTGGTTTAGTTGGTGGGTTGTACATGGTAGAGGGAGAGAACCAACTTCTGCAAGTTGTCCTCTGACTCCCCTATCCTCATGGACATACACACACACACACACACACACACACACAACACACACACACACACACAAATGTAAGAAAAATGGCCAGACTAGATAGCCAGCCTCTTGAGTAGGTGGCTGCTGTTTTGTTTGCTGAAACTGCCAGACCTGTAGCTGAGGTCTAGAATCCTTTGGTCTTTGGCACAAGGCCCTAAGCTCAATTCTCAGCGTCACATTAACTAATTAATTAAAACCACTCCAAACCAAACTGAAAAGCACTTGCCGGTCAATCTCTAATTTCCTAGGTGGCTGGGTTTGCACTTTCTGCTGTAAGGAAAAAAGAATGCCTAGATTCTGCACCACTGTGGTACAAGCTGCATGGAAGAGGTTACACTCAGGATTCTCTTTTTCTATGGCAGATACCCCATCTAAAGCTTTGCTGTGTGAGGGCTTCAGAGCTTGTGGTTGGGAAGGTGGTGTGGGTGCCTTGCTGACAGTTCTTGTTAACAACTGGGTATTTATTTAACAGCAGAAACACACAAGATAGAACACAGTGCATTAGAGCAAAGAGCCAGCTTAGCTTGCTCAGGCCATGGTCATAGATCAGCCTTTCTAGTGTACTCTGAGGAGCTTGCCTCTGTGCCAGACTCATCTCTGAGTTGCCAGTCTGCTGAGGGCAGAGGGAGGGAACAGAGAACAATGCCACCCTTGTAAAGAGCCACATTTGTCTGCTTGTTTTCTTTTTCAGCGTATTTTCTAAGTATGTCATTCTGCCTAAAACTCTTCAGCAACTGTGCTTTGAGGGTAAAAGTTAGTGGTCTCACTGTGAGTCACAAGGTTCTGTAGGGTGTAGCCAAAGTCTGACCTTTCAGCCTTGTCTCTCTCTGTTTTCCCATCCTCTGAGGACCTTCAAACAGGCACACTGTGCTCCTTAGACCTGCACTCCCTGAAGCCTCCACCTTCACAGCCATGCCCTCTACAGCAGCCAGTTAGTCCTTGCTCTCTTGATTTTCTCTACCTCTTCCGCAAGTGACCCTCACCATTGCCAGAAGGAGGTAGTACTCGCCCATAATTCCAACCCCCAAGGGACAGAGGCAGGAGATCCCTACAAATTGAAGGCCAGCCTGGGCTATGTAGGGGTCTTATCTCAAAATAACAACAACAACAAAATAACAAGAGAAAGCCACAAAACAAATGACAGCAAACAGCAAGAACTATGAAAGGAATGCAATGGGATATCCACATCCACATTCACAAAATTCACACACAAAAAAGTATTGCTTGTTTGATCTCATTATATAACCCAGGCTGGCCTGGAACTTAGAGATTTGCCTACCTCGGCCTCAAGGTGTGTACTTTCATGCTCAGCTATTGTGGTATATTATTATAATTGTTTCTTACTGGTTAGTGGTAATTTCTTATTGTGCTTGTTCTATAAATTAACTGTGAAACAGGTATCATGTGTGTAACACAGAAAGAATATTGACCCTGGTATTCACTGGGATGTGTCCCCAGGGGTCATTGGAATGGTTAAGGGGAACCACATAGCAGAAACCAGAAAAGAGAACTCTGCTGGAAACTTGGCTACCAAGCAGTGTTACTTTGTTTGGTTGGTTGGTTTTTCAAGACATGGTTTCTCTGTTGTAACTCTGGCTGTCTTGGAACTCATTCTGTAGACCAAGTTAGCCTTGAACTCACAGAGATCCACCTGCCTCTGTCTCCTAGTGCTGGGATTAAAGGCATATACTACCACCACCCGGAACAATGTTAGTCTTTGAAACTGCATTGTTTTACCTGGGCCTGGAAGCACATACTTGGAATTTCACCTACTGGAAAGCCTGAGCTAGGAGGATCCCAAGTTCAAGGCCTGCCTGGATCACAGACTGAGTTCAAGGCCAGTGTGGGTAATTTACTGAGACCCTGTCTCAAAATAAAAAATAAAAAGTCTCTGTGGTAGGCATTTGTCCCTTATGTGCAAGGAAGCTCAGGTTCAGCCCTTGGTACCACAGAAAGCAAAACAAACAAACAAAAAACCAGTGAGGGTGTGTGTTGTCTTGGCTTAGTGTGTAGCTCATGGCAGTACTTGGCACATGCTAGGTTAGATGAGAAAAAAACAAAACAAAACAAAAAAACAACAACAAAAAACTGCAATACCCAACAGTGAAAGAATTATGTTGTTTAGGTTAGAGAGAGCTTGTCTACCATGTTCGAGATGGAGTTTATCCCTAACACTACAAAACAAAGGCAATCACAAGGAATGAGGCCTTGGTGATAGAGAGATGGCTCAGCAGAAAAGAGAGTGCACATTGTGGCACATGTTAGCCCACACTTACATACTGACGTTAAACAAAAAAAAAAAAAAAAAGAAAAGAAACATATGTGGAAGCTGGAGAGATAGCTCAATAGTTAAGAGCATTTATTATTCTGGCAGAGGACTGGAGTTCAAATCCCAGCACCCACAGGTGGCTTACCACTGCCTGTAACTCCAGTTCCAGATCTTGTATCCTCTTATGGCTTCTTTAGACAATGAGTGTTTATTGCACATATACATGTACTCTGGCACATGCTCGAACACACACACACACACTAAATGAAATAAATCTTTGTAAAAAGCACCCATTAAAGTTCATTTTATAAAGGTCTCTTCTGTCTACTTACCCTCAATCTACTATCTATCTATTGATCACCTATCTATCTGTATCTATCTATATCTATCTTTCCTTCTACAGTTTTTCACAGGTGAGCCTGAAACTCACCAAGTAACCCAAGTTAGCTTTGACCTGCCTGGCAGTCCTCCTGTCTCTGCCTCCTGGCTGCTGTGGTCACACTGAGATACCTCAGCTAATAATTTTCCTGTTTTTATTTTGCTTTATTTTCTCATGAGTTGCTTCAGAAATTAGATTTCAGATTTGAAGACACTCGAGGTGTGCATATGAGGATGGGTGGCAGGGGCCAGCAATGCAAACTTCTTTTCTTTTCTTCAGTTTTCCCAGTAACTGGCAAATCAGCATGAAATCACACTGTCCGAAAAGTGTTAGTGTCTCTTCGGTCACACCCACATGTCTGAATGCTAGGACTTCTCACTAGGCCTAGATGTGCCTACTCTGTTTTGGAAGTCAAAGTTCCGTTAATAAGAATCAGTCAGCTTGTTTAGCTGTTGCCAGCTTGTTGTCTCCTCCTCTTAGATCTGTTTTGATGAAGGAAACTCAGTTCCAAACAGGCTATGTATGGTTGTATGAAGGAAGGAAGAAGAAGAAAAAGAAGAGAAGCCATTTTTTAGCTACTGTTAAATTAAAGTACCTGAAATATTTACTGAATATCCACTATTTCTAAACATGGCTCTGAGCCTTATTTGTCCGTTTGTTGGTTCATTTTGGAGACGATTTTCATTGAATTAATTGAGATAAGGTTTCATGTAACCCAGGCTGGCTCAAACTCACTGTGGAACTGAGAATGTCCTTGAAGAACTGTTTTGATCCTGCTGCCTCCACTTTTGCTTGATGAGATTACAGATGTTTGTATCATACCCAGTTCACACAGCACTGACCATTGAACCCAGGGTTTCATGTGTGCACTCTATGGCCAGTTCCTATTCAGTGTACATGTGTGTTCATGTATTTGTGTGTGTTGTGTATGTATGCATGGATATGTGTTGTGTGTGTCTGTGTGTGTGTGTGTGTGTGTGTTATGTTATTGAAATAGCTGGGTCTCAATTTCCTGGGCTCAAGAAATCTTCGACTCTCAGTTGCCTGGGAGCACCCATAGTTATCCTTAAAAAACACTATATTTTTCTTTTTGTTTGTTTAATTTTTAATCCAAAATAATAAAGCACACAGTTAAAATGTTACTATTATTGTGAATTGCCCAGAGCTGCCAAGGTGCCTAGGAGCTTGCCCAGCCCCCACACTCCTAACACTCCCACCCTTTGACTTGGTACAGCCTCCTGAGCTCTGTACCTGCCCCCAAGCAGGTATGCCTGTCTTGCATCTTCAGCAGTACATATAACCCTAGTGGGCTTTGAACTCTTCCTCTTTTGAATCTCTTTTCTCCCTTTTGTCTCCTTCTCTTTTGCCTCTTCCTCTTTCTCTTTTTTGCCTCTCACCATGCTGTCTCCCTCTCTTTCTCTGTCCCTTCTTCCCTCCCCTTCTTGCTGTTCTGTCTGTCTGTCTGTCTGTCTGTCTCTCTCCCTCCCTTCTTCCCTCTCTCCCCTTTTCTCTCTGCCTACAGGATCCTGTTCTATGGAACTCAGCGTCTCTTACCCTCCCCCATAATTAATAAACCTTTACTAAAACTCACTAGCATGCATGTGTCTAAGCTCCATCCATCGCCTTCTGTGTGTATAAAGAATTACTACAACTATGTTTATATGGTTTAAAACTTAATCGTAGGCTGAGTGGGATAGCACACACCTATAGTTTCAGCATTCAGAGGGATGAAGCAGTAAGGTCAGGGCTGGGAATGTAGTTCCTAGGATGAGCACCTACTTAGTGTGCACCAAGCTCTGGGTTTCATCCCCAGCATCACAAACAAAAATTAAAATGAAGCAGAGTTTGTAGTTTTGAATAAAAACTACTTCCGCAAGCTCATATATTTGAATGTTTAATCATCATGGAGTGGCATTATTTCAGAAGGATTAGAGGAAGCGTGGCATTGGAGGAAGCTTGTCTCTGAGGGTGGACTTTGAGGTTTCAAAAACCCATGCCAGCTCCCCCCACCCCTTTTTTTCCTCTCTCTCCCCCTGCTATCTGCAGATCAGGATGTAGAACTCTCAGCAACTTCTCCAGCACCATGACTGTCTGTATACCTTTATGCTCTCCATGTAAATCTGGGTCCAAACTTAATTAATGATACTGAATATATGCTTGCCCCTGATTGGATATGGGCAGAAGATATCTAGGTAGGAGACAGGGAAATAACCAGACAGGAAACACATAGGCAGGAGACGCCCAGGTATGAAATATATGCTTAACCTGATTGGCCTGTTGGGAAACACATAGCCTCGGGATTTTCCTTTAAAAACTTTAGCTTCCACCAGCTTGGGGCCATCATGGAAGAGTCCCAGGGGACCTCTACGTGGTCCTGGCCAGCTTCTACCATTGCTGGCTAGTATTAAACGCTTGCTTAAAATCCACTTGAACTCTGTGGCAATGTTTCTCTCAATTGATTTGGGATTTAGACCTGCCATGATGATAATGGAGTAAGCCTCTGAAACTGGAAGCAAACCCTAAACAAATACTTTCTTTTATAAGAGTTGGCCTTGGTCAGGGCGTCTCTTCACAGCAATAGTACAGTGACTAAGACAGAGTTTAAGGACAGCCTGGACTATATAGTATATTTAAGGCCAGTCCAGGCTTACTCGTGTGGGTTACTGGTCATAGTATGACCTTGCCTCAAAAAAACAACAAAGAGAAAGTGTTCTGACGTATTCAAAATTAGGGCTGGCTGGAATTAGCTCAGCATCAGAGCCCTGGCCTGACCTGGAATCTATCCCCAGCAAGTGTGTGTGAGTATGGGTGTCAAAATCACAGGAAGACCAAATGAAACAATAAAAACAAACCAAGGGAACTAAAATATTCAGAACCATCCATCAAATCTTCAAAAACAGAATGGTAAAATGAATTTGTGCTCACTATCACACTTTTAGTTCAATTAAAGCATAAAGAAAAACAATGAATAAAATATACAAAAATCCAAATTTTTGAGTCAAGTCAAAAGATATCAATCACAGCTGAATGTTCCACTGGCTTTTACCACAGCAGCTTTACAAAGCCAGCTGGTCTCACAATAAGCACCCTGGACTTGCAGCGAGGGACTCCAACCATGCTTGTACGAAGGTTTGGATTTCTCTGCATATGAAGCTGAGGGTGAAATGAATCCATCCTACCAGATGTTTCCCAGCCACTTTGCAACCTTAGTGCTTGAGGAGGTGCTAATTCATGAGATCTGCAAAACCATGAATTGAGTACAAAGAAGGCTGCTTGGCATGCTGGGAACAATACTTTGTTATGCAAGAACCTTTCACATTCATGCTAAGGAGGTGGATTTGACAACTTAATTAATTTGTCTTTTTACTTACCTAAGTGCTTCTGCCACTCAAACCCTTTATGCACTTTCAAGCCAGACTATGGCCGGGAAAACTGAACACATCAATGCAAAACTGAGCACAAGACAATGTCTTTTGTCTTGAGGATTTAAGACAAAGAGATGTGAGGAGCGCCCCACTGCCTGGGGTGGGGTGGGGCGGGGCTGAAAAATCTACATTTGGGCAGGAGGGCGAGTGTCTAAGTTTATGAGGTTGCTCTGAAACGAATACCAAGTGACAGACACCTCCACACCCAGCAATTTGTTTCATGCAGCATAAGGCAGACTCTGAACTATGTGTCCCAGAGGAGAGTCCCGCTGTCTGAGTTCTAGAGACACAGCTAAGCATTAATTTTG
This sequence comes from Cricetomys ansorgei, assembly GCA_026225945.1. Lineage (NCBI taxonomy): Eukaryota > Metazoa > Chordata > Mammalia > Rodentia > Nesomyidae > Cricetomys > Cricetomys ansorgei. The sequence continues at coordinate 14,028,811 of JAMJFZ010003581.1, forward strand.
AGCAGAGCCCAGGAAGGCATACTCTGTAACCTCAGCTTTGGGAAGTGGAGGCTAGAGAATCACCAGGGACTCTAGTGTAGCTTTGGCTACAGAGTGAGACGCTGATGCCAAAAGCCGAAAGTGATTGTCAATCATTCTCAGTCTCCAAGTTCCTCCCCAGCCCCCTAATACAAAACAACCAATAATGAAAGGGCTGTTTCCGTGGGTGGAACTCACATTTAAGACATTTAAATCATGCATTTAAGACAAGTGCCCTACCATTGATCAGAACGCTTTTTTCATTTTCTACGTTAAGACAACGGCCTTGAGCACACTGTATAGCTCACAAAATGCCTTGAGCTCTGAATCCTCCTCCCAGCTTACCTGCATAATTGAAATTACAGGTCTGAGACCCAGGCTTACAAAGACTATTTATTTTGCTTTGTTTTGTTTAATACGTGTAAGACTTATTATTAGTCATCCATGGCAAAATATGTTCTTAATCCCATCACTTGGGAGGGGGAGACCTAAGAAGATCTCTAGTTTAAGGTCAGTATGCCTACCTAACAAGTCCCCTTTAGGGGAGGGGGGTTGTTTTGTTTTTTGAGACAGGATATCTCTGTGTAGCCATAGATGGTCTGGAACTCACAGGCTGGCCCCTAATTCAGAGATATGCCTGCCTCTGTGTCCCAACTACTGGGGTTAAGGGCTTGTGCTATCACACAGGGCTAAGTCCCTTTCTAAAAGATAAACAGATAAACAGACAGAAAAAGAAAGGAAGGAAGTGGGTTAGATGGCACAGTGGGTAAAAGTGTTTGTTGCCAAACCATATGGCTGAGTTTGAGCTGAGGGACCCACCTGGTGGAAGAAGAAAGCCAAGACAGTGAATGAATGCATGAATGAGAAGATGTTGGAGCCAGTTTTGATGGTGCATGCCTGTAATTCTAGTGTTTTGGAGGCTGAAATGGGAGAATTTCCTAAATTCCAGTCTAGACTGGACAACCTAATAAGTTACTGGCTAGCCGGGGCTGCAGAATTCAAACCTTTTTCAAAAACAAATAGGAAAGTTGACACTATTTGAGAGGTAGAGGCAAGAAGATTGCTGCAAGTTAAAGCCCATACTGTTCTACATAGCAAGTTCTAGGCCAGTTAGGGCTACTTGGCAAATGCTCTCTAAATACAGAAATGGGGCCCGGGTGATACAGCGCACTAGGTAAAGGCACTTGCTGTAAGGCCTGACAACCTGAGTTTGATCCCTGGAATTCACATGGTAGAGGGCAAGAACAGACCCTTGTAAGTTATCTTCTGACTTGTACGCGTGGATGTATATCCACACACGTACATATACACGCCCCAAACAGATAAATACATATAATCAAAATAAAAAACACACGGTTTTAGTAGTAGAAGGAGAAAACTGACTGACACCCTCCCTTAAGTTGTCTTCTGACCTCCATAAGTCACTGCATGCATGACTCCTCACACAAATGCACAAATTGTAATGATTTAAAGATATTTAAAAACAAGAACAAAAATTCTATTACTGGAGAGCTATTCAAGTGAGAGAGTGTGAGTTTAACCTGGGCAAAGTCCTGGCATTTCCAGTAATATGAATTAATTAATTAAAAAATTTAGTTACTATTAAGAACAAACAAGGGTGCTTAGGGGTGCACACATTTAATCCCAGCACTTGGGTAGTTGTATCTCTGTGAGTTCAAGGCCAGCCTGGTCTACATAGTGAATTCTAGGATACCCACAGCAATACAGTGAGACTGTCATAAATAAATAAGTAAGTAAGTAAGTAAGTAAATAAATAAATAAATAAATAAATAATGAGAACATGGTAATATTTGATGAGCTTCTTTTGTTTGTTTTTATTTTGTGTCTTAGCCTACATGTGTGTACGTACACTGTCTTAGTGCCCAGTTCCTGAGGAAGCAAGAAGTAGTTGTTAGATCCTCTGACACTGGAGTTTTAGACAGTTGTGAACTGCCCTGTGGGTGCTGGGAATTGAACCCAGGTCCTCAAGAACATCCACTTGTTATGTAACAGTTTCCTCCAAAATTGAAACATTTACCCAGCAGCAAAGCTCCTTTGGCAGTAAAGTAAACAACTCAACAGGTGCAAGAAATCCCTGAAACTGATCAAATTCTCCAGGTCCCTCCTTTCCAGAGTAAACAATGCTAAACTGCAAAGAAGACTCTAAGACCAGACCAACTGCTGGAAGACGTTTAGACCAACTGAGTACCTGAAAAGACACTCTCTAACCCTTTGAGCTGCCTGTAGACCGTGCAGTATGCTTCACATTCCTAACTTTATGAGCTGTCACTCATGCTAGGGTGGGCTTTGGTGATGTATCTGTCTTTCAGTCATTTCTGCTTCCATAAATAACCCCTCACCCATACTCTTGTAAGTAAAACTCATTGGTTCATCAAGATGGACTGTGGTCTGTTATAGGTTTCCTATCTGATGTTGCATCTCCCCAGGAACAGTTTTGTCAGGCAACACTGTAAGTGTTGTGCTCTGAGAGGGGATATCCCCAGGGGTTACTGCTTCAAGTGGAAGAGTATCTCCAGTGCAAGTGATACAGCTCTGATGGCAAAGGTATCCTAGCTGCCAGGAGCCACGGAATATCACAAAGTCACACTGCACAACAAACCTCACACAAAAGATTTATTGGGAAAGACACAGGAGGGTGGCTGCCTCTGCTTAGGAGAGAAGCAGCAGAGAACTGAGCAGAAGGCAAGCCTTATATAAGGTTTTGGGGGAAGAAGTTTTTCAGGGTGAAATTTTCCAGGGTGGGATTCCAAGCCCTGAACTTGAATGAGCTGAGTGATTGGTGGGTTTTTGAAACCTGGAGGTGAACTTGGACTTTTCAACCTACCTTCCATCCTTTTTTTTTTTTGTTGTTTACTAAAAAACACCTGGAGTCAGGAAAGAGGATGACATTATCATTAAACTGCTTCCTGCTGAATGGGGGTGTCAAAGTCCTTGGGGAAAGCTTGGTTTTGACCATCAGGCTGCAATTGAGAGTTTCAGGCTTCTGGTTCTATAGCCAGGGGCTGATAATCTTGTAGTATCAACTAAAAGTCTGATTACAAATCCTTTGAATTTGTTGTTTAAGAAATCTAGACAAGGAGTTTATAAGGCAGGATGTTTTTAGTAGGTTAAAAAGAGGAGGAGAAGGAGAGTTAAGAGGGGATAGAACCCAATTCCATATAGATTGTCAATGCTCCACTGGTCAGAAGTATCAAACTGTTCCTTGTGGTTGAAGATCCATTGGAGTTGTCGGATCTTATCTTTTATTACACCTGATAGGTTGAAGTAGAAACAACATTCCTCCCGGAGGAAGAGTCAAAGACTACCCTTCTCCACTGTGAGTAAATTTAATCCTGGCCAATTTTGAATACTACAGCAGCCAGTGAGTCTTTTTGGCCCTGGAGGATGAGGATGGTCTGAGCCACCTTTTGGAGGTACTGGATAAACTGGGAAGACCTGATAATAGAGAGTCAGGGAAGTAGTCCTGCAGTTCCAGGGACAATGCCAACAATTATTCCTAAAACCATGAGAAAGGGTAAGACCTGAACCCCTCATTTGTCATGTGGTACTGACATAAACCCTGTGATGGGAATTGCTATGGATTCCTTGCTGGGAACCACCCCTAATTTTGGGAAATGAAACCCTGGGGGATAAGTTGGCAGCAATAAACTTGAAAACCACAAAGACTCAATGAGTTGTGAATGCCTGGAGATAGAGGCTGGGTGGTAGTACTAAAGGTTAAGGTATTATTGTACGTGAGAGATCTAGTGTGGCTACAAAATGTGTTCCTGAGTAGTTAAAGCAGCCTGAGATACTAGAGAGATGTGGGAGAGATAAGGGGTAGAATGACATTTGGCATAGGGCATTTAATAGCCCAATGGGTGAGGCCACAAATGGTGGTCTGGAGTCTGACTCAGGAGGAATACACAACCAGCATTCCCCAAAACAGCCAGGCAAAGTATTATTCAATATGCAGAGGTTAAGGTCTGAAACAAGAGATGGAGTGACCATGGGTACAGGAAGGTGCGATCAATACCATCAAGAAGGGGAGATGTTATGGAGGTAAGGATCTTTGAGGAGTGTCGGACCACTTCTTCTGCCCTTTCTGGAGCTAGGGCTTGAGAGAATGGGATCTATACTCTCTGTATTTTCATTGCCCCTGATGGACAGCTGTGATAGATGCTAGAGTAAAGCTTACCCACGATTTCCATCTTCCATCTGCAATGCCAAGGGTCTTTTTAGGATATAAAAAAATCCCCATTCTGAAAAAAGATAGCGTGCTTTCCTGAATATGCATCATGTCTCTTACATGACCAATAAGGACAGCCTCCATAAGTCGCTGACCAATGTTGACAGTAATATCTAGTCTGACCACAGAGAAAGCAAACAAAAGGAGGAGGTGTTTTAGAAATCAATGCAGGTATTCAAGAAACCTACGCTTGGGGGCTTGCCCAGACCACTTGAGTGGGGGGAGGAGGCGTTGGAGATAACACCTCAAGAAACCAATAAGATAGCAAGCCACATGTTTTCACTTTTCTGAACAATGTTGGTTGCCCCATCTGTGCAGGATGTGCTTGGTCACATGGAGGCAGGAAGTATGTCAGAATGTACTATGAAGGTGATATGTAGCCTTGTGGGTTTTGCTTCTACAAATCTCTGACTAATGTAATTTGCCAACATTTTCCTCTCAACAGCTTCTCATGACCTGCTTTTGTGTAGAGCCTAGAACCACTGGCCCAGGGATGGCACCACCCACAACAGGCTGGGCTCTCCCCCACCAATCAAAAATTTTTCTTTCCTTCCTTCTGTCTTTCCTTCTTTCCTTCTTTCCTTCGGTCCTTCCTTCCTTCCTTCCTTCCTTTCTCCTCCCCCTCCTCCCCCTCCACTTCCTCCTTCTCTTTTTGTTGTTGGTTTTTGTTTTTCCAGACAAGGTTTCTCTGTTGTAACTCTAGCTCTCCTGGAACTCACTCTGTAGACCAGGCTGGCCTCGAACCCACAGAGATCTGCCTGCCTCTGCCTCCCAAGTGTTGGGATAAAAGGCGGCTGCTGCTGCTACTACCCAGCTGAAGGCATTTTCTTAATTCAGGTTCCCTTCTCTCAAATGACTTTAGCATGTGTCAAGTTTGACCTAAAACTATCCAGCAGAGCAGCATTTCACAGTACTCCTCCCCATCCTCTAGTTCTTAAATTCTTTCTGGACTACTTTCCCTCTTCAATAATGTTCCCTGAACTTTGATATGGAGGGCAGTTGGTATAGATGCCCCATTTAGAGCTGACCACTCAATAATCACTCTCTCAGCAATTTGACTGCTGCCCAGTGTTTGAAGCATCCCTGGCCAAGGTTGAGAGCATAACAAGGTAAATTTGGCAGCATGTCTGTCTACTTAGCAAAGCAATGGTAGTGGGGTCCTTACTGGGGCTTATGAACTCCAAGCCATGGGCTTTTTTCCAGGTTTGTAGTAATAAGCATGAATTTCCCTCTGTGGAGCTGGCTCAAATTCAAAGAGAAAGTTGTTGATTACTTCTATAACCTTCCTGCCCTCTTGTACCAGTAGACACCAAGCAAGACCTGGAAATTGGTATTGTTGTATTCAGGCTTCACCAATTGCCAATAGCAATACCACTGATTTCTTTTCTCCCCCAGCAGCCTGTGTGGTAAGTCACCATGAAAACTAGTCAGCATGAGTAAGTTTCTCAGATTAGTTCTAGCTCAACTTCTCTATGATCTGCATTTAGAGTATGTTGCATCTTCAGTAATAAGGTCTTACTTACTTACTTACTTACAATAGCCTGTGTTGTTTCGGAGGCCTCTGGAGTCTCCCTGACCAGGGAGGTATTCCATGCCTGGCACTGAGATTTTTATTTACTAACCCATGACTTCTTCAGTAAACATTATCTACCATGGAGGGTCTGATTAATTTTTTATAGATAGGATCTTGCTATGTATTTTAGGCTAGCCTCAAACTTCCCACCTACTTGCCTCAGCCTCCAATGTCCGTGTTAAGAGAGTATAAAACTTCTAGACAAAAAGATAAAATCTCAGGCTTTGGGGAGACCTAACATTTTAATAGGACTGGCTCGTTACCTGGCCTAGAGACCACCCTAGGAAGGTGTACATCTTAAAACATGCTAAAGAGGTAGATAGAATAATTAGTCCTTTAATGAGATGCTGTACTTTTCCTTCCCAGAATTCCCACTCCAGGGCAATGGCTTATGGCTACAGGGCTGCAACATTACAATTATGTAGCTTGTAAATATGTCAGGTTTTCTGAATTATTCAGTAAAGTATAACTTTTCCTTTACTTTTCTTTCTTTCTTTTTTTTATTTTTACTTTTATTTTTTGATACAGGATTTCTATCTTGGTTTGTCCTGGAACTCTCTATGACCATCAGGTTGGCCTTGAGTAGAGATCTGCTTGCTTTTGCCTGGCAGTGCTGGGATTAAAGGAACAAGCCAACAGCTCCAGGCTCTGTATTTCTTTTCTAAGCATGCTTTTCTTAACACTTTGGGCTCTGCACTCCTGGCATATTGGGTTTCCATTGAGGAAATATTAATATCTATAATGTCTCAATAAAAAGCAAGGACAACTCTCAGGGTTGCAATACCCGGGAAGCTTAGGCAGACATTTTGCCTCACATCCTCTCACATGGCTTCCTCATACAGCTTTTCCCCCTAGGTCCTTTATTCATGTAAAACTTCTTCCTCTCTAGACACAGGCTTTAATTACACAAATGAATAGAACCTAACACCTTCCTGGGTCTGCCCAGACTTGTTGCCTATCCAAACTGAGGGAGACCCAGTCTTCTCTGGTCTCCCAGCTGCATAACTGGTGAGGGTTATAGGGATCCTTCATCAGCATTAACGTGAACAAATGCCCTGTTTATGTGGAGATCTATGGGTATACTCCATTGTTTTTAGCACAGAGGTGTGAACAGGTGCAGGAAGTAAGTCTTTTACAAGCTGGAAGGTGTTAGGAAGCACCCTTCCCCCATACAGCACAGAAAGCATATACACAAGAGCATCATTCCATAAAGACAGTATATAACTATAGAATTTCTAATTCAAACATCCCACTACAGGCTTCCTTAATTCTTTCTCTAAAGTCTCCCTTCCTGCCATGTGTCTGTTTGTCTACCACATGTCTGGCCTCCATACAATTTTCATGACATGATCTATTTTCCTTTCTCTTCTGTTCTTCCTCTCTGGGCAGTTGCTAAGGTGCACAGCTGGCCTGTCCTGAGGGTGTGTGTGTGTGTGTGTGTGTGTGTGTGTGTGTGTGTTCTTTCGGGACAGGGTTTCTTTGTTGTAATTCTGGCTGTCCTGGACCTCACTCTCTAGGCCAGGCTGGCCTCCAACTCACAGAGATCCATCTGCCTCTGCTTCCTGAGTGCTGGGATTAAAGGCATGTGCCACAGCTGCCTGACAAGGTTTTTTTCTTTTACGCTCTAATAAAAAGTTTCTTTCAGGTTCTATTCCAGTCCATTTTAATTTTTTAAATTGAGGCTAAAAATCCCCTGTATTATCAAGATTGCAGGCATGTATCACCATACCCAGAATGTCTTTCTTCCTTTTAAAAATTTATTCAATGAATTTATTTTGGTTTTGAAACAGGGTCTTGGTATGTAGTCCGAGCTGTATCAGAACTGTCTATGTAAGAACAGGTTGACCTCAAACTCAAACTTTTTGATTGTCAAGAAAGCTAACTGCTGTTGGTTGTTATTGTTTCGAGACTGAGTCTCATTATGTAGTGCTGACTAGCCTGGAATTTACTGTGTAGACTAGGCTAGCCTTGAACTTAAAAAAGATCCACCTACCATGTTTGCTTCCCTTCCTCCCAAAAACCTGCACCACCACATACACCCCTTCACTCTTTTCTCCCACTCCTTTTGATATAATATTTGCATCCAGTGGCAAATCCGCATACAAATCGTAAGTGAAACATTCCATTCCATCAGTGTAACAAATGGCCACAGGGTGGAACCCAATACTCTATCATTCTTTGTTAATGTCATGACGTAAGAAGTCTGATCAAAATAAAAGAAAAAAATTGTCAAAAAGAAGTGTGATCTGAGAACTACAGTCACTTTGTCTTGTTAGGTAGCTGGATAGGCATTTGCAGGTTGGTCCTTGAGGATGGACTCCCTTTGTCACTATAAGCCTTGGACTCCATATCCTAGTTACCTGGCAACACAAGTTTTAATTTAATTTAAGTAATTTAAAGAGAGAGTCTCATCATGTAGTCCTTGCTGACTTTGTGCTTTCAACTTGTTACCATCTGTCTCTGCTTCTAAAGTCCTAAGATTACGAGTACATGTCATCATCCCCAGCTACCACAACCATTTTGTAGAAAGGGAACTATCACAATTACCCCTCCTTAGAATTTAAAATACTATATTAAAGAGAGGAAGGTGGAAGTAGCAGGGCTTTGTTGAGGCCCATTTTAGGAAGGGCTGTTTCCTCCTAAAGCTTGGCTATTTAAAAAGAATTGTTTTATTCTTTGTGTCTGTGTGTTTTGCTTGCATGTAATGTATGCATGTGCACCACGTGCATGCCTGGTACCAACGGAGGTCAGAAGAAGGAGTGGCTCTCTTTGAATTGGTGTTAGGATGGTTGTGAATTGCAATGTGAGTACTGGGAATTGAATCTGGGCTCTTTGCAAAAGCAGCAAGTGCGCTGAACTGCTGAACCATCTCTCGACCAGCAACCATGACTGTTTTACATGTTTATTTTTATTTTTTTGAGAGAGGATCTCATTATATAACCCTGGCTAATCTTGAACTCACAGAGATTCACCCATCACTGCCTCCAGAGTGCTGGGATTATAAGCATGAGCCACCATACCCTGCATGAATTTCTTTTTTTAAAAAAATCTTTAATATACATATGTTTTATTTAATTACATGGGTTTGGTTGTTGTTGTTGTTGCTCAGAGAATTAAGAACTCAGATGTATCTCTGACTCTGGGTGGAAATAACACATTTTAAGCTGCCCAAAACATAAAGGTTGCAAAGACAAATTGTTGTCCTCTCCCAACTGAGCCTGTCAATCACCTTTTAGGAAGGTGATATACCCACAAACACATTAAGGAGATGGGAAAAAAAATCTTACCTCCTTAAATGAGATAATGTTTGTAGATCTACCCCTGAGCCCCTCTCTCCATGCAGCTACCCACAGAGCATACTGCTAAGTTTGCCTGCATTTCAGAAGGTTTATCTTTTATCTTCCTACCTTTTCTATCTCTTCTTCAGTTACTGGCCAAAAGCATCACTCTCCTTGACACTCTGGGCAGTCTCTGCTTTCTCTGAAGGATCACCCTCCCCACTCACCTTCAGTATAGCTGCTTACACCCCCTTTACCCCCCCCAACCCCACCAATTGCAGAACAGGCTTGCTTTTCTGGACTCTAGCGAAAAAGGAGGAGGTTTCTCTGTTCTTTCTCTGAGTCTTCATCTGGGCAGCTGCCAGGATTTATAGCTCATTATAATACAATGGCTTCAAGCTTCCTTCTGAATCAATTTAAAAATTCTTAGATGAAGGACTCTAAGCACATACAAGAGAACCTGGATTCCCCAGTATATCTTATGATTTAATGACATTATTATAAAAATGCACAGAACACCGCAGAACAACTGTTGATATGACAGTGCTGTAAAATCTGAGGTCTTTTTCTCTCTTTCTTTCCTTTTTTTTTTTTTTTTTTTTTTTGGTATGCACAGGGTCTCATTGTGTAGCCCTGGGTAACCTGGAACTTTTCCTTTATGTGGATCAGGATGCCTCAAATTCAGACTAACTGAGCTGCTGCCCCCCCCCCCCCCTCTGGTTTCTCCCTCTCTTAGGCAAGAGTGTCATTCTGTAGCCCAGATTACTCTGGAACTCAGAGGCTGGGATAATAGGCAAGAGGTTCCACATTGGGCTAAGGCCAAGCAGAAGAAGGGACATACATAGGTCAGATGCAACCTATTCAGCGGCTGCCATTTCACAGCGGCAGGCTTCACTGCTGGGAGAAGAAACTTCCTTTTCCCTGGCACTGCATAGCTCTTAGAACCTGCAACCGCGATCACACGTGAGCCCGAGTTAAAAAGGACACAGAGTCTGGAAAAAGGATCTTGAAAAACAAATTGCAATAAACTGGACGAGCAAAGGAGTATTTGCAAGGGAAAACACAGTCCTTACTGCAGGAGCTGGGCAAGAGCTACCAAGCTTGCAAGGCAACTAACTAATCACAAACACATTATGACCCATGTCCCACATTATGATTATGCTTGCTCTGCAGAATTAGGGCACTTGCCAGCGGTGCTGACTGGCAGTGCAGGGCTTTTCAAGTTTAGGAGGGTGGACCCATGGTGAACAGCTTAAACAAGCACCTCCTGCCATCACCGACAAGGACAATAGTTTTGCTTATGAAGTTTAAGTCAAATTCAGCATCAGTCTCTAGGACACTTCCTGGTTAACATGCACTCCGGGGTTCACCTTTGAAAATGTAGTAGACAAGAAACTAGCAGCAGACTATAATCTTGTCAACCCGGGGTGAACTCTGCAGGCAGTATCATTTCAAACTTTTCCCACGCGCTTAGTTTTCATTTTTGCCTATCCGGAACGTTTATACACACACACACACACACACACACGTATATTAAAGTGCCCATTAAGTCTCTCTCTTTTCGGTTCAGAAACTACCAGGGGAAACATATGGGGAAGAATTCTTAAAAGAAAAAGTTTGACCCAAAGTCTCTTAAAAAAAAAAAAAAAAAGGAACCCTTCACGCCATGATTTTGGTGAACTAGCAACAAAGAGGAGGATTGGCCGCTGACGGGTACTTCTGGAAAACATTTTTTTTCCTCGGGCTCCCGCTAGGGTGGAGGAAGTTGGGTCTAGGCGCGGGAGGGTGTCAGGCCCAGGGAAGCCGCAGCGCAGGGCGGCAGGTGCCTGGGCTGCAGCGGCCCGGCCTCGCGGGTCACCCTCCGGCCCTGGCACGCAGGGCGAGCGTCCAGGCTCGCAGCAGCATGCCGGCGGCCCGGGAGAGCGGAGCGCGGCCAGGGCGCTCCGGCCCGCTAGCGTCCTAGCCGCCCCGGACCGCGCGGGGGCCTGCGATCGCCGGCGGCGGAGCGCGGCGGGGGCGGGGAGGGCGCAGGGCGGCGGCCGGGGGGGGGGGAGGGTCTCGACTCAGCCACCGGCGCCCGCAGGGGCCCTGGCGGCGGCGGGTGTCACTCGGGGCAGCATGGCCGAGGCTGGCGGGGCCGGGCCCCCCTCGCTGCCGCCCGCGCCCCCGCACGGCTCTCCCCGGACCCTGGCCACCGCCGCCGGGAGCTCTGCTTCCTGCGGGCCAGCGACTGCGGTGGCCGCGGCGGGCACGGCCGAGGGACCCGGAGGCGGCGGCTCGGCCCGGATCGCGGTGAAGAAGGCACAGCTGCGCTCCGCTCCGCGGGCGAAGAAACTGGAGAAACTCGGCGTGTACTCCGCTTGCAAGGTACCCGCTGGGACGCGCGCGATCGCGGGGTCACGGACGAGCCCGGACCCCCTCCCCTCCCCTCCCTCTCTCTCCCTCCCCTCCCTTCTTCTCCCCTCCCCTCCCCTCCCCCACTCTGCTCCCTGCCTCCCGCCGGCACCGCGGAAGTGCTGCCACTAGCTCGCGCGCTCGGCTCTTGGGGCTTGCATAGCGTCCAGCCCCGGCAGGGGTGATGGTAGGGGGGATCATCCAGATCTGGCCGCACCCCTCTTCTAGGGATGAGCCTTGGTTTCCGAGCGCCCGGGCTACCCTGGGGCTTTGTTGCTCTGTAGGAGCTCGCGGGGAGCCCTTTCCAGGGGAGCAGAACTGTGCTTGGTGTGGCGGACCAGTTGCTGCTGGGAAGCATCTTTTGGGGGGGCTGAGGGGGATGTGAGTGTGTCTCCCTGCGCTCGCCCTCCCAACTGTGTCCCGCTAGGAGGTGCTGGGTTCCGGAGTGAGCGCGCAGAAGAGTCCCGGAATCCTGGCGCTCTTCAGGAGCGAAGGGGCGGAGCGCTGGGTGGGAGGTGGGCACAGCCCCAAGCCCGGGTCCTTTGGCGCCAGACGGCCTCGGTCATGCGGCGACAGCCCTGTCATTATTGTGTTATTACTTGTTTAGTGAAAGCGCGGTCCTGGCCGCTTATGGTGTAAACAAGGTGACAGCCCAGGCGACAAGCGCTTCTGCTCAGTTTGGGGACAGTTTACTTGCCACTCATCCTCCCTGAGGGCTCGGAGCACCCTGGAGCCTCCAGCTATAGACGCACGAGTAGGGGGCTCTGGTCCCCAGGCCGCAGGGGGAGACTGGCCCAGCGCTGTAGGAGGTGGCTTTGTTTTGACAGGGTGACAGCTGAGGGGGGCGGGGACTTGGCCTTGTCAGCCTTGGCGGCCTGTGGCTGGGGCTGGGAAGAGGCACACTCACTCACACCTCCCGTGTTGCTGCTCCTGCCTGCTGCCGAAGGGGTCAAGTTCCCAGCATCCGCTTTTCCACCCCCCCCCAACCCCACCCCTCTATACAGCGAGGATGGATAAACCTGGTAGAGATGACATCCCTCCCCGGGGATGCTGGTTGTAGTGTTTACTGGAGCTCCGAGAGCCTTGCTTGGATTGTCTCTTGCATGCTCTTTCCACGCGGCCACCCCCTGGTTAGGTCATGCACCCGCTGTGCCTTCCTGAGGAGGCTCCAGCGCAGTACTTTGCGCACAATGGTGTGCGCTGGTGGAAATAATGATGCTAAATCAAGAGGTCGAGGGTGGAGTCTGAGGACCTAGATTTCTAACAAAGCCCCCGGGAGATGCAGTGGTAATTGAGAATACTTTATTCGAAGCAAGTATATTACTGCTTTTGAATTCTGCGAGGAGCTGTGAAATGCTAACGTCCCTAGAAGGAGGGCAAAAAGGTGAATCTAGAGTGTGTGTTTAAGAAATAGGAAAGGCGAGCGCTCCCCGGGGGTGAGGTTGGGGTGTTCTACTCCAACATCGAGATGGACGATGGACGAAAACCACCGGACCTCTGGTGTAGTACTCAGGCACAAGGGGAGAAAGGCAGACAGAACCCAGAGCAAGTTCAAGGACTTGGCTTTTGCAGCGCTCTGGGCTCATTGGAAAACCTAGTCAGCTATGTCTGTTCTGCCTTGTTTTTCATTGTGTTGTTTGCGTTGCTATCTCCAGCGCATACCCTTCATATTGCCTGAAAGCAAACTTTCCTGGAGTTGTATGCAAGCATTCTTTTTTGTTTCTCCAGATCTCCCTATGAATTCCAGGATAGTCTTGAACTCATGTCTGCCTAGGATTACTGCCCAACCACATGATCCTCCAACTAGTGTTGACATTCTTTTCCAGTACTTTAAATTTTTCATGAGTAGTGAAACATAACTTCAAGTGTGTAACTTTAGTGTTTCCTGGCCATATTTTCTGACAAACTCATAGGAAAGGAAAACCTCTGATATTCAAGCCCTTCCTGCTTCTGAGAAACTTTGAAAGTATAGGAATTGTGTGTGTGTGTGGTGTGTGGTATGTGGTGTGGTGTATGTGGGCATGCATGTGCCATAAGCACCCATGTGGAGGTCAGAGGACAATGGTAGAGTCAGTTCCCTTCCACATGGGTTCTGGGACTTGAACTCAGGTTGTCAAGCTGGAGAGAAGCACTTTATCACCTGAGGCATCTAACCAGCCTGAAAGTGTATGTGCTTATTTGCTGGTTTATTCAGTAAATGTTATGAGGAATTCTAACCGGAGGCCAGGTATTGAGCCAGGTGCTGGGCTTATAACATCAGGATCTGTTTTTGCAGAGCTGTTGATGGAGTGTGTGTGTTGAGATTCTAGGGTAAAGGCAGTAAACCCATTAAAATGGAGTCCAGTGAAGTCTTTTTAGGGTGTAGCGACTAGGAGTTGGGGACCTGTGTCTGTCTGTGTGTGTGTGTGTGTGTGTGTGTGTGTGTGTGTGTGTGTGTATGCAGCTCTAGTAGGTGACTTCTGGGAGGAAGTGTCATCCTGATTCAGAACTTTTGACAGGCTGGGGTAGGGTAGGGTAGGGTTTCTTGCTTTGAAGAGAAACTGAAAGCAGTTTTGAAAAGTTGGATCTGGGCCAGCTAGAGCCTGGCTTTCTTTACCCTGCTGTATTGGAGAAAGGGTGTGGTGGTCTAGTGGGTATCCAGCACAAGCAACCTATTATGAATGCTATCTTAGATTTTTTTAATATTTATTTTTAATTTTGTGCATATGTATGCCTGTGCACATGAGTGTACAGATTGTTATCTTTTCTTTAAACCAAGCTGATTGTGTCTGACTAGACTTCCCCAATAATCTGTGGCTTTCTTTTCAGCTTGTCTTTGTACTTCACATGAGCAAGCCACAAAAGACAGATGGCTCTATCTTTACCTATGGCTCCTAGGCCAGTTGGAGAGCAGGCCTGAAGACCTACACAAGATCTGGCCTTTAAACTTTATGGACCAGTGTAGAATACAGCTCTAGAGAAAAGGGGGAAAGTCTGTGTGTAACAAGCAAACTTGTTTTACAGGATTCAGCCTAGAGTTTAAGCTGTGCCTGGAAAAGCTTGCATCAGAGTTCTTGGCTTGTGTGACACAGTCTGAGTGATAAGGAAAATACAGCTTTGACCTTGCCAACTTCTGATTCTTTAGCTTTCCTTTTACTGGGTCCATACACTACTGTGTCTGGTGTGGCTGACTTCTCAGGGTCTTGTTGAATGGTTTTCTTTCCACCTCAGGTCTTTGCATAGTTCCTCTGGGATCTGAAAACTTTTCTTCCCTCTTGAAAATTAATTCCCTATCCTGGGGAGATAGCTCATCACAAGGCACTCTCAGAGTTCAGTATCAACTTCATATGCAAACACACACAACAAACCCTAACAAAAGAAACAAAACAAATAAACCCAAAATTTGATCTCACATATCTTGTCTTTCCTTTATATTCCTGGCCAACTTTTCTGTTAGGAATTACCCAAATTCCTCCTTCCTGTAGATTTGGTTGTGATATATGATTTACTTATTTATTTGAGATAGGGGCTCTCTACGTAGCCCTGGCTACCCTAGAAATCTATTTATAGACCAAGTTGGCCTTGAATTTACAAAGATCCTCCTGTCTCTGCCTCCTGAGTGCTGGGATTAAGTGTGCACCACCTTGCCCCACTTTATTTATTTATTCTAATCTAGGCTGATTAGGGACTCAAGATGCCACTGTCACAGTCTGGGTAGTGCAGGAACTATAGCCTGCCCCAGTGTGCAATTTTCTGCTGCGTTTAGAATAGCGCACTGGATTCTTTGATGAGGTCATTGACTGAGTGAATGAACTAGAAATGAGAAGATGGAGGAAATGACCCACTTCAGCCACTGTGGACTCTCAGCTTGGCTGCATCTCAACAAATTCATGAAGGAAGCCTTTTTTTTTTCTTTCATACAGAGCATTTATAGGTATCCACAGATGTTGATGAGTTTGGGTTTTTTTTTAATGTAATGAAAGGAAGTGTGTGTGTGTGTGTGTGTGTGTGTAATTACAACACTCTAGAAGTAGACACAGGAAGAGTGTAGTAAGTTTGAGGTTAGCCTGATCTACATATCAATTTCAAGGCCAGCCTGAGCCACATGGGACCTTAACTCAAGCAAACCAAACCAAACTAACAAATTAAAAAAGAAAGAAAGCTCAGGTGAATGTTGCATGAGTAGCTGAAGTTCCTTTAATTAAATATAATACACCTACTGTAAGACAAAAATCATTAGTGTGTGTGTGTGTGTGTGTGTGTGTGTGTGTGTGTATGTTCACATGAGCTTACAAACTCATATGGAGGTCAGAGGACAGCTTTGTGTAGCTAGTTCTCTTCTTCCTTTATGTGGGTGCTGGGAACTGAAGTCGGGTCTCCAGTCCTGTTCAACAAACATCTTTACCCACTGAGCCATCTTATTGGCCATTGACTGATTCCTTCTCCTTCTCCTTCTCCTCCTCCTTCTCTTCTCCCCCACCCCCTCCTTCTCTTCTTCTAGGGCAGGCTTTCTCTGTTGTAACTCTGGCTGTCCTGGAACTCACTCTGTAGATCAGGCTGGCCTTGAACTCACAAAGATCCACCTGCCTCTGCCTTCCTAGTGCTGCGATTAAAGGAGTGTGTTACCACCATCCAGCAACTGACCTTCTTGTAGAAGTGTGTCACTTACAAATGAGGGGAGGTGTGGAATTTGATCCTGGGACCCATGTAAAAGTAGCAGAAGAGAACTGACTCCAAATGTGTGCCATAGCATGTGTGTCCTCCCCTGTCATGCACACACATCCAATGATGATGATGATGGCTGGAGAGATGGCTCAGTGTTTAAGAGTTCCAATTGGTCTTCCAAGAGACATGTGTTTGGTTCACAGCACCCATGCAAAATGGCTCACAGCTGGCCTGTAACTCCAGCCCCAGAGGATCTGATGCCACTCTATTCTGGCTCCCACAGGCGTCTGCACACTCCATACAATACATGAATACAATTTGAAAAGTGGTTATAAAGTAACACTGACTGCGGGATACGAAGGGCTGCATCTTCATAGGAGGAAGTGTCCTCTTGTGGCTGAGGCTGGTGGATGGATCTCACCTGAGCAAACCTGTAGTTGCAGAGAGAGCAATGGCACTGTGCATGTGTTGGTCAGTCTTTTGGCTTCTTGAGAGTGGTCTCACGTAATCCATTGCTCTACATTCCTGATCCACTTCCACTTCCCCCGTGCTGGGACTCAGGGCTCCTCTACCACACCTGGCTTCAATTTTCCATTTAAATTTATCAGCCCTCTTCTGGGGGCCATTTAACCCCTTCCCTTGGGCATATGGCAGAAGCATTTTCTGTTTCCTCTGGGAGGAGTGATGGCTGATCCCTCACCCGATATCACTAGGAGAGTGGTATCAGAAGGATATCACTACACAACAAAGAATTATCTGTCTCAAAATGTTAACAGGCAAGAGCTGAAAATTCTGTTTTGGAGCAAAACCATATTCAAAAGTTTCATAAATACCTTAGCATGGTGGAAAATTAGTTCCTTTAGTATTAATTTGAGTAACATTAGAAAACTTTCCTTTTGTAAAATCATAGACATTTATATATGAACAGTCCCTGCTTCTTTCCTTCCTTCTTCCTTTTTTTTTTTCTCCAGACAGAGTTTCTCTATGTAGCTCTGACTGTCCTGAAAGTTGCTCTATCAACCAGGCTAGCCTCAAATTCAGAAATCTGCCTGCCTCTGCCTCCTAAGAGCTAGGATTACAGGTTTTTTGCCACTATTGCACAGCTACTCTCTGTTCCTTCTAGCCTGTTCATCTGTACGTGTGTTCGTGTGTGTGTGTGTGTGTGTGTGTGTGTAGTGATGGAGGTGTTTGTACACTTGTGTGAGCCAGTGCCAGAGAGGACATCAGGTGTCCATTTCTATCATGCTTCTTGCCTTATTCCCTTGAGACAGGGACTCTCGCTGAACCTGGAGCTAAGCTGGCAGTCAGCCAGCCTCAACGAGCCTTCTGTCTTCATTCCCCCAAGCTGGCTTTTACTTAGGTGCTGAGGATTTGAACCTAGGTCCTCATGCCTACCCAGTAAGCATCTTACTCACCAAGCTATCTCCCAGCCTTGTAGACACATCTGTGAACAGCTTTATTTCCCTGTAACTCGAGGATCATTTCAGGTAAGAAGATGTGTACAATGAGTCTGAGTCATTGCTGATATACAAACTAGAAACAAATTAAAAGTATACTTTTAGAAATTCTTCAAGGTGGCAGTGTTGTTACAGTAAGATACAAAACAGGGATGGAGGTAGATAAAATGCCTAGTGAATGATTAGTCAGCTGGGTTTGGTGGCCTCTGGATTTAGGAGCTAGAGGCAGGAAGATAAAGAGTTCCAGGCCAGCTTCAGTTACATTTGTGTTCAATTTGAGGTCAATTTATTATGCATACAGTATTGTGTTCAAATCACAAGTTAGTAATCAAAGATACTTTTCTGTGTGTGGTGCTGTGACTTGAACCCAGAGCCTTGTTAACGGTAGGTAAGCACTCTACTACTGAGCCAGCACTCCTTCCCTTTTTTCTTTTATTCTTTTAAAGATTTATTTATTGTGTATCTACCATGTGTGTGGTACTCTTGGAGGCCAGAAGAGGGCATTGACATCCCTTGGATCTGGAGTTACAGATAGCTGTGAGCTGAGCTGGGTGCTGAGAACCAAATTTGGAAACTTTGAAACAATAGAAAACACTCTTAACTCCTGAGCTATCCCCAACCCCTCCTTTTAAAAGACAGGATCTTCCTGTGAAGTCCAACTGTCCTGTTGCCTCTGCTTCCAAAGTGCTGTGATTACAGTCATCCACTACACTGAAGTCATAATATTGACATAAGTGTATAACTATGCATCTGTCTTCAGAGAAAGCTTGGTGATCTTTCCAGATCTGCAGAAGACTCTACCTCCTTCCATTCTGGTCACTCTTATTTTGACTCTATTGCCTGAGATTATTTTTGTTTGTTCCTAAAATTCTCATAAAATGGAATCATCTGGGGGCTGGTAGAGTGCTTGCATATTATGCATGATGTTGGTGAATGTTCATAAGTCTAGCACTCAGCAGGTAGAGGAAGGAGTATCAGGAGTTCAAATTCATCTTCATTTGAGACCAGCCTAGGATACATAAGACCCTGCCTCTCTCTCACACATAAAAGAATCATATGGTCTGAATGCACTGTGCTTGTGAATGTAGCCAGGTTGTCACATGTAATAGTATTTTATTTTTCAAGATTTCTTATTTCATATGTATGAGTTTTTGCCTAAATATATGTGTATCATGAATGTATAGCCTGAAGAAGGGATCAGGTCCCCTGGAACTGGACTTATATGAGATTGTGAGCTGCCGTGTGGGTGATAGGAACCAAACCTGATACCTCTTCAAGAGCACTAAGTTCCTGACTGCTGAGGCATCAATACAACCCCACATGTAGCAGTAGTTTATAACAACATGTGCTTTGAAGTTAAAAAACGAGTTAAATTTGCCAGCAATTTTCACAATGAAAGTCAATGGATATGGAAAGTTCAGAGACCTGATTTCATTTTTTTTAAAAAAAGAATTTACTTAATTTTTACTTTATGTGCATTGGTATGAGATGTCAGGTCCCCTGAAACTGGAGTTACAGACAGCTGTGAGCTGCCATGTAGGGGCTGGGAATCGAACGCGGGTCCTCTGGAAGAGCAGCCAGTGCTCTTAACCAGTAAGCCATCTCTCCAACCTCTGCTTTCATTTTTTTTAAACTTAGTTTTAGTTTAGGCGTTTGGTTTTTTGAGGTATGGTTTTGTTTTGAAGCCCAAGCTCACTTAAGATTCACAATCCTTCTTGGCCCAGCCCAGTGGGTGCTCGGATTACAGCACAGGTCTGAGTCACCATCCAGGTTCCTAGACCGGAATGTAATTTGGATTGTGAGTGAGAGAGGTGATGTCACAGCAGGTGGAATGTCACCTACAGACTTCTTTCTGTCTGGTGTCATGATTCCTTGTCCTTGGTGTCGGTAACGGTGAGTCCTGAAATGGTGACTATCCTTTGCAGTCCTTTTGCCCCCCCCGCCCTTCAGTTCTGGAAGATGACTAGAACTGTTACCCATTGTGTTCCAGAAGCTGTGTAGAACTGGAGGGGTTGGGGAGGTGGCAGCATTCCTGAGGGGCTGCCAGAAGCCAGCACACAAAGACAGGAGGCCAATAGCACCTCTGATGTTGGCTTACTAGGGGGGAGCTTCTGGAAAGAGAGCATTCATTCCTACATCCTGACGCCAAGCTCCCAGATACCACCTTCTCCTCGGGAATGGCTCCGAGAAATGCGATTACTCTCCAGCTCCTCACAGCTTTTCCATAACTGAAAACTAGTATTGAGTTAAGATGAGCTTCCTGATTGGAGTCATGTGACTATCCATCTCTCTGTAGCTGGCACTGTCCACCGAACATCATGATTTTCAGTGCTGGGCTGACTTAGTGTGTGTATATATAGTCCTGGCTTTTACAGTTATTGTTACCATTCATTTAACTCTGTAGACTTTTTTTTTTTGAAGACAGAGTCTGACTTAACTGGTCTCTAGTTCTTTAATTACACATATTCTATTTTGTGTAGATGCACATGTGTTAGTGTGTGCATGCCATAGCTTGCAGGTTAGAGGACAACCTGCTGGATCCCGTGGGTTAAACTCAGGCTCATTAACAGGCGCCTTTGTCCATGACCCATGTGTGTGGTCCTGAATCCTTTATGTTTTGACTTTCATCTATGACATCAGATTGTACCTGGGTTACCTTGTCATTGCATACAAATACATGAGTATCCAACCCCCCTCTTCCCTCTTTCCTTCTTTTGTTTTCTGTGCTGGGAATGGAACTCGGGAGGGTCTTGTGTATGCTAGGCAAGTGCTCTGCCTCTGAGCTACATCTTAGTCCTTTCCTGTGTGTATTTCTGTATCTTGTTCTTAAACTTCCTTCTTGTATGTTCTCATAGTTCAACATCTTAGAAGCCTTTGACTCCTGTCCTCTGCCCATCTAAATTAGCAGCATGCCATGCATCACTCTATAATATTAATCATCCTTTTAGTTTGTTTTTCACTGTACTTATCAGTAGTTGTAAATTATGTGTGTGTATGTGTGTGCGTGTAATATATATTGCTGTGCTGAGGGTAGAACCCAGGACATCGAGAAGGATGGGAAAGTGCTGTCCTGAGCTACACGTCTAGAAATCCAAGTTTGAAAACCAATTTCTTGCACACATTCTGAGCCCCATGAGACAGGGGCTTTGACTTATTTTACATAGTATGAAGGCTATATCTCATACATCTTAGGGACCTCCCAAAATAGCTACTGAATAAAATAATTTTATATTCAGAGGCTTTGTGAGAATAGAGGAAAGAAAACACTTTTAAAGATGGGGCAAGTAGCCATATGGAGTGGCTTGCACCTATAATCCTGACAACCTGAAATGGAGACAGGGGATTGCCCAAAGTTTGTCTTCCTAGGGAGTTCTGGGCCATTTTGGATTGCAGAGTGAGATTCTGTCTTGAAACAAAAGAAATGAGAAATCGAGGCTCTAAGAGACTTTGTAGCTATGAGTCCAAAGCAGAGAAGGTGGCAGGTGGGGCTGGAGCATCTTTAAGTGTAGTTCTTTTTGCTCATGGCTGGCCCCTTTGTCTGTTCAGATAGCTTTCGTTATTTAGTTCAGGTTGGCCCATGACTCTTCAGTGCTGGGTTACAAACTAGTGCTACCTATCTAGCTTTTTTTTTTGTTGTTGTTGTTTTTGTTTATTATTGAGAACAGGGTCCTCTTTGCAGTTCCTGTTGGCTTCAGAGTTACTTATATGGCTGCAGGGTAAATTTGATAACAATGTCTTTTTCATTGCCTGGCTGTCTGTTACAGGACCAAGCATAGAGCAAATAGAACTACCTTTTAATTCTTCTCTGAACAAATATTGTAAGTTTCCACCAGGTAAGGTCGCATAGCCTAAGGATCCCATCTAGGTGAGGCAGGAGGACCTCAAGTTTAAGGTAAACCTGGTTTACAAAGGAAAAGTTTATATTGAAAAACTAACAGCAAGAAAAAGGTGAATTTCTCCAAATACTGTGTCCTTGTCTGTCTGTATATTAGAATCATATTTTCATAAAGACATCATAAATCTTTAGTAAGATAACTTGCTGGTTGTAAGACCAACAAATTAAACCCTATAAAGTTCCAGGCATGATGGCACACCTTTAATCCTAGCACTCAGAGGCAGAGGCAGGCAGATCTCTGTGAGTACCAGTACAACTTGGTCTACATAGCAAGTTCCAGGATAGCCAGAACTACACAGAGAAACACTGTCTCAAAACACCAACCAACCAACCAGCTAATCAAAAACACCTATGCCAGAAAGTTTAAAAGTCTATATTAATGAAATAGAAACAGTTGTATAAAGACACATTGTATAGCTCCTATTTATACTTTTTTTTTGTACTACTGGTCTTTTAAAGTAAAGTTGGCAATAGGTTGTCTTTGTTTTTTGTTATTCCTTCCTTCTTCCCTTCTTGTCTTCCTTTCCGGCCTCTGCCCCCACCCCCACTTCACTTTTTGAGGCAAGGTCACATGTGAACCAAGGCAGCTTTCAGATTCTCTATGTAGCCAAGGCTGACTTTGATCTTCTGATCCTCTTGCCTCTACCTCTGTGAGTTCTGGCATTACAGACATATACCACCACGCCCAGATTTATTATTTCTAAATCCTGAATGTATTGTTTTTAGAAAAAAGTGAACTTTAGAAAAAAGTCCCTTGGAATGGACACCACTTATTCTCTGAAGGAGGCATAGACTCATCTCTTTGATTGCCTCAGGGAACCATGAGTTGGGGTGCTAAATTCTGTGTAGGTCATGGGTCCCAATCCCCATTTGTTATGTGCCTTGCTGCAGCATCTGGGAGGGCACTGTGCTGAGATTCCAGGACAGGGCCCAGACCAAGGAATGTCAGTGACTATCTCCCTGATGGACAGTGGCAGTGCTAATTTGCATCTACTCTAACAAGCTGGTGTTGAAATGGGCTGGCAGAATGCCAAGGAAACCAAGGTCAGCATACCTTGTAATAACAAGTGAGTCATGCAGCCCAGGATTGCACATCCCCACAGGACTGACTGCCTGACTCTTCTTGCATCGGAACAGTGCCAGAGCCCAGCATTGCTACTTGTGTAAAAGGTGACAAAAGTCACAGGAGCCTCTTGCTAGGGAGATAACCATGGAGGAAGAGAAAAATGAAAGTGAAAAATCAAATTTAAAGTCCCTGCAGAGAGAGCAGACTTGAGTTAGAGGCAGGTGGAAGTGTGATCTGTGACTGAAAGTGTACAAGGAAACAAAGTGAAAAGACCCAAACCTCACGGCGGTTAGAACATGGGTTTGAATTCTAGCATGCAGCCTTTTGTCTGTGTGGTCCAGGGAGGCTTCCTCAATTCCCAGACTTGGGCTTCATAGCTGTACATAGATAGTGACAGCAGCTTTTCCATTTACTCAGCACTGTTATTTGGGGTACCAGGTGTTGATGTAGATGCTGGGGGTGTAGTGACAGATGGGTCCTTGTTCTTGTAGAGCTTGCTTTCTGGTAGCAGAAGCAGATGGTAAAGAAAGAAAAAAACAGAACGTGGTAAGTGTCACACAGAAGGAAAACAGAGAAGTTAATGATAGTGCCTGGGGAATTCCTTCCTGCCACACCTAGCAGGGATTGTACAGGTATTTTTTTTTCTTTAAGTGAGGAGTACGCTGGGGATTAAACCTACGGCCTCCTCAAGAGTGAGACAGGGTGCTACTTGTGTAGCTTATATTGGCAATAACTCATAACGTAGTACAGGCTGGCCTTGAACTTGTGGAAATCCCCCTGCCTGAGCCTTAGCACGTGTGTGAATTACCGGTGTGCCTCCCCATGTCCAGGAAAGAACATTTCTGTCATTCTGGAGATTTCCCTCCTCCTACTCTTTCAACGCCACTCCCACCCCAAGAAGCTGCTGTTTAACTGTCTGTGAGTTTTGTCATTTGATGGTGTAGGCCTCATAACACCAGATGCTCTTTTAAGAGGTTTAAAAAATTCAAGTCCTGCTGGGGTTATAGAATGAATTTCGGGCCACCCTGGGCACAGTTTAGATTTGGTTTCAAGGAAAAACAGCAAAAAGAAAGCTGGAGACATAGCTTGAGAGGTGGAGTGACAGTGGGTTTCATCCTTAGTTCTACTACCTCCACTATCCCCAGAAAGACAGCATTCCACTGTATACTCTTTAATTTAGCAGTGCTGTTGAGATTCACACATGTGGCTGCATTCCTCAATAGGCACTTTCTCTTTTGTGGGGGGAGAGGGGACAAATTGAGACAGGGTTTCATGTAACCAGGGCTGACCTCCATCTGCTTGTGTAGCCGGGATGACCTCGAACCCCTGACCCTGCTGTCTCCACCGAGTGAGTGCTCTACTATAAGTTGTGTGCCACCCTCTCCAGTTCTGTGTCTCAGCACTTTAAAAAGGAGGAGCCACAAGATACTTCTGAGTGCCAGAGATGAGTTCTGGTATTGCTTTTGCCCTTGCTCTTTGCCAGCTATGTAACTCAGGCCAGCCACACCCTTCTTTAGCACTGAGTTATTCATCTGGCCTTCCAATGGGATTGTTGGGAAAATAGGATGATTTAGACTGTAGTTGTCTTGAAAAGAATTAAATGTTCTACATTAAGCAAGACTAAAAAAAAAAAAAAAAAAAGACCATTTATTTAGTTTATATGGGTGTTTTGTTTGCGTGCCCAAGTAGGCCAGAAGAGGGTGTCATATCTCTTGCACGGAAGTTATAGGTGGCTGTGAGTTGCCATGTGGGTGCCGTGAATTGAAACTCTGTCCTATGCAAGAACAAGTGCTTTTAACTGCTGAGCCATATCTCCAGCCCCTAATGGAGATTTAAAAAAAAAAATCATCTTACTGTGCATGATATGGTGGGTCATGCCTTTAATACCCCAAATTGGGAGGCAGCAGGCAGATCTCTCTGTGAGTTCAGGGCCAGCCTGGTCTATATAGCCAGTTCCAGGCCAGCTTGGGATTCATAGTGAGACCCTGTCTAAAAAGAAAATCACTTTATTACAATGGACTCACAGAAACATCACACAGCTGGATCATATAGCTACTCAAACACCTGCTAAGCCCCAAACTCTGTGAATCTCAGTGAACTTCTACACCAAAAGGCAATTTTTAAGAGTTTTACACTTTCGCTACATTTTAAGAACTTAAGGCACCACAGAAGAGAAAGAAAGAAAGAAAGAGAAAAAGGAAAAAAAAGCCCACAGCAAAGTTGAAATAGGAAACCATTGCCTTTATATCATATTCTTTCATGACTCTTGTTCTTTTGCTTGTGTCCCATTTATCTCCATTGTTTGATATTACCCTTTCTTGGTCTTTCTTCTTTCCTTTAAAAAATTAGTTTGAGAGTTTTGAATAGAACAAGATTTTCCTTATTTTTTATTAAAATTTTATTTTTATGGGGTGAAGAGAGAAAGTGTCCTTCTAACCATGATGGCCTGAAGGAGGCCTTAGCAGTGAGACTACAGAAGGGGCAAGTCTGAGATTCAGAAAGTGTTAAGATGAGCATTGAATCAGAGTGTTAATGAGCCTTAGACGTTGGAACTGGGCCATAGGATGAAGGGATAAGGGAGTTTAAAAGGAAGTGTTGGTGCTGAGGACAAACCCTGTGGTAGAGCTCTGTGCAGAAAGCCAGTATAGGCAGTTGGGAATGTGGGCTGCAAGATCTGATTAGCAGGTTGGGCTGCTAATGTGGCTTTTATGAGAACATGAGCTTCCAAAGCAACCACATGGAAGGCTTGAGTCTGCTCATCACATAGCCCTGGTGCCCAAACAGCAGGCGGAGGAGGAAGACATTCCGGCAGTCAGCTGCGTGTCTGAGTGGCTGCGTGCCAATCCGGCAGTTGGGTAAGGCTGTCCACAGAGTTGAAAACTCAGTTGGATGCTTCAGCATCTACACAGTTAAAAGCCAAGAATGTGTCTGTGTGTGTGTGTTTGTGTGTGTGTACTGAAAAAGAAGTCCCACTGAAAGCTGGCACACTTGGAATCAATCTCTACTCAAGAAACAAAGGCAGGAGGATTGCTGGGTTGCATAGTAAGTTACAGGCCAGAGTAGGATACAATATGTGACTCTGTGTCAACACCCCCACCGAAAAAAAAAAAAAAGAATTCCAACTGCTAGGCCAGAGTAGGAAACAATTTGTGAGCCTATATCAAATCCCCTCCCCCTAAAAAATTCCAATTGAGAGGCTGAGGTAGGAGGATCACAGGTTTAAGGTTAGCCTGGGCTACATAGAGAGACCCTGTATATGGTTAGGGACATCTTCTTTGATTTAACTTCCAGAATACCAGCAACAAGTACAAGAATACATGTTCATGGTTATGATAGCTGTGTTTCACTGTACATGTCTCCATCCTCTCTTCCATGTTGTTATCTGAGCCTTAGAGGGGATGATATAGATGCCTAACTTAGGACTGAGCACTCAAGAGTTAGGTATTCAGACTACTTTCTACCAATTATAAGATTCTGCTGTCACCAACTGTCACCCTTCTGCAAGAAGAAGCTTTTCTGGCTAAGAACAACACTAATCCATAGGAGTAAACGTAACACTTAGGAGGCAACATACCTACTTAGGGAACCATCAGTAGTGTTGCTCTCTCCTTGGTTTAACCAACATCAAGTCAGGAAGGGAACTGGGCTTATAGTTCATACCTGTAATTGAGCAGTTGAGAGGCTAAGCCAAGAAGAGCACCACAAGTATGAGGCCAGCTTGGGCTACATAGTGAGACCCTGTCTCACTATAAAAAAAAGAAGAAAAGGAAGTATAAGAGAAGGAAGAGGAGGAAAAGATGGTTTTCTGGGCTAATGATGTGGCTCACTGGCTGGCAAGCTTGAGGCCTGGGTCCAGTTCCCATCGAGGAAAGAGATGGGGTGAATATGGTCACAGCATTCGATATACGTATGCAACTGTCAACAGATTTTAAAAATGTGACTTGAGAAGTCTTCTACATGTGGGTCAGTAAGACAGTGAAAGTGCTTGCAGTTCAAGCCTGATGACTTGACACACAGGGAAAGGAGAGAACTAATTCCTCAGAGTCGTCTGCTGACTCCCACATGTGTGCCATGGCATGTATGCTTCTACTCAGATGTGTGTGCCCTACATATATACATATTATAATAGTGCATTAAATTATTATTTTTACCCCTGACCCATCTTTGTTTTGTTTTGTTTTTTTAGACAGGCTCTCACTGTGTTGCCCTTGCTGGCTGGAAATTTTCCGAGTGGACCAGGCTGGCTATGAACTCAGAGATCTTCCCACCTTTGTCTCCTGCATGCTAGGATTAAAGGCATGTGCCTCCATACCAGGCAATGCATAAATTAAAAAACTTCCATGTGGCAAAAAAGAAAAAAAAGTTATTTTTTACTAGGAAACTGTGTTGTGTACTTGGGATGGACCTAAGGTTTCAGCTGTTAACATAGCTATTAACACAAGCTTTTTATGTCCGGGTTATATTCACAGTACTTGAGAGTTATTTATTTTTGACTTATTGTTTTGGTTCTGAGTGTTTCGTCTGCATGAATACTATGTACCACATGGATGCCTAAGGTCCATGGAGGTCAGAGAGGACATCAGACCCCCTGGAACTGAAGTTACAGATGGTTGTAAGCCACCATGTGGGTGCTGGGAATAAGATCAGCAGGTGCTTGTAAGCTCTTAACCATCTCTTCAGAACTGGAGAACTTTTTAAAATGTGGAATCTTAGCATTGTCTAATAGCTTATTCCTGTAATGCCCACTCTTGGGAGACTGAGACTTGGAGGAAAGGATTTCTTTAATCTTACAATTTGTAATCTATCACCCAGGGAAGTTAGGGCAGGAACCTGGTGTCAGGAACTGATGCAGAGGCCATGGAAGAATGTTGCTTATAAGCTCCCCATGACTTGCTCAGCCTCTTTCTTATATACCACAGGACTACCTGACTACCCACAATATACTGGGGTTTCCCTTATCAATCTTTAATTAAGAAACTGCCTTACGGCCTTGTCCACAGATCAATTTTATACAGACATTTTTCAGTTGAGGTTCTTCCTATATATCTCTAGCTTGTGTCAAGTTGACAAAAGACAAAAAAAAACAAACAGCAACAGAAAACAACTAACCAGGACAAGTGCTGTGAATTCTAATCTAGCTTGGATTGCAGAATGATACTTTGAGAAATTTCTACCGTCTTGACCATTTTTAATTCTGTAGTTCGGTAACATTAAGTAATTTACATTGGGAACCGGAGAGATGACTCAGTTAAGAGAACCGACTGCTTTTGAAGAGAATCTAGGTTTGGTCCCCAGCACTCAGGTGAGGCTGCTCACAACTGCCTGTAACTTCAGTTCTAGGGGACCCGATTCCTTCTTCTGGGCTCTGTGGAGTACCTGCATGTCCACGGTATACATACATATACTCAGGGACACACATATACATAAAACAAATAAATACATATTTAAGCAAGATACACTGGTCAGCCATCACTGTCATCTACTGAAGAAAACCTTTCAAATCATAAAAGTCTGAGAATCATTAAGCACTAACTCTGTTTTCTCTTTCTTTTAACCCCTGACAATTGCTATCTACTTTTTAATTTTTTGTTATTTCTATTTATTTATTTTCGTTTTTGAGACAGGGTTTCTCTGTGTAGCCCTGGCTTTCCTGGAACCCACTTTGTAGACCAGGCTGGCCTTGATCCACCTGCCTCTGCCTCTCAAGTGCTGATATTAAAATGTGTGCCACCACTGCCCGGCTTAGTTTTAACTTTTTATATTATTGTGTGTGTGTGTGTGTGTGTGTGTGTGTGTGTGTGTGACAGAGAGAGGGGGGAGGCGGGGGGGGGGGTTGAGTATGGGCACATAGTCTTTGGAGGTCAGAGGACAAGTTTGTGGAGTCAGCTCTCTCCCACATGTGGGTTCCTGGGGCAGGGGCAGGCTGCCTTGCTTGTACAGCCGTCACTTTACCTGCTCAGCCATCTTTCCAGTGCTGGTCTCCTTTTTAGGAAGATTTTTCATTTGTTCTTTGACAGTTTCATAAGCGTATATAATGTGTTATGATCATATTCACTCACTCCTGTATTTTTATCTCTATAAACTTGACTCCTTGTAGAATTGAGGTCATACAGTGTTTGTTCTTTGTAACTGGCTTATTTTACTTAGCAAACAATCCTCAAGTTTTATATTGTAGCATATGTCAGGATTTCCTTTCCTTTCATGGCCAAATAACTCAGGCACTTGTACACACACACACATGTACACACATAGAGGCACATGCACATGTATTTCATAAATTTCTATATTTCAAATATCATTCAATTGCTTGCATATGCCAGGCAATATCTACCTATTCATCATTGCTCTGACTTTTGGCTGTTGTGCTAAGTGAATAAGGCAGCTAGAAT
Source organism: Cricetomys ansorgei (assembly GCA_026225945.1). Taxonomy (NCBI): domain Eukaryota; kingdom Metazoa; phylum Chordata; class Mammalia; order Rodentia; family Nesomyidae; genus Cricetomys; species Cricetomys ansorgei. Next base: position 14,057,774 of record JAMJFZ010003581.1, read on the forward strand.
GTGGCTGTACAAGTATCTTTTGATATCCTGTAATAGCTTTATCCTTGATTTCTGAGACTTGAACCCAAGGCCCCATGCATCCAGCTAAGCATATTACCACTTCGATTTTCTTAAAATAAATGCTCTTAAGTGGAATTGTTGGATCATATGGAAATGCTGTTTTTAATTTCTGAGGTACTGTTCTATTGTTGTCCATGGCAGCTGCTCCTGACAGTTCCCACCTGAAGTGTTTTCCACATCATCTCTAGTGCTGCTTTTGTTCTTCCCTGTGGCATGCTAATGGGGGTAAGAGATGCCTCAGTAGTTTGGGTTTACATTTCCTAGGGCTTGCATTTACCAATCATTAATGATACTAAGCATGTTTTCATGTTGTTGGGCTTTTTTCAGATTTATTTTTTTAGTTTTATGTATGTGTATGTGTGTCGGTGTGACTACATGTCATATATGTACAGGTGCCCAAGAGGATCAGAAGAGAGTGTCCAGTTCCCCAGGAGCTAGAGTTACAGACATTTGCCTCCTAGGAGGCAAATTTCTTCTGTCTCTTACTTTGACTTTCCAGTGCCTTTCATTGATACTCTTGCCACAGCCTCCTGAGTACTGACAGGAGTCACTCTGCTGGCTCCTCTCCTCTCCTCTCTTCCCCTCCCCTCCCCTCTCCCCTCCCCTCTCCCCTCCCCTCCCCTCCCCCTTCCTTCCTTCCTTTCTCCTCCCTCCCTTCCTCCTTCCCTCCCTCCCTTCCTTCCTTCCTTTCTTTTTTTTAGCTCTGAACTGATCCTTGGCCTCAGATGGGCAGCAGATTACTCTGTCACTGAGGTATATCCCCAGCTTCCCCTTTACTTTTTATTTTTTAAAAAAGGTTTACTTTTTATTTTATGTATATTGGTGTTTTGCTGGCATGTCTGTGAACCGTGTGTGTGCAGTGCCCACGGAATCTAGTAGAGGGTATTAGAGTAGTCCCATGAACTGGAATTACAGACATTTGTGAGTTTCCCCATCGGTTCTGGAATCGAACCTAGGTCTTCTGGAAAGTAGTGAGTGCTCTTACTGTATCTCCAACCCCCAATTTTTATTTTTTTTTAATGTTTGTTTGTTTGTTTATTTATTGTGTGTATATGTATAGGTTATAGTGTACCACAGTGTGCTTATGGAGCTTGTGGAGTCAGTTTTTTCCTTCTGTCATGTGAGTTCCAAGGATAAACTAAGATCCTCAGGCCTGGTGACAAGTGCCTTCACCCACTGAGCTGTGAGCCATCTCACTATCCCATTTTGAGTTTTAAATATTATGCCTTTGTCAAGTTTCAGAGCTAGAAAGTATGAAATTCAGTGCCCACTCCCTCCACTCCTGACCCCATTCCCTGGCACCTGCCAGGACAGGATTCTGCTGGTTGGACAGAGTAGCTTTAAGTAAGTCCCTTGTGGTCCCAGCCTCAGCTTGGCTCTAAGCAATATGGATAGCTCACACCCTTCTCATATAGGGGTGAGGGAAAGATACAAATGCAGGTGTTTCTCCTAGTGGCAGCAGCACATAACTGTTAAATTCATCATTTTTCTCCATTGTTTTCCTATATTTGATCTGAGCCAGAGGGCTGAGAAGTGATTTTGCCATTTATTTTCTCTATGTGCTCTTCCTGAGTTTTCTACGAACTTGAGTCAGTCTAGTATTTTCAATACAACAGAATTTTGAACAGCATGACTGTCTTTCTCCTCTTACCCTGTATGGCCTCCAAATATCACAAATGTTTACAAATTAACACTGAGCAAAGCTGCAGTCTCCTGTCTGTCTTGTCTGTCTGTCATCCGGGCATGACCACATGTCTATCCAGCTCAGCTTCCTAGAGTTGCTCCTATGTCCTCTGTTCCCTGTAAGAACGTCATTGCATCACTGTATGCTCAGAATCCTTTTATGTGGATAAAACCTCTTTTGTCTCAGGTTTCTGGAGAGCATTACTGAAGGCTTTTCTTCTTCCTTGTACATATCCTGTCTGCATAGACTTGCTCTTGGGGAGATGATGTCACCTGGACAAGCTGTCGCCTCCTTGGTGCCCAGATTGCTGACCGCTGTGGTAATTGACTTTGCTTAGGGCTCCCTGAAATGTTGCCCTTCAGCTGTTACTCAGTTAAGGCCGAAAAGCTAACTCTGCTGGGAGTTCTATTAGACAGCAGCTGTCACACCTAATTACCAAGAACTATGGAAGAGGTGTTTCCAAGGGGACCCCTTATCTCTATGAGCAGTGGCCAGGATGTAACATTTGGAAGGAGTGATGAGGGCTAGAGTGGAGGGCTTGGTAGCTGCAGCTCAAAGCACATGTCAGAAATGTTTTCCTGGCAGCCAAGGATAATGGAGCTCACTGGTTTGCGTGTTTGTTTGTTTATTTATTTATATTTCCAGTGCTGGGGTTGGAACCCAGGGCCTTGTGCATTCTGTGTCAACACTGCATCACTGAACTACTCCAGCTTTCACAGACAGTTTCTTAAAGGACTTATCTCCCTTTTCAGGGTGGACAATAACATTATCAATACTGCATGCTCAGGTTGATGTTTTCCTGGGCATGCACAGGTGATGGAAGTGCTTTCCATATCTGACCCAGAAAAATGAATCCTCACACAGATGTGCATAACTCAAGGATATCCCATGGATCATGGGATGGCCTTAACCATTATGTTATTGGGATAGCGAAGCTTTCTATTCTAAACTAAAATGTTCACAATGAAGATGTGGAATGTGGGGTGGTTTCTCTTTATACTCCAGTGCAGTCATCACTCACAGTGATAATGTGAGCCATGTATGCTATTTAATATTTTTGAAGCTCGGTGTGGCCTATAACTCACTATGTAGTACAGACTGGCTTCTTCAGAGTCATGACAGTTAGCTTGCCTCAGACTCCTAATTGTTGAGGCTATAGGCATGAACCACTGTGCCTTACCTTACGGTTTTCTAGTTACCTTATGTATCAGTTTCGTTTCTTAGAGCTATCTCACACATAATCATATAATTGGTGGCTTAAACTAACAACAGCTTCTGTGTTGGCTCTGGGAAGCTGAAGTCATAAGTCATGAAGCATAAGGCTGACTTCTTCTCAAGTACCCCCCCGTTCCTTTCCCAGTCTTAGTTGAGATTTATATTACTGTCAAGAGACACAATGACCATGGCAACTCTTATAAAGGAAAACATTTAACTGGGGCTTACTGACAATTCAGAGGTTTAGTCCATTATCATCATAGTGGGAAGCATGGCAGTAGGTAAGCAGACGTGGTGCTGTAGATGTAGCTGAGAATTCTACATCTGGATCTGAAGAAGGCAGGAAGAGTGACACACTTTTTTCAACACCTACTCCAATAAGGCCACATCTCCTAATAGTGCCACTCCCTGTGGGCACTATTTTCATTCAAATATTCCAATATTCATATCACATAATGCAAAATGCAGTTAGTCCCACTTCAAAACTCTCCATAGTCTATCAAGGTCTCAAAAGTGTTTAAAAGTTCAAAAGTCTCTTCTGATACTCAGGGCAATCTCTTAATTGTAATCCCCTGTAAAATCAAAATCAAAAAGTAGATCATATACTATAGCCAATTGCTACTGTGTAGGTTCACAAGAACGAGAAGGAACATTTTCATAGATACAAAACTGACAGACCTTAGCAGAGGGAACAGCATGTCATGGCAAGTGCCATCCTGGACAGCTGAACCATGATCATCTAATTTCAGGTGTTTTTTATTGCTGCAAAATCTCCTCAGGTGTTTTATTGATACCAAAAACTCTGCCCCCTCATCCAGAGGCCTATTTGCACAAGGAAGGAAACCTGTAGCTTAGTCTCATCCCACCCCCTTTAGCAGTTGAGCTATGCCACCTTTATGTTGAGGCAGATCAAAGCTCAAGGCGAGTGTTCTCTGTTGTCTGAGACTGTGGGAGAGAGACTATAAGAATTCCTCCACAGCAACTTTGTTCTTCACCACAATGGCTCTGCCAGAGAACTGTGAGCAGGAGGAGGTCATGAGGAACCAAACATCTGAACCACAGATTTGCATTAAGCCAGCACCTGCAGATGGAAACAAACTTCCAAGGCTTAACTAGTCCTTCTCCCAAGAATATACAAGCCAATTGTTTTAAAGTTACATAAGCATAACTGAAAATAAATTTCCCCAACATATCCCCCTTTCTGTTTAAGCTAATTTGAAAAAATTACTTTATTGCTACAACACAATTTAACATCAGCAAAACTATTTACAAGAGGAGCAATTATGAAGCTTGCTAGGATGCACAGGATTTAATGAAACAAAATATTTATCAAGCCTTTCACAATGTCCAGCATGGTTGTATTTAGTCCAAAATGATAGGACTGGAGTGTGGCTCAGTTGTGCAGGGCTTGTCTAATTTGGGTTAATTACTTGGGTTGATGCCCAGGAAGAGGAGGGAGAGATGTGTGTGCACATGTGATCTATAATGCAGATTTTTTCTGTATATTTTTGTTGTTGTAATATGAAACATTCTACCGCAGCTACCCAGTTCCCGCCCACAGCAGTGCAGCTGCATCTCTTGGTCCTGTGAAGTGATTCTGCTGCCTGCCATCCAGCAGCTGCAGCAGTGGCTCTGCTCTGGATGGGTTCTTACCATGTACCTATCTGGTCTTAAATCGGAGACCTGTGAGCAGGAGAGAATGACCAGGATTCTTGGGAGAGTGTTGTCAGTGGAACATCTCAGTTTATTGAAGCAAGGGTGGTTACATGATAGGAAAAAAGCAGGGGAGGGTCTTTGGTACCCAGGGAAAGAGGGGCCATAGGTTAAGACAGGGATATTGGAGTAGCCACATTTGCATGTGAAGCTCAAGTCTAAGGGTCAAAGTCCTGCATGGGTATCTTCTGCATAAGGTGTGGTCCCACGGGAAAAAAGAGGAAGATACCTTATCAGAAAATGGGCTCACCCCTAGGCCTCCAGTTACAGGTTCACATAAGCACCAGCCAACCCACATTCTTTTGCTGTGAAGCAGGCAGTATTTAGAATTTAGTTGGGTTTTGCCAGGGCTAAGAAAAGTGGGGAGCAATTGAACTGCTGCTGCTCTCAGGGTGAGAATTCCAGGGTTCAAGGCATGCTTTGGCCCACTCTTAGCTCTAGGACAGCCCCACATATTTTCATGTATGTATAATACATGATTTTTTTTTCTGACTGGCATTCTAAAAATTATCATCATAATATGCAGTGAATATAAAATGATTAAAAATTATAATTTTAAATGATATGTTAATTACCTGTGTATGTGTGAGAGTGTATACATGTCATAGTGCATGTGTATAGACAACCTTTGAGAATCTGTCCCTCTACCATGTGGGTCCCAGAACTGTACTCAGGTTGTTAGGCCTGCTGGTCCAGTGATTATTGTTTCTTTTAGGGACAGAGTCTTGTTGTGTAGTCTAGACTGACCTTGAACTCACCGTCATCCTTCCTCAGTCCCCTTCATGCCAGGATTATAGGAAAGATTATATGTAATGAATAAGCTGTCACACTCAATATAATAAGATCAAATATTAAAAAGTGTATTTGCTTTTCAATTAGCATGTGTATATGTATGTGTGTGTGTGTGTGTGTTTGTGTGTGCATGAATGTATGCTATAGCATCTCTGTGGCCATTGGACAACAACCTGTGCAAGTTGGTTCTCTCCTACTGTGTGTTCTAGGGATCAAACTCTGGTCATCAGGTTTGGTGGCAAGCACTTTTACCCACAGCCATTTTTCTGGCCCCATATAGTTTAATATTGTTTGTGGTCACATCTCAACTTGGACTTGCTTCCTTCCCTCTCTTTTTGTTCATCACCCTTCTCTCTGTTAACCGTGTTTGTTTTTACACTGCTAGGGAATTAAACCCAGAATCTCAGGCATGCTACCAAGTGCTAGAACACTGTGCCATAGTCTTAGCTCCTTCCTTTTTTTACTTTTTTTAAGGTTTGTTATTGTTAGTTTTTGTTTTGTTTATTTTGGTTTGGTTTTGAGACAGGGTCTCTCTATGTAGTCCTGGCTGTTCTGGAACTCACTATGTAGACTAGACTGTCTTTGAACTTACAGAGATCCAATTGCTTCTGCCTTCATAGTTTTGTGATTAAAGGCAACCACCATACCTAGCCTTGTTTGTTTGCTTGTTTTCTTGAGACAGGGTCTCAAAACCTTGAACTCCTGACCCTCCTATCTCAATCCTCAAAGGTGCATACATTTTAGGTGAGCACCACCATGCATGCATTTTCACTCTTCCCTTCCCTTCCTCCCTCTTTTCTTTTGTTTTGTTTTGTTTTCTTTTTTCTTTTCTTTCTGTTCTGTTCTAGGGAATGAACCCTGGGCCTTATGCATACAAAGGAAGACTGCACCACTGAGCCACATACCCAGCAGGCTATCCCTGGGGTCCTCCCCTCTTGCCTTTCATTGAGGAGTATCATGGGGGCCACAAAACCATTGGGCTGTCATTTTTCATGCATTTTCCTTCTTGTCTTCTTTTGCTTTTGGAGTTTTTTATTTATTTAGAAAAGATTTACTCATTCTGAACAAAAGAAACCAACGTTGACTTGTAAAAGCTACTGGAGTCTTGAGATTTGATGGGAAAGTAAAATTAGCCAGTTCTGCAAGGAAAGCATATATAGTAACACACACACACACACACACACACACACACACACGTATATATATATATTTCAGTGCTAGGGATTGCATGCAAGAATCATCCCTGAACATGTTTAAGTGTCAATGTTTATTGTGTGGTAGAATGGATTCAGTACTCTATCACAGTGGCTTAAATAATTGTGGTTAATAATTGGTTAAGTAGGAGAAATGTAAGACTTGTTACTGTAAATTCCCCTGCTGCATGGTTTGTGACTGTAGATATATGAGCTCTGGTGAATGGGGCTATGATTTTGTGTCATGTAGAGGCAAACAATGGTGTAAACTGGTCTTTCTTGACTGATTGCATTAAGTCCATTGGAGTGATGAAATTGTGATCTCTGGCTCTGAAAGTCTGCAGGGTCTGACTCAAGATTAGAAGGTGGTTATTTGTTCACTTGTATTTCAACAAAGAAGGCAAGTTTTTGTTGCTTTGATTTTTAATTTTCGTTTATTTCTATGTGCATGAGTGTTTTGCCTGCATGCATGTTTGTGTACTACATGCATACCTGGTGCCTAAGAAGGCCATAAGAGTGTCTGATTTTCTGAGACTGGAGTTAACCGAAGGTTGTGAGCCACCATGTGGATGCTGGGAGTTGAACCCAGGACCTGTGGAAGAGCAACTGGTGCTCTTAACTGCTAAACTATCTCTCCAGGCCTTTACAATTATTTTATTTGTATTTATTTTTAATTTGATGTACATGGGTGTTTTGTCTTCATGTACACCATGTGTCAGGCAGGCCCTTATAAGCAACCCCACAGGGAGAAAAGTTTAATATCCTTAAATTCTCCTTTTCCCCATTAGTACTGGGGATTGAAGTGTCTCTCACATGTTAGGCATGTGCTCTGCCACTGAACCACATCTCCCCTTTAAAATGTTTTTGTTTTGAGAGGGAGCCTCACTCAGTGTAAGAGCAAAAGTTATGTTTTAAATTTTAATTAATGTGCCTAAGAGTCTATAGAGCAAGGACAGATAACTTTCTGGAGTGCTGGATGAGGCTGTTCAAGTGAGATATAGAAAGACGTAATCCTGTAATCTCACTTGCCCAAGGACAGATAACCTCCTGGAATGCTGGGCGGGGACTGCCTAGATTCCATTTGGTTAATCCAGCAGCACCAGGTGTGTTCCAAATGCACAGGATACACTTAATCACTTGTAGGTGGGAGATAACCCAGACTGGCCGTACTTCGGGATAAATGCTTGACCCTAATTGGATCTGGTGGGAAGTATATAGCCTTATGGGTGCTTTTTTAAGCATTTGTTCCATGTGAATCAGGTTCATTTTCTGGGAATCTTGGAAGTGATAGGACCATTCCATGGCAACCTCAAAATGGTCCTGGTCAGAGTCCATCTTCCTGGCCAGTATTTAATTAATTTAATTAAAGCTTGCTTCACATTTGCTTCAGTTGTGGTGATGGTCTTATTCTTGACCAGTGGGATTTACCTATGGAGGCCTCAGCAGATTTCAGGCCACCACCCAAATTCTAAAGCAGGACCTTCACTCTGGCATTCTGGAACTGAAGGGCCACCTCGGGAAGCCCATGCCTTAAGATGTTCCAAGGCTCCGAGGCTACCTTCAGTTTTTCAAATATCAGAGTGAACAGCCATGCTGAGAAAAGCAGCAAGCCATCTCCGGAGGACTCCTGGTGAGTCATAGTATGGTTTCTGGTTAGTGTGCATCTGATCCAAGACTTGTGGAATTGTTGGATGAAACTGGTTAATTCCCAAGTCTGAGGTACCACTGGAATGTCACTGTCCCTCTCTGTGATCAAACCGAGATGTTAATCTGGCTTCTCCGTTCTGTTTGGTCAGGCCTAGTTTGTTTTGGTGATCACCAATCTGTGTCTTATGGTTAATGGTTTCTGTTTCATGTGTGTAGAAAGGTTTTTTTCCTGCCTGTTTTGTTGTTGTAAAGATTTGTCTGTTTTGTGTGTGTGTGTATGAGTCTGTGTTTTCTGGTGTTTCCCAAAAGTTTTGTTGCAAAGATGGGAGCAGAAACAGAAATAGGTCAGGCTCAGCTGAATACACAAATATACGGTGGCCACCGAATGTTTGGTTTTCTTTGACTTCTTTTTCTTTGAATGTATAAGCGTTCTGTGTTCTATGTTCATTGGTTGTATTGTTGCCTCTGTTGCTACCAGTGACCATGGCTACCATGGCTGCTTTGTCCAGGGCTCAGAAATTATCTCTGGGTCCAGTTTAGCAGGGATTCCAATGTCTTTTGGATATGAAAAAAATTTAAGTTTATTGGATATGATTAAAAATCTATAAAAATCTTTGAAAAAAATGTTAAAGCTCACAGCATGGGGTCAATAGTTGAAAATCTATGCATGGATAATCTTAACGCAACCATGTGGAATGATGCCATTTTAGGATGTGGACGATTTGTGACTTGCTGACCTGTGGATTGCGATCATCTTGGCTGCCTTCCTGCTTGAGGAAAGATGGCTGGCAACCATCTTTACGAGGGTTAAAGAGGACAGATGTCATCTGACCTCACCTTCATCTTGAACAGAGGTGACCACATGTTATTATGTTATTAATTGGCCAAAGAGACAGCAACAGATCTCCAAGATATTTTAGATCAGGATGGAATTTTGTATGACAATTCCTGCCTGAAAAGAAGGTCTATAAAAGATGGTATTTTAAAACGATGCTCGTTTAACACAGGAGCGTATCTTGTGCCGGCAGCCAAACTTTTCAACATAAGAGTCACTCAGATGGTATTTATTTTAAAGATGTAAAGGGGCCATGGGAAACAGCTGAGGCTTGCCACTGTATGGCAGGGCTGGAATTTCTAAGTGAGCCCAGGTAAAGAAATGTGGCAGTTTTTGAGATTCAGGTGATATGTGATGCTGCCACTGTGAGGTGGAGCTGGCTGGGACCTAAAAGGCAGGCTGCTTGTGCTGCTGAGGGTGGGGCCAGGAGGAACGTGAATGAAGATATCCTCTTCATTCTCTTCCCTGTGCCTGGCTGGCTCCTCTTCCACCAACCACGGATGGGCACCTCTTCCTCCAGTCCTCCTAACAATGCACCTTCTCTTCTGCTTTCAACCAGCTCACCTGTCTTTTTATTTCTCTCCTCACAGCACTTATTTTTTTGAACTATACTATATAATTTGCTCAACTTGTGTTGCCCCATGGCTTGCTGCACCAGAAAAGGCTTTTATTTCCTTTCACATGTAGTACAGCAAAAGTGCTGCAATTTTCCTTTTCAACCTGGGTTTTTTTCTCCCTCTTGGAATTGTGGAAACCATGATACCTGATGGAGGAGAAGTAAGACACTTGTTCTTAGCCAAGGGCAGAAGTGTGGGATCATTTTGAGAGTTATCCTCTCTGTTTTTATAGAAACAGGGTAAGAGAAGGAGGCACAGGCTTTTGAAGTGGAGGGAGTATTCATGTAGTTTTCTGGCAATGGACAGAGGTTTTCTGGGGAAATTTAAACTGCCTCTTTTATCTTCTTTTTGTGTGCTTTTCTAGCTGTTGACATGACAACTGTCAACTGTCATGGTGCTAGCTAGGGTGTGCCATTTAGTTTGCAGCGGTGTTATAATGGAGTTAGGGACCGGCATGTCTAGAACAGCCCCCTTAGGTCCAGTAATTTTGACTAGCTCTGAAGAGGGCTTCTGGCCTTTAGAGGCAGGAGTAAGGTCAGTAGAAGCACAGCTAGGGTGCTGGGTGGAGGCCAGGATTGAGGTTGAGTGTCTTTCCTCAATCCTCTCCATCTTATTATTATTTAAAATTATGTGGTGTGTCCTCTGTGTGTGTGTGTGTGTGTGTGTGTGTGTGTGTGTGTCTGTGTCTGTGTGTGTTCTCTGTGTGTGTCTGTGTGGAGGTCTATGCAGGTGAGTGCAGGTTCTTCTGGTAGAGTCCAGATGAGGGTGTCAGATCTACCTTATTTTTTGAGATAGTCTTTCACTACAATTGGGGCCCACTGTTTCAGCTAATACACATATAGAGAGCACTAGTCAATGATACCATGGAAGGAACAGGAGTTTCCAGGAGTGACAGGGATCATTCAATTTAAGGACACTAACTGAAGGCCTCCCAGCCACACACAGTATGGCAAGCCTGGTAGAGTAAATGATATACCTTTTATGTTTACTCTCTGTTTCATGGCCCAGGTCACTGCACAGAGGCTAAATAAGTCAGATTTATTCTTTTCTACAGAGCTAAGGAAGTGTGAGTCTTCAGGGAAACCTAAGATTTGTATCAAGTATTACAAGCTCTTTCCTGTCTTATCACTGCCTTGCAGTGTCACTTGTTTTATGAAGCTAGTGCTGTAGACTGCCTCAGAACTGACCGTTCCCTGAACGTTCCCTGCTGTCCTCTGGGGGACAGCAGTAGCAAAGTCTCTGAGCTGCAAGTACCACCAGCAGAAGCAAAAATGAAGCCCTCCAAAGCACCCTCATTCCTTTCCCCTGTCTTTGTTTCTCTCACATATAAAAAATTACATAGCATATGTGTGAGTCTGCTGAATAATTTGTATATATTGCTCTCTTGTAAAACTGTCCATGGCTGCCCGTTACAGAGTTCTGTTTCTTTATTCCCTTTTCTAGGCAGAGGAATCCTGTAAATGTAATGGCTGGAAGAACCCCAACCCCTCTCCTACTCCACCAAGAGCAGACCTTCAGCAAATAATCGTCAGTCTGACGGAATCCTGTCGGAGCTGTAGACATGCCCTTGGTAAGTTCACAGATCAGCCAGTAGCCATTCCTCAGTGGCCTGACAGTCATACTAAGTAATACTACTGGACTGTGGGCAAAGCAAACTTGAGAGCCACTCCTTGACAAGGGTCCAGAGTCTTTTGCAACGTGCTTCATGGCTGAGGCAAACCCCACCTGTTTGCACGGCCTCCTCCTCTGTCTCTTTCGCCATGTTACGAAAGAGCTGGGACACACAGGGATCACATTGAGATAGAACATGATGGCTTTTCTGTGGAAGATAAATGAGTAACAGGTTTGATTTGTTCTGATGGAGGGGGTTCCGTAGGGCTTCGATGCCAGGTTTGAAACCTCAGTTAACTGGATAATTGTATAGTAATAATTACAACAACAGTAATTGTTTTTAATATTTATTTATTTTGTGTGTGTGTCTGTGTACCATGTTTGTGCAGGAGCCTGGGGAGGACAATAGAGGCTATCAGATCCCTTGGGACTGGAATTACAGATTGTTTTGAGCTACCATGCGGGTGTTGAGAATTGAACCCTGGTCCTTTGCAAGAGAACTAGTGCTCATAACTGGCTGAACCTCATTTCAGTCTCCCTAATACTAGTGTTAGGATAAATTTTCTCCACTTCTTTTTGGTGCTGAGGATGAAACCCAGGGCTTTGGACATACAAAGCACATGCTTTGACACTGAACTCTGACCTTAGCCCTATGTGATTTATCTTCCTACACACACACACACACACACACACACACACACACACACACACACACACATCTTATCTCTCAGGTCTCACTGTATAGCTGACCCGGTCTCAACCTCATGATGTTGTTGTGCTTTACTTTCCAAGTGCTGGGACCACAGATGTGTGCAAAATCTTTGTTTAGGATTAAGTTCAGTGGGGGAACTGGTTGTTCTTAGTTATATCAGCATTGCAGTTGGAAAGGCCCCTGTAGTACACTTGTCTGCCCATGGCAAATAAGTTTGTTTTACTGTCCAATATAGTAAAATGGGATCACCAAATCCCCTCTTACCCATGATCTACAAAAGAAGACGTTTTTGGTATTGTGTTTCTCTCAGTGTTTGCTGTTAGTGCAAATGGTGCAGCCCCCGCCCTGCTCCCCCAACCCCCACCAAGGTTTAAGCTGAGTCTGATGTTTTATTTTGTTTTCTGTTAGAGGATGTTTCAGTATTGACATTTCAATACTTGCAAAGCAAAAGATCACAGTGGTGTGATCTTCCTTGGAAGCGGCTGCACTGGAGCATTCCCCAAAGGGAAACAGAGCCTATATCTTACAGACAAAATCAACACACTAATAAATGCATCGTTGTGTTAACTGGACTGGTGTCAAAAATAACCTAAGCTGTGATTAAAAGAAAAATGCTTTCATTACAAAAAAAAAAAATCTTGTTTGAGGCTGTCGGCTGTGGTATTATTTTTAAGCACTACAAAGGAAAGATTCCAAAAGTTCCAGAGATGTCTTAGCTTATAATATGTGGATTTTATAACCCATCTGTGAGTTAATAGAGTGAATACCCTTCTAATTGAATCACCCAGGAAACATGATGCAGTTAATCGTGGAGTTCAAGAAATCTAGGCCTGAGCTGAGCTGTGCCCATATTGATTGGAAAATCCTATTATCCCACATCAATTACCATTCAAAAACAAAGATCTTTTTTCTTCCCCGGCTGGGAATTGTCCGTTTCTGTGCATGTAAGCAAATACGCATGCCAGAAATGGTGCAAGTGACAAAAACCAGCTGACTTTGTTTCCTTTTGTTTCTGAACAAGTGTTGGCAGCAGATGCTCTTTTTTTTTTTTTTTAATCATAGTGAAGAATGGAAAAATAAGTATGCAGTTATATTATTTTATTTCTTTTTTTGGTCGTTAGTGCTAAGAATCTAGCTGAGGATAGTGTATCAGTTAGGTAAATACTATGTCACTGAGCTACACGCTAGCAGTGTGTACATGATCGCGTGCGAGGGTGCATGTTTGTCTGTGTGTATCTATATAGCTCCATGTCCTTTATACTTGCAAATTCACTACTAAAATTAACCTCTACATAAATTGAAATGTACCCTAAAGTTAAGTTAAAAGTATTTTGTGAAAAATTTGCTTATTTAAATATATTTTATTTACTCTCTGACAATTTCATACATGCACACATATTTTGATCATACTGATCTCAGCTCTCCTGCTGACTCCTCCCAACTCCCCAGACACATCTCCCCCCTGACTTCCTTCTTTTCTATGACCTACTGAGTTAGTGCTACTTTTTGGAATATTGAAAAAGTACTGTTTTTATAGCCTTATTTATATTTAAAGAGCTAGATGTTGGATAAGATGGCTCAGTGGTTAAATCACTTTTGTGTAAATCTGATGACCTGAGCTTAATTCTTGGGTCCCATATGGTGGAAGGAGGGAATCCCCTTTCCACAAATTGCTCTCTGACCTACACATGCTTGTTGTGTCATGTGTACACACACACACACACACACACACACACACACACACACACACACTAAAACATAAAAGAAAGTATTTTGAAAAAAAGTATTGTGAAAGGGACACAAGTTTGTGGCTTGTGTGGAACAATGCCTGTTTTAGCTCAACTCTGAGTTCCTCTCTCAGAGACTCTCATGGAAAGTGGTCCTTTCCAAAGGTAGGGACAGCTATTGAAGAACACCCTGACCTTCCTGAGTACATCTCTATTTGATTAATTTAGAAAATAGAACACTATAAAGGAAAGAATAAGTTTTTTATTTATTCCTTCTTGTCAGAGATAGCATACCTGTTCCCAGCAGCTTTCTTAAATGGAAACGCCTGTACATTTTCAAGAACTCTTGAGATTCTTTCTGGAATGCTAGTTTACTCATTTGTCAGGGATCTAGTGAATTGTTCTGTGAGGTTACACCATCCTCCCTCTTCCTCTGCCTAAAACAATGCAATCATAGAAAGTTGCTGACACTTGAACTAGTTTAACAAACTACCTTAGACCCATCACTCACTTAATGATGATTAACATTTGTTTATTTTGTTTTATCTAACTCTTATCACTCTTCCTTCATCTTTTATCCCCGCACCCCCACCTTCAGGGTATTTTGAGCAAGTTCTCTACGAATTTAATCTTATCTTAGTCATACAGATTACTTGTGTGTGTGTGTGTGTGTGTGTGTGTGTGTGTGACGCTGGGAGTTCACCCCAGACCCTCATGCATGCTAGGCAAGCACTCTGCCTCTATATCTATCTTTGTACCTATCTATGTATCTATGTATGTATGTATCTATGTATCTATCTATCTAATCTGGCTATCTAATTTGGGTTAGATGGCATATGTCTTTAATCCTTGTACTGGAGAAGCAGAGGACCTCTTGAGTTTAAGGGCAGTTCAGTCTACAGAGTAAGTTACAGGACAGCCAAGAAACCTTATTGAGAAACCTTGTCTCAATAAAACAAAAACAAAACAAAAAACCCCAAACCCTCAATATCTGTCTATCTATATCTATCTATCTGTCTGTCTATCGATCTATCTATCTATCTATCTATCTATCTATCTATCTATCTATCATCTATCTATCCATCTATCTATCTATCCATCTATATATCTATATATCTGTTTCAGACAGGGTCTCACCTCTAGTCTCACCATGGAAATATATCAGCATGTGCTGTATTGTTGCTAGTAAAGTTGTCAACTAGGGAATTCTGTTAGGAATCACGCAAGTCTGAATGCTTAAGTACTCATGAGCCATGTTCCGTCTACATATAACCACCTTTAAACAGTTAAAGACAACAATGTACACAGAGTCAGTTTATAATGTTCTTGAACTGCATATAAAACATGCCAGCTTATCACCTCTATTGGATAGGCCTTATGCAAAATTTACCTCTACTGTACATGTTCTTTTGATACTGAGATTTTGGCTTACGTTGTCATCTCAGGCATCTATGTGGACTCTTCTGCATCATTGACCACAGGGTAATCTGCTCAGATAAGAAGAACATTCAGTAGAGAGTGAGGAAGTAACCATTGCCAGGGCTGAGAAAGACGGCTCAGTGGGTGCATTTGCCATGAAAGCTAGAGGACCTGACTGAGTTCAAACCTGCAGGTCCCACATAAAAGGTAGGCATGGACACCTAAGCCTGTGACACCAGTTTTAGTGAGCAGAGGTATGCATATCCCAGGAGCTCACTGGCTGGCCAGCCAGCCTAGCTGAATCAGCGGGCTTCAGGTCCATTGAGGGATATTATCCCTAGAAAAAGGCGGAATGTATGCCTTTATAATAAAGGAAGGTAGAGTTAGTGGTGGTGGTGCACACCTGTGATCCTAGCCCTCAAGAGGAGCAGAAGCAAGTGGATCTTTATGAGTTCAAGCCTAGCCTGGTCTATATAGTAAGTTCCAGGATATCAGAGATGTGTGATGAGGCTCTGTCCTTACAAAATTCATTATTAGGGGCTGTGCATTTATACAGAAGCCAGTTTGTAAGATCAGGAAGCAAGAACTACATCACACAGCTAGAATTTCTGTTCTTTTGGAGTTTATTGTTCCGAACAGTGTCAGCTGCTGAGGATCAAACTCCACTAGTGATGAGCTCCTAGTTTTTTTTTTTTATTTTATGTGTATCAGTATTTTTGCCTGCATGTATGTATATGCATATGCACGATGCCCTGGGAGGGCAGCAAAGGACATCGAATCTTCCAGAATTGGAGTTACAGTCAGTTCTGTGCTACCATGTGGATTTTGGAAACTGAACTTAACTGATTTTAACTTCTGAGCCACCTCTCCAGTCTCAAGTTTTCAGTTTTATAAGGAAGTGTGTGCATGCGTGTGTGTGTGTGTATGTGTGTGTGTGTGTGTGTATGTGTGTCTACATGGATGTGGAGATGAGAGATCAACCTTGATGTTCATCCTCAGGAGCACTTTTGTCTACTTTGCTTTTTTTTTTTTCTTTCTTTTTTTTTTTTTCCTTGCTTTTTGTTTTTCGGAGACACAGTCAAACCATGTAGTCCTAGCTGGCCTGGAACCCCCTATGTACTGGGATTTCATGTGTGTGGGCCACCACCTCAGAACTACCTTGCTTTCTTTCTTTCTCAGGCTGACCTGGGATACCTAGGAACCCTAGCTTTCTACCTCCCCGGTTCTGAGATTACAAATGTGCCACTGCACTCTGCTGAGGAGTGTTTTTGCTTGTTTTTCACTATCTTCAATCACTAGTGTCATCAGCTTGTATTGACATTTTTCAGTGCAAATGACAAGTCTTTGTTATTGTGTATCATGCTCATCTTTTGATCTATCTGCTTTCTAAGGAAAATAAAGGTAGTTTCTAAAGTATTGTTTGTTTGAGATAGGGTCTCATGTAACCCTGGTTGGCCCCTGCTTCTTCCTAAATTCAGGGATCAAAAGTGTACACTATCACACCCAACCACCTTTGAGTTTTAGATGTATTGGGAGTGAATCTAGTCAGCATGCAGGCTGCAGAGTCTCAGAGTCACAGGCTGGATCAGGTCCCTTGACTTTCTTGTCCTCCTGCACAACACTTTCTTGAAGGCTGCTTCATGCCCTCCCTTCCCATCTCAGATCTGGTTGCCCACAAGCTGTGCCTTTTTGTTTTCTGCCAGGGAATTTTTATTCTCAGGAGTCTAACAATGCTAGAACTTGTAGAAAAAAATAAAAGTATCCTTAGGGGTCTGATGGATGCCTGTCTGTGTATAATTATAAATACATACCTGTTGTTTCTGAACTGTGACTAAGGGATGACCTTTGCTTGAAGGGGAGGGGGGAGGGAAGGAGGGAGAGGGAGGGAGAGGGAGAGGGAGAGGAGGGGAGAAGGAGAAGAGGGAGGAGAGGGGGGAGGGAGAGAAAGAGCTATGTTGACTTGCAGAGGTAGTTTTATAGCTTAGACTCTGGGATATAGTGTTTAAAATTGGGTCCTAGGTGCCTAAAAGTACTTGAAATATGGCTCACTAATAGAGTTTCAGATGTAAAATGCATACTTATTTTGAAGACAGACTACAGCAAACCAATGTAAAATAGATATAATTGTCTTAGTTACCTTTCTATTGTTGTTATAAAACATCATGACCAAAGCAACTTAAAAAAAGTGTTTAATTAGATTTCAGGTTTATATAGTTTCAGAAGGGCAGAATCCATGATATAGGAGCAAAGGTAGGGCAGCAGGAAGAGCTGAGAGCTAACATTGGGATTTGAAAGTCTAACATGGTCACACTGTCTAATCCTTTCCAAGCCATTCTACCAACCGGGGACCAAGTATTCAAACATGATTGTGTGGATGCCATTCTCATGCAAACACCACAGTAACTTTCAAATATATAGTACACAACAACAATAATCATCTGGTATACATTAAGTTAAATATAGGATTAAATTAGATTTTGTCTATTTCTTTTACTGTTTTTTTAATGTTTTGGGGCATGGCATCAGAGGCAGGGCTGGAGAATGCCCCACACACTCCCGACACTGACATATCTAAAGTGGCTCTTTCTTTTTTATTTCAAATATCTATCTTCCATCCATCCATCTATCTATAGTGTAAGAAGAAAAGAGGAGAATATTCCGAGTAGACCCTCACCTTCGCTTTCCTGAAACGAGGTCTCTCTTGTTTCTGTTATTTGCTGTAGCTTTCCAGGAGCTTCAGGTCCAGACTTGTGTGAAGCCAGCATTTGGAGTCATCTCCTCAGTACTCCTTAGCTCCTCCTGTACCTTGATGTTTGGTTGTTAGTTTGTTGTTTGTTTTTATTGTTTCGTTTTATTTTAAACAGGGACAGTATCTTATGTGGCCTAGGTTGACATGGACTGCCTGAACCTGCTCTGCCCGACAAGTGCTGGAGCTACGGAACTGTACATCACACCACTTCTCTCTCTCTTTCCCATTTTCAGTGCATTTTTGGGGACATTTAAATCTGAATGTTGGTTCCAGTGGGTTTTCATTCACTATAATCCTCTAATAGGCTCTGGCTCTGGCTCTTAAACTGTTCCTTTTTCCATTTCAAATCTGTGATTATGAAAGAGAAACTATTTTTAAACGATCAGCGTTTTACCCATTAGTCTGTTAACAGTTTTCATTGCAGGTATTAAATTTTTAGCCTTCGGACACTGCAGGCATTATTTTTTTTAACCTCTTCTAGTTAAAGAGAAAAAGGGATTTGTACTCAGGGTGGTGACATATGCCTTTAATCCCAATACTCAGGAGGCAGAGCCAGATAGATCTACATGAGTTCAAGTCCACCTGGGCCTACTCATTAAGTTCTAGGCCAGACAGAGTAACATGATGAGACAGACTCTTTCTCAAAAACCAAAAACCAAAAACAAAAAACCTACAAAAATTAGAAACCAAAAACTGACCACAACAAACTGATTTGTGCTGCTTCCAAATCATGTAGACACTTTGTGCTTGCTTCTGGTGCAAAGGAACCGGGACCTTGCTTCCAGTTCATTAGGCCTTACAAGAATTGGCAGGCCAGCCTCGAGAAGTACAGATAAGTGTATTTAGTCAGTGGAACTTAGCAAGGGTCACAGCACACAATGACCATGAGCTATGGGTCCCCTGCAAGGCATCAGCTGCACTGTGATTCTCAGCAGGAGGAACACAGCACATACCTCATGGCTCACTGGTGTCTCATTGAGAAATACCAAAGCATACTCTCTTGGAGTGATGTCACAAAATACCTAGTATCCCCTGGCTCCTGAGGTGCATCTTCTGTCTACTTCACCCTACCTTCTGCACATAGTAGGCACTGGGGCATGTGATTGGTGGGAGGGAATCTTTCTTAGGAGTTAAGGTATGACCAGCCTTGAGTAAGTAATATTATTCAAATTTCAGGGTAAGGTCTTACTCTATAACATAGTAAGGCTGGCCTTGAACTCATGATTCTCCAATCACAGCCTCCTGTGTCCCTGGCCAATTTGGGGTAATTATATCCATATTTTGTAACAGGCTTTTGGAAGACTATTTGAATTAAACAGGGCCCAATAGATTTTACTTAAGTTCAGATGTATCAAAAGTAATTAGCTAGGTATGGTGCACTCTTGTAATTCCAGTACCAAGGAAACCAAAGCAGAACAAAAAATCAGACTACTAAACAAAAATAAAATGTATTTAGAAACACCTTTGTTTTTTGTTTTTCTTTTTGAGACAGGAGATCCCTGTTGTAGCTCAGGCTAGCCGGTGAACTCACAGTGATCTCTTGCCTCTGCCTTTCCAATGCTGGAATTAAAGGTGTGTACCATCACATCCAGGTGGAAATAACTTTAAATTCTTTATTTATTTTAGTTTTATGTGTATTTGTAAGTGTACCATATGCATGTGATGCCTAAGGAGACCAGAAAGCTGCATCAGGTGCCCTGGAACTAGCATTCAGGGGATTGTGAGCCATTATGTGGGTGCTTGGAACTAAGCCTGGATCTTCTGCAAGAGCATCAAGGGCTCTTAACTGCTGAGCCATCTCTCCATTCACTGTTTTAAATTTTTAAACTTTTAAATTTTAAAGTCATAACATTTAAAAGTTTAAAGTCTCAAAAGTTGAAAGTCACAGGAAAGAGTGGTAAAGAATATTCCATATGTCTTCCCCTAGGTTTTACTTGTTGGTAGCATTTTCTCTTATTTGCTCTGTTATTTGTTCTAATTTTCATAGTTACACGCACACACACACAGAGATTTGTGTATGTATGTGTGTACATGTATCTGTATACTTATATGTGTTAATATATACATGTGTGCGTGCGCGCGTGTGCTCGTGCACACGCACATGAACACTGACTAATCTTTTGTCAACTTGACACACAAACTAGAGTCATCTGAAAGGAGGGAACCTTAATTGAGAAAAATGCCTCCATAAGATCCAGCTGTAAGGCATTTCCTTAATTAATAATTTGTCAGGGAGGGGCAAGCCCATTGTGGGTGGTTCCATCTCTGGGCTGATGGTCCTGAGAATTATAAGCGAGCAGGCTAGCAAGCAATGGGAAGCAAGCTGGTAAGCAGCACCCATCCCTGGCCTCTGCATCAGCTCCTTCCTCCAGGTTCCTGCCCTGTTTGAGTTCCTATCCTAGCTTTCTTCGGTGATGGACGACAACGTGGAAGTATGAATCAAATAAACTCTTTCCTCCCAAAGTTGCTTGATAGAAACCCTAATTAGGACAATATCTTTATGTAATCTCTGTTCAGCTTACAACTGCAATAAGTTTAACATTCATATGTGTGTCTAATTTTCTTAGCTAACCAAAACTGTCCTGAAGGACATATTTTCATCTCCTTTAAACATCCAATCCAGAAATTCTCATGTCGTTAGTTGTCCTATTTTTTTTTAAGTTGAAAGTTTCTTAGCCTTTTTAAAAAAGTGATAATGACATTTTCGCAGAGGCGTGTTTTGAAATTTGAAAGCATACTCGTTAAAGTGCACATGCCTTTAATCCAATACTTGGGAGGCAGAGGCAGGAGGATCTCTGTGAGTTCTGGGCCAGCCAGGTTAACATAGCAAGTTTTAGAGCAGCCAAGGCAACAAAGAACATTTCTCAAAGAACAAAGTGCTTGGGGAGATTCTTTTCTATCATCTCTTGGTTCTTTTAGGACATGATGTTGAAAGAACTAAAAGAAGTGCCAAGCCTTTAATCCCAGCACTTGGGAGGCAAAGGTAGGCAGATTGCTGTGAGTTTGAGGCCACCCTGGTCTACAGAGTGAGTTCTAGGACAGGAAAATAAAAAGAAAGAAAGAAAAAAAGCAAGCTACCGAGTTGATATTCTAAGCAACAATTTTAAATTTCTCTAAAAATTATTTTATTTATTTATTTATCACGTTTTTTTTTTGTTTGTTTGTTTTTCTTGAATGTGTATATGTATATTAAATGCCCCCATGGAGACCAGAAGAAGGTGTCAGAATACCACCCCACCCACCCTGGGTTAGAATAACAAACAGTTGTGAGCTGCCATGTTGGTGCTAGGAACTGAACTCAGGTCCTCTAGAAGAGAATCCAGGGCTCTTATCCACGGAGTCATCTCTCCAGCATTTAAATTTAAAAATTCTATACTACCAAATCCATTCAGCCAAACTTCACAAACTCTAAGCATTTGGACAGCACATGACAGATGGACCATTAGCACCCATTCTTCTAAGGTAGTAGGAAAAGACCAGCATCCTCAAAAAGCAGGCAGAGAAACTGGCAGTACTAGAGAGGACAGTGTCTTGTGGAAAGTAACTGATAACACCTAATACATCCAATCAATGCAACAGAACACCTGCAGCCATTGCTGTTTCACAGCTTGATCCACTAGGAGAATACACCCAGATAAGAACAGTGGGAATGGGGTGTGGCGGAGGTGGGATTCTCTCACACTACTGTTATGCTGTACTGAAGAAAACTTCTTGAGTGGTGAGGAAGCACCCATCAAAGCTTAAAATAGCATGCCCCAGTCTGGCCTGGCAAGAGCTAGGATTTGGCAGGATTATAATGTGTGGGTTCTTTTGTCTACTCTCCTCCCGGGGTGATAGCTAAGCCGTTGGCCACTGGCTAAGCTCTGGGGAAGAGAGGCTGGCATGGGTCCACTGATCTGGGCAGGTCTTCAGTTGGAGGCTGAGAGCCTCAGAAAAAAGACTTCTGGGGAGACGGTTTTCAATAAACATCTCAGTTTATTGAAGCAAGGGATGGTCACATTTATAGAGTAAAGGAAAAGGGTCATTAGCTAAGGCAGTGGTAGTGGGGTAGCTCCATTTGCATGTGTGTGGGGGCTCACAACCAGACCTAGGCGGTCCTATTGTCATTGACTGGGGCCAAAGTCCTGGGGAGTACCTCTTCTGCTTTGGGGGTGGTCTTACAGGGACCAGAGGAAGAGACCTTATAAGGTTATAAAAGGAAAAGAGAAACCTAGCCCAAGGCCCTCCAGCCAGGCCACATACCTTTGGAGAGGCAGGATCTATCAGTGCCATACTGTGAAGGCACAGCAGGTAAGAGCTAGCTGGGATTTGTCAGAGTAAGAGAAGAGGAGCAGCTGAACATCTTCCTCTCTCAGGGTGAGAATTCCTGGGTTCAAAAGTTCACTTCAACCCCTTCTTAGCTCTAGGGCAGCCCCACAATAAAGTTGAAGCCACCTGGGCAACACAGTACACAATGAGATATTGCCAAAAAAATGGAGCTGGCATCAAGGTGCATGCTCGTAATTTCTGGGAGATAAGAGACAGGAGAATCACCACAAGTTTGAGGCCAGTAAGGCAAGCTGGCCTGCATAACAAGTTATAGGACACAGACAGGGCTACATATTAAGACTCAGTTTTGAGAAAATAAACCAACCCCCCCCAAGAAAAGGAACTGATTAAATTTCCATTATTTCTAGGACTATACATAGTTTTCGTGAATGTTAAATTACAAATGTTTTTAATCAGAAATTTTAATTTCAAAGCTGAGTGTAGTGGTACACACCTTTAATCTCAGCACTTGGGAGTCAGAGGCAGGCAGATCTCTATGAGTTTGAGGCCAGCCTGGTCTGCATATCAAGCTCAAAGGCTGGTTTATGTAGTAAGACATTGTCTCAAAAAAAGAAAAAAAAATAGCTGAGCATGGTGGCACAGGACTTTAATCCCAGAACTCAGGAGGCAGAGATAGACCGATCTCTGAGTTTGAGGCCAGCCTGGTCTACAGAGCAAGTTCTAGGACAGCCAGGGTTACACAGGGAAATCGTGTCTTTAAAAAAAGAAAAACTAAAATTTAAAATTTAGAAACCACATAAATAAGTATTTTTAAATTTGACTACAGCATGTAGCCATATCACTTTTAAAAATATGCTCAGAATTAGATTTTATTGAAGTCGAAAATTTATCAGATCACTTTTTTCTTAAGTCTGTTCAGGATCCTCCTTGAGGTCAGCTGGAAGCCTTTAGGGACAGTCCTCATTTTGGTGATAACTAGGCTAAACATTTTATGTCAGTTACTTGCAGAAATAATGGATTTCTTTTTCCTTCTTTTTTTTTTTGCCACTCAGGCTGGTCTTGTGCTCGGCACTCTCTTTCCTAAGCTGGTGTATATGTATATATATATTAATTATAGGTGTATGCCTCTCAGCCTTTTCCTTTCATTGCTTTCCCATAACAGCTAATTTATTTAAATGTCAGTCTATTAAGAACTCCAGCCTCCCTATCCCTAAAACATAAGGGTGTCATTGGCAGGGCAAGTTGGACTCTTAAGACAATATGGGAGTAATCCTGAAGTGACAGCTGGCCTGTCTCTGCCCTTGCCTACCTCCTCATCAGCTACCGGATTCAGTCATTCTTTGTCACCTTCCAGAGCAACTGCCTTTCCTCAAATGGCCCTTTTCATTCCCAGGGTAGTCTAAACATGGCCTTACTCAAACAATCCTCAGATCACTTACTGTCTCCTTATTGTGACTAAGGGGAGGAAGGGCTTGTTTTGGTTTGTAAGTTTTCAAACACATCATTTCACATATAAACCACATTTCTCCTCATTCTTTGGGACTGGTAGCTAGAATTGGATACATTAAACTTATCTCTGGACTCCAGGCACTCAGTCAACCTCAACTCATGCCAGCACCCGATGTTCCTCCCTCTAACTGCAAGGCAAAACTGTTCACTGATAAGCAAATTTTATTATGCCATAAAGAACCACGCATTACTAAAAGAAGCCCTTAATCTTTAAAAATTTTCATTCTATTTATTTACTTTTATTTATGGGTATGGATGCTTTGTCTTTGTATATGTTTGTGCACCGTATGTGTACCTAGTACTTATGAATGCCAGAGAGGGCTTCAAATTCTCTGGAACTATATATAGTAACAGATGGATATGGTATGAATCTTCATGTGGGTGCTGGGAATCGACCTGGGTCCTGGAAGAGCAGCCAGTGCTTTTGACTGCTGAGCCATCTCTTCAGCCTGCTTAATCTTTTCTAAAGAAAATTTTTTGATGTGAGCAGTGATTTTTCAGTTGTTTTTAATTTGTTTTTGTTTGTATGGCTGCTGAGGATTGAACTCAGGGACTTGTGTATGCTAGGCAAGTGCACTCCATGAAACTACACTCCCAGTACTAAGAAGGCATGCTTTTAAAGACATGGTTCTTGGAGCAGGAGAAATGGCTCAGTCGTTAAGAGCATCTTCTGCTATAGCAGAGGACCCAGGTTGAATTCGTAACTCAAAAATGTTTGTTAACTCTAGTGCCAAGGTTTTTGACTCTCTCTCTCTCTGTCTATAACACACACACACACACACACACACACACACCAGACAAAGATTAAGTAGAGGCAGGCAGATCTCTCTGAATTTAAGGCCAGCAGGGGCTATGTATGTATGCATATCTGAAACAAACATAACAAGACAAAAAACAAACAAAAAACCAAGATAAAAATCAGTACATTTCAGCATGCGAATCTCTAGAGATTAATCTGACACAGGGGAGCTCAGTATGGTGACACATGAGGTGACAGGTATGATAACAAGGTAGTAGCCTGGGACAGATAAAGCCTATTTCATCCATAGTAACAGGAACCTCAACACAGGAGCACAGCTGAATCTACTTAGCATACAAATAATGGAATTTATTGTGGCATTTTCATACATATGTACCATTGTATTTTGTCCTAATCCAGGACCCCTTTGAGTCAGAGTCTTATTCTGTAGTTCAGGTTCTTCCTAAACTCTCAGTTCTCCTGACTCAAGTCTCCTGAGTGGTGGGGTGGCAGGTATCCTCCACAATGCCCAGCCAATTAATTCCCTTTCAACTTGGTAATGCAAAGATGCAGTGTTGTTGCTTGTGAATTCAGGTGTGTCCAGTAGATTTATTCACGTAAGCTAATTACAAAGATTGCTTCAGCCTCTGTAATTTTTATTTTTTGTGTGTATGTTTTCTACATATGTATACATGTGTGTGCCACAGTTTTCTAGTGGAGACAGAGGACAATTGTTCTACTGTGAGACAAGGAGATTGAACTGAGATTGTTAATCTTGGCAGATATTTTTACCCACTGAGCCAACTCACTCTAAGTTACCATGCTTGGCTACATATTTGTGTGTGCGTGTGTGTGTGTGTGTGTGTGTGTGTGTGTGTGTGTATGCCTGTGCGCAGGTGTCAACATGCCATGGCACACGTGAAGAGGTCAGAGGATAATGTTTACAAGTCTGTTCTTTCCTTTCACTGTGGGTCCTAGGGTTTGAACTTCGATCATCGGGCTTGCGTGGCAAGCACATTCACCAGCTGATCAGTCTTGCTGGCTCCACTGTTTGATGTCTTAATATTTGGGATCTTGTTACATAGTTCATGCTTGCCTGGAATTTGTGTTGTGTCTATCTCAGCCTGCCAAGTGTTGGGATTATAGGCTAGTGCCACCACGCTGGGTGATAACCTTCTGTTTTCCGGTGGATGATGATTGTGACCATCTCTTGACTTCTTATACCTTTTCCTTTGGTCTTACCTTAAGCTGCTCATGTTTCCCACTTGGAGAATGTGTCAGAGGAAGAAATGAACAGACTCCTGGGAATAGTGTTGGATGTAGAGTACCTCTTTACCTGTGTTCACAAAGAAGAAGATGCAGATACCAAACAAGTTTATTTCTACCTATTCAAGGTGAGATTTTAACATCTTATTTATTTTTATTACATTTAGTTACTTATTTGTGTGTGCACACATGAATGCACATGTACTCACACATGTCATAGCTCACATGTGGAGATCAGAGAAAGGCTGGTGGAAGTCATTTCTCTCTTTCCCCAACTGGGGTCTCAGGGATTAACTCAGGTTGTCAGCTTCGGCAGCAAGTGCCTTTCCCTGCTGAACCATCATGAGTGTGGGTGCTGCAAAGGCCAGAGGAGAGGCTGTTGTATTCCTTGGAGCTGGAGTTATAGACAGTTGTGAACACAACATAGATGTTGGGAACTGAACTCAAATTCTCTAGAAGAATATCAAGTGCCCTTAACCACTGAGACATCTCTCTAACCCCCTTATTTTTGTTTTTGTCAGACAGGTCTTATGTAGTCCATGCTGGCCTCAAACTCCCTGTGTAGCTAAGGCTTCCTTCAAACTCGTAACCTTCCTGCCTCTACCTCCTAGGCATTTCAGTCATGGGCCACGGTGCCCAGTGTCAGATAAGATTTTTACATTTCCAAAGCCCTTTATTTTCTTGTCATAGTTTCAGATGAGCCCAGTCCCACGTGCAGTTTGTGAGTAGAATGCACGCAGGTCTGCTCTTGAGGCTCTGCTTCTTCAAGAGTCTCCAAACGAGTTGTCTGTGAATGCCTTCACATATATGTGCACAAATGAATATCTCAATTCACATATGCTTATAGATTTTTTTTCCATCCACCCAACAGGTGTTTATCACAGCCTGTACCGTATATGACATTAAGCTATCACAAGGGACAGAGCTGTAAGAAGACAAAGTTCTTTCATCATGAGTTACACGCCAGTCAAGGAGATAGCCAGTGAACAGTCAGTAATAGTTTTGCAGTGATAAAGCCTGTAATGGTAAAAGAGCCAATCCTGCTCATGGAGCCTTGCAGGCAGGGAGCTGCATATTAGAGACTTGTGGTGTGCAGGTGCAGCAGTGAAGCCATTGAGGTGGAACCTGGAGGGAGCTGTCAGTGGAAAAAATTAGAGTTTCTGGCACTTCTGGGGAAGTCTTTAACTGTCTTTGATTATCACTAACACTCCCTGGAGCTGCTCTTTCTTGTGCGTTCCTTTCCATCGTACAGCTATCCCCACAGGTGCTGACAGGACAGTTTACCAAAACCAGATTCCTAAAGGAGGCAACAGAAGGACAATTAAAACAAGAAACCTGGGGGGCTGGAGAGCTGGCTCAGTGGTTAAGAGCACCTGGTGCTCTTCCAGAAGACCTAGACCTGGGTTTAGTTCCCAGCATCCATGTTGTGCGGTTCACGAATGCCTATAACACTAGGGGACCCTATTTAGTCTTCTGGCTTCTGCAGGTACCTGCACACATGTATACACATACATACATGCAGCTAAAACAGTCATACACATAAAATTCTTAAAAATCTTATAAAGAAACACACAAACTATTTTTGAATCTTTTGCAGATGACATTGCATTGTGCAATTCTTGTAAAGATGTTAGGAAACACATCAAAACAGAAGACGTGGCCAGGACACATGAGCCAGTGTCTGTATTTTCCTTTTTCTCTTTCATTCAGATTTCACATATTTTAGGTTAGTTTTGAAATAGTGTCTCAGTGTTTTCCAGACTGACTTTGAACTTGTGATCTTCCTTCCTCAAGTCACTCTGGTGCTGGAATGACAAGCACAGGCCATGATGCCTAGTTATTTATGTAGACATTTATGAAACTCACTAACCTCCCTCCCTGATTGCTCTCTTTCTCTTTGTAGTGCTTTTTATTTATATGTATGATTTTTTTTCTTGCATGCATGTCTGTGTATCACATAAGTGAAAGGCACATACCAGACAACTGCTCTACTACTTAGCTACAACCTCAGCCCAGAAGATTTTCTTTATTTAATAAGAACTACTGTGCTTAACTTATTTGTATCTTTAATTTTAGTTTTTAACTCCTTGTGGTATTGAGGATTGAAGTACTGAGGTACTAAAGCCAGGGCCTTGTATGTACCAGACAAGTGCTATATTAAGCATTGTCTTGGTCTCTGCTTATTTTTGGTATGACAAGGAGAGGTAAGTTATCCATTGAATTCCCTCTTTGTCATGGCTGCCGGGAATCTCAGTGGATTCTCTACAGGATTCTCAAAGTTCTTGTCTTTGTCTAAACGTTTGCTCTGCAGCCTGCCTTCTTTCTTTCTCTTTCTTTCTTTCTTTCTTTCTTTCTTTCTTTCTTTCTTTCTTTCTTTCTTTCTTTCTTTCTTTCTTTCTTTCTCTATCTCTCTCTCTTTCTATCTCTCTCTCTTTCTTTCTCTTTCTTTCTTTCTTTCTTTCTTTCTTTTTCTTTCTTTCTTTCTTTCTTTCTTTCTTTCTATTTTATTATATTATTAAGGAGTTGAGTGAATAGAAGACAGAGGGAGAAGGAGACTCCATTTTTTAAAATTATGAGGTAATTATTGGAATATTCCAAAATGGAATAAGGTGGGTGGGGGAATGAGTCAAGCAGCGTTAGCAGGTCGGGGCAGTCAGGTGACAGCTTGCTGAAGTTGCTGTGAGGCCTGAGTCATTTGTCTGAACCGTGGCAGGTTCTAGCTGTTAGTGCTTCTTTGGAGAAAGACCTTAGTTGAGGGAAAACAAGGACTGCAGAGTTGCAGTTATTGTTTGTCTTGGAGCAAGTGCCCTGGGCAGCTTTTGTTGCCCTGCAAGTGAGGGTGCTGTCAGGATTTCCATCCTGTAGGCCTTGTGGCTTGCAGCCAGTAAAGCAAGCCAGCAAGCATTGCCCCGGGTCATAGCACTGTGATCTCTGCCTGCCTTCATTGTCAAACAACAACACAGGTATATTTGCTTCTAAAATCAGAACCCAAGATAGCCAGTTTTCTCTTGCAACCATCCTATTTTATTTTATTTAGAATGGCTCTTTGTAGATCAGATTTTTGCTGTTGTTTGAAACAGGGTCTTTCTATGTAGCTGCAGCTAGTCTGGAACTCACTACATAGCATGGGCTAGCTTTGAATTTGTTCCAGTCCTTACTGCCTTAGCCTTCTGAGGTTGCATGAGCCATCATGCCCAGTTTTCAACTCCATCACTTAATATTTGAAGAAACATATTCACATAAATTCATATGACTTTACCTTAAAACTGAACATTTCAGTGGATCAGGTTCCCAAGTGGCTAACTGAGCTAAGGAAAAAATCTTATTTAACTCAGAAAATAAACACAGGAAACTGGAGTTGCTTGTTTTTAAAATTCATGATTAATCTTGTGTCATTTTAAGGTGAGTCTTCTGTAGCTTCAAACTTTCTAAGTAGCTGAGGATGACCTAATTCTTTCTGATTCTCCTGCCTCCACCTCAGAGGTGCTGGGATTCCAGGCAGGGCCACCACAACTAACTCATGATGAATCTTTATCATTGGAAACACATGAAATGCTTACCTTTATTACAATTAACTTTTTGTAAAGATGGGCATAGCGCATTAAAGGATCAGTAAGTGACCCACACCCATAACCATGACCTAGAAGGTATTGTGCTCTCAAAAGGCATAGCTCTGTGGTGACATACTCCTTTTTTCCCCCGTACCTTTGCTGTCTGTATGCTTTTTGGAGGCCTTTGATCCTAGGACAGAAATTAAAAGTGGTGTGTTTGGTTTGTGGGCACTGGGAACATACGTCTGCCACCTACAGATGGAGACGAGAAAGAGATGATCTTCAGTCTCTTGGCCTCATCAGTTTCTGCCAACACAGAAGTAATTGCCCTGTTTTGCTTCTGCTGGAAAGGCAGAAGAGGAGAAAAGAAGGAAAGAATTTCAGTGTCTCTCTTTTTTCCCCCCAGAGTTGAAGTTTATTGAGAAAAAAGGGCTGGCAAGATTGCTCAGTGGGCAAAGGTGCTTGCAGCCAATTACGACTTGCGTTCAATTCCCAGGAGCCACAGTGCAGAAGGCAAGAATTGACTCCCTCAAATTATCCTCTGACTTCTGTACATGCACTGTGGTTCATCCATCATCATACATACATGCAAGCACACACACAAATAAATGTAAAAAAACCATATTTTTAAAGAAATTTTCTTACTTGAGATCTGTAGTTCTGTTTGCCTTCAAACTTATTACGTAGCCAATCATGTCCTTGAATTCATGGCAATCCTCTGGTCTCAGCTTTCCATGTATTGAGATTATAGGTATGAGTCACCACACTCAGCCTAAGAAAAAGGTGTTTGAAATAGAATTAAACACAAGCATCAAGGGAGGAAAGAAAGGGATAGTTGTACACAACACACCCAAAGTGTGGGTTTCTTCAGAGTCCTCAGGGTCAGTTCATCTTCAGCCTAGTTCTGAGTAAATGGCTCTGTTCCTTTTTCTGTCTGTTTGCTCTTTGGAGGCTTCCCTCATGGGTCATACATCAAGAAGTGTATTTGATTTGTGGGCACTGAAAACACATGCCTGTCCTCTATGGATGGAGGAGAAGTGGAAAAAGACAGAAGAAGAGAAAGCTCCCTCTAAGCTCCTGAGGGCATGTCTTTAGTAAGCATGGGCTGCACAGCTGCAGACAGAAATTGTCCTGGCCTTATTTATGCAGAGTGGATCCTGGCTTTTTTAGTGTTTAAGACTGAGAACTTTAGCTGCCTGTGGTGGCCTCAATGAGCATAAATGGACGTTTGGGTCCCTAGCAAATCAAAAATAGGAGAGAAGGGGAAATTGAGGGAAGGATAGAGTGTGGGGACAGTGCAGGGTAGTACAGGCTGCTTAGAATTGAGAAGCATCTAGCTCTGTTTAGAGGCATGAAGACAAGTTTGTATATTTGACTTAAAGATTAGTTCACATGTTGTTGGGGAAGTTTATTTTTAGTTATGTTTGAAATTGTTTTGTGAACTTTTGTGTGAGGGGCCATCCTAGGTCTTGGAGTTTTGTATTGTCTGCAGGTGTTGGGTTTATGTGGGGGATGTTAATTGATACTGATCTGCATATGCTATCAGTAGAACACCTGAGGAGTTCTGAATCAAATAAAACACCTGAGCTCAGACGCTTGGGCTTCCACTGTCTAGGATGGCTCTTGCCATGATGGTGGTTTGTTGTGGGAGATTTTAGTTATGGACAATGTTCCAGTAAGCTGTCCTTGAACAAGTAAAGGATTCACTGCCTACCAGTAAACAAAGGAGTGGCTATCCTGCTCTCCTCAAGAATGGGACATTCCTTAGCATTAAGACAGATGAAGGTTAGGCTCCATTGATTTGTATATTGGAAGGCTGGGTGGAGACAGAGAGGATTTGGAATAAAAAAGAACTAGGGCAAGGGCATAGGAGGGAAGAAGGAGACAGACAGCAGAGAACAAGGAAGAAGAAGCTAGCGAGCAGGAGGAGAACCAAGAGGAGAGCATGGGGTGAGGAAGCCATTGGAGTGAGCTCTCTGCCTAGCTGCCAGGGCATTAGAATCCCCTGAGATTTGACATGGTTTGTGATTAATAAAGAGCATTGGAAATTTCAACGTCTGGACTCTCCGTTAAGCGCCATAATTTTATTTTAACACTGGTTCCCTCTGCTGAGGTCTGGCAGGGTTTGAGCCTATGAATATGCCTCCATGTCTCTCTTGTTGAGCTGTCACAGTAGGTGTACACAGGTGGCTAAGATAAGTAGAGTATAGTTGGTGACTTTGTTAAAGGTTATATGATTAAAGATTATATATGGGGTAGGGGTGGGGAGAAAAGGAATAGATGTGATGTGGTGTGTGTGTGTGTTAAATAATAAATATGGTAGTACATACCTACAGTCCCAGAATTTAGGAAGCTGAGGCTGAGAAAGAAGGGCCATGAGTTTGAGGTCAGCCTGGACTACACAGGGAGACCCTGTTTCAAAATACTTAAGCATAAACTAAACCATAAACCACATACCCACAAACAAACTATGAAAAACCTTTCAAACTAAAGTTTGTCTTTAAAAATTATTTCTTTACAGCTCTTGAGAAAGTCTATTTTACAAAGAGGAAAACCTGTGGTTGAAGGTTCCTTGGAGAAGAAGCCCCCATTTGAAAAACCCAGTATTGAACAGGTAAGAGTGTTTTGAGGAGCTCTTTTACATGAATTTAAGGCACAAAGACCCCTCTTGGCTTTTTTTGGGGGGGTGGGGTGGGCTGGGCTTGAACCCAGAACCTTGTAAATAGTCAGCATATACCATTAAGCTACACTCTAGCTTGAAGAACTTTCATGCTTCCTTCCACATTTCTATATTGGTCTTTCATCTACTCCCACTCAACTTTAAGATGCTTATACAGAAACCATAGCAATCACCTTGATCGTCTGAATCCCACATGCATGCCCAGTTTAATAAATGATCTGGGCTTTTACCTTTTAGGAGTGTTATGCATTTAGACTCCACTGTGTACTTAGGGAAAAATGCGTGGAATGTATAGTTAGTAAGAATTCATGAAATGTGCCTTTTCTTGCTCTTGATATCTTAAAATTAAGTCTTTGTCTTTTTATTTGGCACTGTCTGAAAAAGCCTATTGAGGAGAGGGAATTCATAAATGATATGGAAAACATTGTTTAGCTTGGTTTCTCTACTCTTACACAGATCAGGACCTCCTTAAGTGGGAATGGTGCCACCTACAGTGGGCTGGTTCATCCCACATCCATAAACTCACTT
Source organism: Cricetomys ansorgei (assembly GCA_026225945.1). Classification (NCBI taxonomy): domain Eukaryota; kingdom Metazoa; phylum Chordata; class Mammalia; order Rodentia; family Nesomyidae; genus Cricetomys; species Cricetomys ansorgei. Next base: position 14,090,290 of record JAMJFZ010003581.1, read on the forward strand.
AAGATTATACCCTGAAACATGACCATAGGCCAACCCAATGTAAACACTCACTCATTGAGACTCCTTTCTTAGGTGATTGATTCTAGGTCATGTCAAATTTACAGAACTAACCATTGTGATATGAGACTAGAGTCGTTATAAATAAATGACTTTTTATGAGTAAATTTTTAGGAGAATAAATTTCTACTCCCTCCCACCCCCCTCTTTTTTTGAGAAAGGGTTTCTGGGCTGTCCTGGAACTTACTTTGTAAACCAGATCGGCCTTGAGCTCAGAGATCTGCCTGCTTCTGTCTTATAAGTGCTGAGGTTAAAGGCATGTGCCACTACTGCCTGGATGAGAATAAGTTTCATATTGATTCTAAACTAGTAAGAATTTCTGCTTGTTTGTCTTATGAGATGGGAGTATTCTATAGAAAATTTAGATTAATCTACAACTCTCTTGGAAAAGTACATATTTCTGGACTTTTTTCTCCTCTGATATTCTTGCTAAAACTAAAAGTGCTAATCAATGTGTATAATTTAGTGTTTAGTTCAATGCAAGATACGACAGTAAAGTTAAAAATTTCACAGACAGAAACATTTACCCAAAAACTTCATTCTGTATGCCTTCTTGTTTTAAGGAGTTTTTCAAATGTGTCTGTGCTTTTTTCCTTGATGCTCCAGGATTGAAGTGGGAACAGAATCATAATTCTGTTTTCCCGATCTGGTCACTTTTTCTTCTACTGTATCCTGAGGGGAAATTTCCCCTGGACAGTATTGTTTCTTTTGATGGACAAGCAAGACATTTTTGTGGATTGAGAATTTTTTGTTCTTTTACTAATAACCATGGAGGTAACTGGTTGTATTCAGAGTTAGTGTGGTCATATAGCTGCATGAACATGCTGCCTTCCCACCTTTTCAGGGTGTGAATAACTTCGTACAGTACAAGTTTAGTCACTTGCCATCAAAAGAGAGGCAGACAACAGTTGAGCTGGCCAAGATGTTTCTGAACCGCATCAACTATTGGCACCTGGAGGCCCCGTCACAGCGGAGACTACGGTCTCCCAATGATGACATCTCTGGATACAAGGAGAACTACACAAGGTAATTGAGTTTAAGTACTATACCCTGGCTCCAAAGAAAACCTTCCAGACATAAAATTACTATTTGCCTCTGCAGGAGAGGGTTGCTCAGTTATTATGGTGACTCCATCGACTTGGAGAGCATGCCTATATAGTTTAACTTTCAAGTTCTTAGTTTGCCTTTTAAAATGATTTCTTTCTTTCTTTATTTTCTCTGTGCCATGCACTTGTGTGGAGGTCAAAGAACACTTCTAGGAACTGGTTCTCTCCTTCCACCATGTGATACAGAGGGATGTAATCTAGCCTGCAGGTTTAGTGGCAAGCACCACTGAGCCATCTAACTGGCCCTGATAGTATTTTGGATATATTAAATTAAACAAGGTTACTTTAACTTGTACTTTTTGTTTATTCAATATGGCTACTAGGTAATTTAAAGTAACTACATGAACCTGTGGCACACGCCTTTAATCCAAACACTTGGGAGGCAGAAGCAAGAAGATATCTGACATGATCAGCTTGGTTGACTTTAGTGTGTTCCAGGTCAGACAGAGCTGTTATAATAAGACCCTGTCTCAAAGGAAAAAATAGAAGAACTGATACAAGGCTCTATTTGTTTTTAATTTAGCCTTTTTGTGTTAATTTTTAATGGAAAGGGTACAATGTCACAAAACAAATTGAACAAACTGAGCATGAAGGATAAATTAGAAACTAATTTGGTATATTCAGTATCCAAAATAGAAAGATCTACATTTATCTTCATTTAAGGAGCAGTGGCTAGAATTATCCATTTTATTTCTTTTCATGGTATTCCTACCATGTACATGTTTGTTTGAGACAATGTAGCCTAGGTAGCCGAGGCTGGTTTTCAGCATAGGATCCTTCTGCCTCAGTGTCATGAATTCTGAGATTACAGGTGTGTACCTACAAGCCTGTCTTTGTAGCTCTTACTGGTGGAAATTATTGTTTCTTCAAAATAAAAAGAGACTTCCCCTAGAAAGCAAATAATTAAGAGGTAAGAAGAGATATGTGTGGGTACACTTCTGTGATCTCAAGCACTCAGGAAGCAGAAGGTTGTGAGTTCCAGGCCAGCTATAGATTATATAGAAACTCTGTCTTTAAGAGGGGGTTTAGGGAAGAAAGGAAGGAAGAGAGAGAGAAATTAAATGTAAAAGAAACATGAGAGACATTGCCATATTTTAGAAAACAAAATAATAGTACAGGGTGGCTCTTGGGAACTATCAAGAAATGGGTGGTATATATTACTAGATACTTAAGCAACAGCAAAAACAGAAATTGGGCTTTGTGTGGGCTCAGGACTTGTCTCTGGTCTCACCTTTCTCTAGCTCTGTGAGCTGTAGACCTGTGTCTTCTTCCCTGACCCTCAGTTTATTCCTCCATGGAGTTGTATTCTGTGGGAAGTTTGCACTGCTATCTGGTACAGAACAGGTGTGGAAAGATTTGGGGTTTTGCTTTTACACACAACAGTGCTGTAGAAAATGGTCTGCCAGTGCGGGGCTGTGTAGCGGGATAATAGACAAGAGTAATGGACAATTGAACAAGAGAGGGAGTATTTGAGTGAGACTTTCGAAGCTGTGACAGCATACGATAGAAACAGCCAAACAGCCTTTTGGTGCTCAGCATCTCCAGCCAACAGCTGAAAGGGAGCCAACTGTGACAAAGAGGAACCTTCCCAGAGAGGCAGTGGATGGGTCCCCATATACACTGGGGTCTGTCGATTTCTAGACCAAGAGCCTCTGTTCATAATTGGAGAATATGAGGTCGATACACTCAACTCCCTACTTCCTTCATCATGCCTTTTGTTGAAGAAAAGGAAGGAAGCAGGGAGAAGAACCCAGCAAAGTTGGAGAGTTGATGGTGTTTCACAAATAACATTCCTGTGACTACAAGGACAACTGAAAAAGCTATACTATGACCATAGAGTATGTAGGAGATCCCCAGGACCTTGGTACCCTGCATATGAGACCCCCCCCATGCCCAGCATGTAGATCTCCAGGACCTTGGTGCCTTGCATGTGGGAGAACCACAGAAACCCAGACCCCAGCTTTTAGGAGAACCACAGTACCTCTGTGTTTGGTGTGTGGGAGATCCCCAGGACCTCAGTGCCTAGCATGTCAGAGAACCGTGGGGCTCTAGTGCTCTATGTGGGAGACCCTCAGGACCTTGTGCGGTTTTTATCACGGCACTGTCAGCAATTAAAACAATAAACTTATGGAATGCACCATTAGCATGAAAATGAGGCAAAATAGGATTCTCTATGGTAGACTGGACTCACAGATAACTGTGCTTTTCCAGAGCTAACCTATGAAGCTTTATTCAATAAAATGTCAAAATAAGTGAAGTGGTGGTGGCGCACACCTTTAGCCCCAGCACTTGGGAGGCAGAGGCAAGCGGATCTCTGTGAGTTCGAGGCCAGCCTGATCTATAGAGTGAGTTCCAGGACAGCCAGAATTACAACAGAGAAACCTTGTCTCAAAAAAAGCCAAAGCAAAAAACCCAAAGTGTCCTGAGGTGACATACACCTGTAAAGCCAGGAGGGTCAGTAGTTCAAGGCCAGATTGAGCTATAGGAGACCCTACCTCAAAATACAAAATAAATGAAGCAGATGTAACAGTATTTCTTGTTACAATTATAAATAAAATAAAAAGCTTTTTAAGTTATAAATTTCATTTATAGTTTAGCCAGTTGTGGTGACACACTCCTTTAATCCCAGTACTTCAGAGACAGAGACAGGCAGATCTTTGAGTTTGAGGCCAGCCTGCTCTATATAGCTAGTTCTAGATCACCAGGACTATACAGAGAGACTCTATCTCAAAAACAAACAAACAATAAAAGCTTTTACTTTAATATTTATTAACCATAATCTTTGTAGCTGAAATGCCATTTTCTTAGAGGATCAGATACCAGTATTGTGCTTTAGACCTAAGTCAGCACTGCCATATAGATACAGATATGAACCCCAGATGGTAGCCACATGTGTGTTTAGTACTACATTGAAAACAGCATATTAGCTAGATGCTGTGGTATATGCTTTTAATCCTAGTACTCAGGAGACTGAGGTAGGGGGCTCTTGAGTTCAAAGCCAGACTGTGTGAGACCCTGACACAGAGATAGAGGTAGAGATAGAGATAGATAGAGAAATTGAAAATTTAAACAATTTTGACTTTTTATCAAAATTATTGCCATCTATCTATACGGTCCATATGGAAAATTCCCAGATACTGTGGTTAAAAGTGTGCTGGGATTATGAAGTTCACTACCAAGCCTGGTTTATGCAGTGATGGGGAGTAAATCCTGTCCTTGTATGTAACTATACCAAGTATGTTCCATCTCCAGCCCTGTGTTCTTGCTTTTTAATGACAAATCTTAAATAGCGTTAGGATAACCAGAGTTGCATGGAGTTGAACTTCTGATTATTGAGGTTCATGAGCAGCTAGCTCATGCATTTATATTTTCATAATTAATTACTGAGCCAGCATCCATTTGTCTCCAGATAATTTTTCCATTTCATTAAGTGTCCACAGTTAACCCAATAAGATTGGCTTCAAAAGAGATGAAGTTTAAAATTACAGAATAAAAAATGCCGCCTAATTTTTTTTTTTTTTTTTTGCTAACAAGGTCACTATTTCAATAAGTAAGTAAAATTAAAGTAATACTTTCACCTGAACTATTAGAAGAGAAAGCTGAGAGAAGAAATGGAAGCAGCGTAAGGTTTCAAGGTTGTGAATCTGGAGTTTAGGGAGTGGCTGAGAGCACACACTGCACTTGCAGAGGACCTGAGTTTGGTCCCCAGCACTCGTATAAGGTGAGTCATAGCCACCTGTAACCCAGTTCCAAGGGATCTGACATCCACTTCTGGCCTCCTGAGGCACTAGACAAATACGTAGTGCATATACATGCAGGCAAACTCTCATACACGTAAAATTTAAAAAGAGTCAAGGCAGACGTGATAACACTAACACGTTTCTTCCTGAAGAATGACTCATGCCTGTAACCCCAGTGCTCAGGAGTCTGAGGTAGCAAGATTGCTGTGAGTTCAAGGCCAGGCTAGAAATCTACAGAGTAAGATTGCCTCAAAAAGTGGGAGTGGGGAGGGGAGCAAGCAAAAGGCTTCTTCCTTCTCTTCTACGCATCTTCTCTCTTTCCCTCCCTCCCTCCCTTCCCCTTTCCATGTATAGCTCAGATTGGTCTTTACTCTGCTGTCCTCCTGCCTTACCCTCCAGGTAAAGAGAGTTATAGGTGTGTGGTCATGAAAACCTTCCTGCAGAGTGAAACACCATGCTCCATTTCCAACACACAAAAGGGCAGTGCTGGGGTTAGGTGCAGAATGAGGCGAAAAAACAAGGCCACAGAAGTATGCAATACAACCGCATGCTCCTCCTTCCTGTCCTCACTTCTAACTTGTTGGCATCCTCACTGAAGGGAGGTAGGGCTTTGATTTTTGGAAAGCAGCACTGACCCAGAAGAGGACTGTTTGTAGAATGACGTGTTCCCACAGGGTTCCCCTAGTTTGGAGCTGTGCTCTGGGACCCCCATGATCTGTGCTTGTTGCTGTTCCTGGGAGTTGCAGAGCCTAGACTGAATATCCAAGGGCTATTTCTGAATCTTTTCTTTCTCTAGCATCAGTGTTACAAGAAGCTTTCTAAATCAGATGATCTCTGTTGGCAGTACACCGCAGACCCAAGGTCAGATCAAGCAGACCTGGTTCTCCTCCCGTTCTGCAATGCTGAAAGCTGCTTTGACTTTGAGTCTGAAGAGTGTACCTAGGCGACAGATGGTTAGATATTATTATTTCCTGCACCTGACTGGGTTTTTAACAGCCTTAAAGCTCTTTATCTTCTCCCCATAGCTTCAGTGGTAAGAGAGTATTGCCTAGGTAATTCTTTCATTCATTTGCTTACTCATATATCATAAGAAAGAAAAATTGTGTGTGTGTGTGTGTGTGTGTGTGTGTGTGTGTGTGTGTGTTTGAAAGCAATCAGTATTAATATGTAGCTAGCCCAGGCTAGCTTTAAACTTCAGTGATCCTCTTGTCTCAGCCACCTGAGTGCTGGGATCATAGGAGTGTGCCATCATGCTTAGCTGAATAGAATTTTCATTTATTTATTTTTATTACATTTTATTTCTGGTGTGTGTGTGTGTGTAGATCAAAGGACAACTTGTAGGAATTGGTTCTTTCCTTCTACTGTCTGGGTCCCAGGAATAGAACTTTTGTTGTTAGGCTTAGCAGCAAGTTACTTCCTCCTGGAGTGATCTCACAAAAGAGAATTCCTCTGTTGCTTTTCTTTTTCTTTCTCACTTATATAGTTTTTCTTTTCTTTTCAGTTCTGGGAATCTAACCCAGGACCTTGCTCATGCTAAGCAAGCATTCTACCTCTACGCTGCAGCCCAAGTCCTGCTTTGCATGCATACTTCCTCCTTTAAAATTTTAAAGTACTTTATACTATTAAAATATTTTATATCTACCAAATAATTTAAAGAAAACAGTCATTTCCCAATTCTATAACTAGACAAGGTCCCTTAGGCCACTTAGATGTGATATTATGTGCATTTCTCTTATGCTTACCAACTGTCTATAAAAACAGGTTACTTCAGACTAATACATCTTTTAATTGATGTGATCTGTTTGAACCTGACTTTATATGAACAGTGTGACAGGAGGTGGTTGGTGTCTCACAACACATCTGATTATGCTACATTTTATCTTCTCAAGATAACAGTGACCCAGTCAGCCACACTTCCCTTGTGTTTCATAAGTTAGGTACAGATTCTCCTCTCTGGCCCTCAGAAACTTCACTGCTGGTGTACTCAATTCTCAGTATTCATCTGCTTTAGCTTCCAAAGTTCTGGGACTATAGAACATTGCTCCTGGCCTATAATCTCAATATAAACTTAATTTACACTCTGTACCTTACACATGCTGTCTCATTCCATAGAGAATCCAGTGAAGTAGCTGTGACTTGTTCCTGTTTTATAGCCAAGAAAGTGGGCACTGAATAATGAAATGTTTCCATGTAGGCAGTCAAGTGGCAAAGCAGTATTGGATTCCAAGAACGTTGCATGATGACAGAATTGGAGGAGGTCCACAGGTGGTCACAGGAGTGTGTGAGGGCCAGCTGGTCTCTTCCCAGGCTCACTACCTGGTATTGATCTCCTTGGCTGTCATCTAAGGCTTGGTTCCTTTAATGGAGTTTCATGGTCTAGACGGTCCCTGTGATTGGGTGTTTTGGATGACTGGGGCTTGATGACCTACTGATGGCACTTGTCTCCTCTTCTTGCAGATGGCTGTGCTACTGCAATGTACCACAGTTCTGTGACAGCCTACCTCGGTATGAAACCACAAAGGTGTTTGGGAGAACATTGCTTCGCTCGGTCTTCACCATCATGAGACGACAACTCCTGGAACAAGCCAGACAGGAAAAAGACAAACTGCCTCTTGAGAAACGCACACTAATCCTCACACATTTCCCAAAGTAAGGAGGTGCTTGTGAAGCTTTTGTCTTATCACAGGGCCTGAGGTTGTGGAGAACGTGCCCAAACCTAATTAAATCCCAAAATCATGAATGTCAGAGCATCCCGAGAAGAAGAAGGGCCTCAATTCTCAGGAGATTTCTCTGTGTTACATACAGCAACTCAGTACTTTTTGTTTTTATTTATTTATCTTTTTGAGACCCTGGCTGTCTTTGAACTGACTCTATAGACCAGGCTGGTCTCAAACTCACAGGCATTGGCCTGTCTCTATCTCCAGAGTTGCTGGGGTTAAATATGTATACTACCACATCTGTCTAGCACTTTTAAAATTAATCAAATTTGTTCTTTGACAGTTTTATACATGTACATAATGCATTCCAATTACTCTCACCTCTACTCTATTCTATTGTACATCCCCTCTTCCATGCTAATTTCTTTTCCACATTCACATTTTCTTGTTTAGTTTGTATCGCTCTGTGTTCTATGAGGGCTGTCTGTGTGACCATGAGATGGAAACTATCCATTGGATTCTGTGGGTTCACCAGTGGCTACAGAACTGAAGGCAAAGTCCCTTTATCCCCAGTCTTTCAGTACCAATAGTTTATCAGTAAAGGATGAGGCCAACCCTATCTGTTGTGAGGGCTGACTCTATCTGACAGTTGTGAGGGCCAGTCTTGGGCAGGACCAGCCACCTTTTTGCTTTATTATATTTCAGCTACCAGAATGTTAAAGATAGGTGAAGGACACTATGTAAGTGCAGTTTCCGTCCATTCAGGGAGCATAGAAGAACTCATTTTCAAATCCTCTCTGAGCCCTGGTTAAGCACTAGCTCTTCATTCCTGGCTCTCATCCTCTCAAAAGCAGCCTGGCAAAGCTAGGGTGGAGGCTTCCTTCAGCTCAGCTTTGTATCTCTGAACTGTTGTTTGTAGAATGCGTACACTCTGTGACTCTTGCATCTTGCTTTGCTGGATATATAATCTTTTAGAAAATACGTTAAGTCAACAGGCAGTTAGTGCTGTATTCTGGGTTTTAGGGACACAAGATTTTTGTTTCCCCCTTCCAGTAGCTGGGACCAAACCCAGGGCCTCACATGTTAGGCATGTACTCTGCTAGAGTACATGAGCTAGAACCATGAGTTTAAGCTAAAAGGGTGGTTGCTTCTGGGGAGGGGCTGAGGGTAAGTGAAAGTACAACTCATGGCTTGTTGATCAAAGACACATGAGTGAGATGGTTGGGTTTTTTTTTTTTTTTTTTTTTTTTAGGGAAGGGGAAGCTGGAAGATTTTGTTGTTGTTTATGTAATTTTTTTTTCTGTTTTGCTTAGATCGGAGCATAGTGCAGAAGAGTAAAGGTTTAAAAACTACCAAGGAGTGACATGGCTTTTCTTTCCTGTCTCACTGAAAACTATTGATTTGGAATACATTGGGAGAGGTGGTTTTATATTCTTTGATCAAAGATTATTGAAAATATGCTTTTGGAAAAACTAATATTTAGACTTATTTTTTAGTTATGTGTATGTGTTATATGTAGGTATGGGTATGTAAGCACTGATGACTGAGAAGGCCAGAGATGCTGGGATCCCTTGGAGCCGGGGCTACAGTCATGAGAACATCTGATATGGATTCTAGGAATTGAACTTGGGTCCTCTCTACAAGAGCAGTATATGCTCTTAACTGCTGAGCTATCTGTCCAGCCACAGAAAAACTGATTTTTTATTATCAAGATACTATTATTGAAGTACCCAATTTGTATCTCAGGAAAGATATTTATAGTCCTTGTTTTGAGACTCTGTAGTCTAGGCTAGCTTTGCGCTCACAGTTTTCCTCGCTCCAGCCTCCCTAGTGCTGAGATTGCATGTGTGAATCGCCAAATCTGGCTCTAAACATAGTTTTAATTTTAAAAAATAAGTTAGGTCCAGGGTTGGGGGGTGGTAGGGATCAACTAAATTGAAGTATGTATCAAAATCCTATATGGAAACCTGTTACTTTGCAGGCTAATTTTAAAGATAAAAGTAAAGTAGTAAAGAAAATACTGAAACAAAAATGTTCACGAGCTGGGGATGTCCCTCAGTGATAGAATTCTTGTCTGCAGGGGGTTTTATCCTCAGCATTATATGTGCTTCATGTGAGCACATGAGTATACACACACACACCAGCAGCAGCAGCAGCAGCAGCAATAGAGATTATTTTCTGTTTGCGATTACAGAACTTTCCTTGACTGTTTAATCTGAATCCAAAGACTGAGTCAGATTGTGGATAATGTTGAACCAAGCACTCAACATTTGCAGTATCAAAATTTTCTAAGAAAACTCACATATGAGTTGGAGGCACGAGCATCAGGGGGCAAGAGTCCAGTCATGAAATGATTAGGATCCCAGAGGAAAACGTAGGTTGGAAGCTACCGCAGAAAGAATGGGGTGTGATTCTGACCAGGCTGCATCTCAGAGGCCATGTTTTAAGCTCCTCTCCTTCATATGAAAGCCTTTTCACACTTAATGTTTCTAATTGCCACTTAAGGAGCATTTTCTTTCAGACCATAGCTATTTATCTCCGTCAAGGGATAAAGAGGGACCCTGAGCCCCACACCTGTTATAGTGCTAATGGAGAAATTTTAATTACTTTGCATAGTGACATTTTTTTCCCCCATAGCAAAATTATTTTGCTCTTTGTAGGTATTTGCTAATTATAGCGTGTTGTTCCTTCAGCTTGCAGTTCTGGCATGCTTGTGCGTGGAGCTGAGAAATCAAGGCTGCTTTCTTTTCTTCTCTGTTACTAATAGTAGGGTAAAACTACCACCCACTTCTCCTTTGAAATCCCTCTTCCTAGAATATGACAACATTTGAGGCTGCTGGGGGTTTAAAACCTACAGTTTGGGCTGTGGAACCACATGTGATGAAAGTCTCAGGCACTCTTCCAGTCTCTGGTTGTATGTGTCAGATGGAGAGCTGGAGCCTGTTTCTCCAACACACAGTGAGGACTCTCTGGTCCTCTCCTGAATTTTACAATCTTCTCTTCCTATCTTTATATGCTGTCTTTTCTTTTACTGCTTGCCTTTATTTTTTATTTCTTGAGACATAGTCTCACTATGCAGTCTTGGTTTCTTGCTGGTCTAGAACTTGCTATGTAGACCAGGTTGGCCTTCAGCTCACAGCACACAGAGATCCACCTGCTGCTGCCTTCTAAGTGCTGTGATCAAAGGCATATATATCCAGCTATTATTCATTTTTATGGTGTTGGGATTGAATTTAAGACTTCTTCATACATGCTAGACATATCCTTAGCCTTCCTCCCTTTTCTACTTCCTTTGTTCTTTCCTGTGTGTGTGTGTGTGCGTGTGTGTATGTGTGTGTGTGTGTTAAATAGAGTCCTTGCAGAATTGCCCAGACTGATCTTGAAATGGTGATCATTCTGTCTCAGTCTCCGGAGGAACTGGGACTACAGACTGGTGCTGCTAGGCCTGGTTTCTTGTATTGGTTTTGATTTGTGCCTTTCTCCTCTCATCCCTATTGTTACAAGATTCTTTTTTCCTTCTCCCCTCCCTCCCTCTTTATCCGCCTCCATTCATTAATTTCACATCCCCCCCCCTTCTTTCTACATTTCTATTTCTTCTTGAATTAGAAGTGGGAAAAAAGCAATCTGTGGTGACAATGGGGTATATCTATAGCTGTTGGCTTCCAAAACTTAAGATGATTTATAGTGGGTTGGGAAGTGAGTACAGTCTAGACCCTGCTGTTTAAGTCATGGGACTATGGAGTGGTTATTCAAGCCCTCTGCACATTCTGTGTTTCCATGGGTGCAGTGGATTGGATTTCACAGTGGCTTTATGAAGCTCAACAAAGTGTATCAATCCCTCACAACACTGTCTAGTAATAAGAATTGTGTACAGGTGTGTGATGAGGAGATATGTAACTCACAGAGGTAATGACACGAGTCAATATGAGGTTCCAGAAGCTCCAGGCACAGTGCAGGCTTGCACAGTGCAGGTACCTAATCAGTACATAACAACATTGGTTGGTGGTAATGCCGATAATAGCTACAGAGAGCTGGAAACTGCATTGAGCCTCACCAAGGACACATCATCTGCTTAGTACTCTGTAGCCAATGTCCTATGAAGCTAAGCAGAGTTAAAAGATATTTGTAGAAACACTTTTTTTTTGTATTTGAATACACAGGAATGCCCATCTGAATCATCACTTGAGTCATAATTCTCTAATATATTTGGTAGTTGGAGTAGAAACCCTATTCTAGGGTACTTGCCACAGGTGACCAAGGCTTTTGCTTTCTGGCAATAAATTAGTGGTTTATTTTTTATCTATTAAAAAAGTTTTTATTTTATTTTATTGTGTGGGTGTTTAGCCTGCATGTATATCTGTGTACCGAGTGCATGCCTGGTGCCTATGAGGCCAAGAAAACATCAGATCCATTGGAACTGAAATTACAGATGTTTGTGAGCTACCATGTGGATGCTGGGAATTGAACCCACCTCTGGAAGAGCTGCCAATGCTCTTGAGCACTCAGCCATTTTTCTGCCCCTATTTTTAATTTATAAACATTGTTATTAATTCTTTGAGTATTTCATGTATTTTGATCATATTCACTCCCACTACTCCCCCTAACTCCTCCCAGATCCACCACCACCTCTCTATTACCCTCCGTGTCCTCTTTTTTTTTTTTAAATGACCCACCTAGTCCAGTTTATGCTGCCCCTATACTTCTCAATGTGGGGCCACCCACTGGATCATGGTTGATCTACCAGGAGCCACACCTTTAAAATTGACTTTCCCTTCTCCAGAAGCCGTCAACTGTCAATAACTCCCCAGCTGGGGTTAGGGCTTGTGAGTTACTGGGTGCAGTGGCCTGTCATGTCCAGAGAACAGTGTATTGCTTCAGTCCTTCCTGACATCTAGTTCTTACAGTCTTTTTGTTCCATCATCCAAGATGGTCTCTGAGCTTTGGGGAATATTTGTAATTTTTAGAAGCTCACTCTTGTTTAATTTTTGTGCTTAGGTTTCTGTCCATGTTGGAAGAAGAAGTATATAGTCAAAACTCTCCCATCTGGGATCAGGATTTTCTCTCGCCGTCTTCCAGAACCAGTCCACTAGGAATCCAAACAGGTATATTTCCTTTTGCATAAATTGGAGAGCAACAAGGAAGGTCAAGCCAGAGTGTCAGTTGTAGTTCTCTTTGCACTTGTTTGTGTGTCTCATAAGGAAATGGATGATGAGAGCTAGTAAGTATTGTATCTGCATCACTATTAATGAAGAACAAGTAGGTATTAACTCAAATTCTGCAACTGTGTCTGTGTTGATGAGCAGTGCAAGCACAAACCAAAACAGGTAAAGCCACATTAAGGACAGGAAGTCTTAGTTTGCATCATCTATTTAGTGGAGGGTCAAATTCCAGGTAGCTCAATGTCATGAGATGCTAACGTTTTGAAGATGTTTCTATTCATTGTTTCATTGTATTCATTTTCTTTTCTGTGACTATAATAAAATACTCTGACAAGAAACAATTTAAGGGATAAAAGGTTTATTTTGGCTTGTAATTCCAGAAGAACAGTCTATCATGACTTGGAAGCCATGTCAGTAGGCAGGGGAAGGCATGGTGGCAAGCACAGGAGCTGGTTGATCACATTTCATCCTCACACAGGAAGCTGAGAGAGAGAGAAAAACATGGGCCAGGCCATAGTTCTCAAAGCCTTCCTTCAGTGAGTGTGCTTCCTCCAGCAAGGGTCCTCTTCATAATTATTCTGTAACTTCTCAAGACAGTGCTGCTGGCTGGGAACCAATTGTTCAATATGTGAGCCTATGGGGGGCATTTCACATTCAAACCACAACAGCAGTCGATGGCAAGATACACGCAAGAGTTGGGCCTCGTCTGGCTTTTTCAACAGTGCTATCTGTTTTATGAAAGATTTTGGAATGGTGGAAGAAGGTGGTCCTAGTTTTAGTATGTACTTTAGTGCTTTTCATTGGGGCCAGGTTGTTCTTGCTATTGTCCTTTACCAGAGACAAGTTCATCTTTATAATGTAGTAAGAGTTTTGACACAAAGTTGGGGTGACTACTGTTACTTAGTTTTTTGGGAAAAGATCTCTGGAATTTACCTCTCTGTGTGTAAAAACTCTTTTTGACCTTTGCCTGATTAGACTTCTCCTTTTCTGCTTAACTTCTGGTCAGGTATTTGCCGTGGCACTGGACAGACAAGGCAGAGGTTGTCGCTCTGGCTAAGGTCATACCCTTAAGTTAGAACATATACTCTGGTGTTATGTAGAGGCCAGTCAGAAGTGAGCTGTTGTCTCCTGTTATGTTATAATTACAATGTGTTTTTTTGCTCAGAAAGTAGAGTGTAGTCACCTAATTGCCATGTCTGCACACCCATGCCACAATGATAAGTGGCTGTCTTAATGATGACTCTGAAGTTCTATTGTCGACTCCAGTGTCTTATGAATCTCCAGAGCTGTTTCTGTTCACACTGCTTCTTTATACTTTGAGATACAGAAGCCTGTATGCTAGCTTTGCTCTTCAGCATATCCTGAGCCTTCCTTAGAGGTGTAAAGGAGGTCAGAATCTCTCTAGTTGCCCAGACTAGCTTTAAACTCTTGGGCTGAAGCAACTTTCTGCCAAGTATCTGCGACTGCAGGTGCTGCTGCACCCTATTTTAATTGTGATTCAGTTGCCTACAGTTAGAAGTGTCAGAGGTTGGTGGCTCATTATCACCTGACTTGTTTATTCTATCCTCTGACTTGGCTGCTGAGAACATCTGCAGAGTGGACCACTTCTGCCTGAGAAACCTCAGGGAATGACCTCTTTGGGTACCTGTGCTCCAGTGTTACTAAGAATGCTCAGGGACAACCATCTCTCACCTCTTCAGCTACAAATTAGTGGTACACCCAGCAAAGCAGCATCCTACAATGTATAATGGAAACCACCAACACAGTTTATTTGGAAACAAAAAGATACACAGAACAGTTACAAGCTTAAAACAAGGCATTCCAGTCTCAGGAATTGGCACACTTACAATAAATAAGAATTGCTTCCTTCCCATCTATCCCTTAACCATTCATTCACTTTGCATGTGTGTGTACCCTCTGCCCCAAGACACACACACACACACCTCCCCATATCTGTGCTATATTAGCTACCTTTCTGTTACTGTGAGGAAACACCATGACTAAAAACAACTTTTAGAGGGAAGAGTTTATTTTGGCTAAGGTTCCAGAGAGTGAGAATCCATAATAGCTGGGAAGGTTTGGTGGCTGGTGGCCAGAGCAGGAAGCTGGCTAGTCATATTTCATTCTCATAGGAAGCAGAGATGGCAGGAAGAGAGTTGGATGAGGCTGTAAACCTTCAAAGCCTGCCTTCCATGATGTACTTTCTTCTGCAAAGGTGCATTTAAGCATTCAGTAACTTCCCCAAACAGTACCACTAGCTGAGGACCAAATACAAAAAGCCTGTGGGAAACATTTCTCATTCAGACTACCAAACCTGCTGTATTATGTATTTTCTCATAAATCAATTTACAATTACAAATATTCTCAATTCCTCTCAGAGCATAGGACATTCTCTTACATGAGAATGGTGTTCTTGTTAAAGCCAGCAAGTGTATCTGGATGCAATGTTATCTAGTGGATAGGCTGTGCATAATTATTGCCTCTTTTCTCAGTAAAACAGCATATTAGTAGTTTTCTTCACTTCTGGAGGCTGAGGATTAGGTTTGTCTATTACTGATGGTTTGGGGCTTGATTACTTGCTAATGTGGAGTCCTCTTGCTTTCTTCACTTCAGGGAACATTCTTCATGGGGAACAACTTTAGGCTCTGTCAATACCCCACCATTGTCAACTATAGTCTTGAAGCTTAGCCTCCAAACTCAATCTTCCTTTAATCAGTTTTATCACAATGGCTACCAAATGGTGGTTTGTTTATTCATTGATTGATTAGATTTTTTAAAGAGCAGATGCCCATTCTTATTTACTTCCTGGCATCTATCTGTCTGTATGAAAAGAGCTTCATCTTCTTGCTTACTCACTATTTTATTAGTGTGGGCTTGGATACATGGTAATTCTGTTCTAGTATCTTGTCTCTCTGTGGTTTTATTTTAGCATGGCTTTTATGGCACTGGGCAGTCAGAGTATGGCCTCATGGTTTCATGTGTACTTGGCTTCTTGTCTAAGAAAGGAGCCACCTAACACTCTCTTTTCCTTTTCTTGGGACAGTGATCAGTCCTCCTGTGGCTGGGACAGCATTGTTCAGTTCAAACTCGTCTTCCCATGAGCAGGCCAATGGAGGGAAAACAAGTCCTGACAGCAAAGGCTCTTCAGGGCTTGAAGCAAACACAGGTAAGCTATTAAGGGAATAAGAAAGCCCTGCAGCTCACACTGGGAGGTCAGTCATCGGCAGAACCCAAGAGCTAAATTCAGACCCACTAACCAGTTATGTTTTCCCTGGGTCTTTAATGGCTGGATGTCACCTTGCATTAGACTTTGGGAGTGTATTGCTATGTAACAAACAAACCAATGGTGTAGAACTAGAAATATGAAAACTCGCTATTACAGCACCAGTGTGGTATGTTCTTTGGCAGTCATCAGATTTGGGCTAGTCTCACTCAGTTTGGGATGAGCTTACAAGTATGTTGTCTTCATTCTGGGTGTGGCTTGGCTAAAATTCTTAAGGGGAAGCAGCTTTGCTCCATGTGTATATCTTTCTTCTCTCTGATGTTCTGCACACAACATGTTCTTGTGACAGTGTCGTCACCCCAGGCCAGTCTGAGATATACTTTTGTCATAAAGCAGCACCCCTTGTTGCTGCCCTGCCCATGGCCCATACAGTACACTAAATACATCTGTCATCTTTCTGAAAACAAAAGAAATATTCATTGTCTTGATGTGGAAACTCTGCTTCATTCTGGCATCCACAACAAGTCACACGGTTAAAAGTGGAATTGGAATCACAGTCAGGAAGAAATGAAGAAATGCCATGGGCAATTCCTGCAGGAAAGACTTAAAAGTTCATGTGCAAATCATGGACTATGGTGACTTGTTGGTTAAACATCTAGAAATAATCCTCACATATTTCCAAAACCAACCTCCGTTAAGTTGGTACAATTGGAACCAAAGCCATGTAGTGGATCATACAAAGCATTATGAAGCCTGTTCTATAGACTATGTACTTTATAGTATTCTGCTTTTTAAAGTTAGAGTATAGTGTGAAAGTGTGCTTACTGGGCTTCATATTCAAGGAGCAAATTGCATTTGGACCTTAAAATTTTCCTCCTCCTCCTCGTTCTCCTCCTTTGCCTCTTCTTCCTCTTCTTTTTAAAACTAGTATCTTTCTGTATAGCCCTGGCTGTCCTGGAACTTGCTATGTAGACAAGGCTGGCCTCTAACTCACAGAGATCTGCTTAGGATTAAAGACTTGTGACACCATGCATCACAAGTTGCTACTCTTATTTTTCGTTCAGTTATTGGACTGGGAATGTGACTCAATGGTAGAGTGCTTGCCTGGTACATACAACTTCCTCGGTTCTATCCTCAATAACGTACATGCATACATCAGTTATAAAAATAAACACTGGTTATAATATTAAAAGAAAAGAACCCAGGAAAATCAAACATGAGAATAGAAAAGAGAAAAGGTCGTGCTGAATAGACATGCCTTAATCCCAGCATTTTGGAGGCTGAGGTAGGATGATTAGAATTTCAGGATTAATTGTGGTTACATAGTGAGTCAAAGGCCAGACAGGGTTAAATGAGACCCTGCCTTAAGAAAAGAAAGGCAAAGAAAAATCTATGTTCCACATTCTCAGGAGGACCATAGAAGAAAGTTCTCTGTGCCTTTGCACGCTTTTCTCAACCATTGTCTTTGCTCACCTTGAGAAGTATCATTTTTAAGGTAAAAGAATCTACCCCTCCCCCCTTTTCTTGTATATATATGTATGGTATACATCTGCGTGTGTGTGGTGCACTTATGTATGGAGCTCCAAGGTTGAAGTTAAGAATCTTCCTCTATCACTTTTTACTTTGTTCTTTGAGGCAGGGTCTCTCAGTTGAATGCAAAACTCATAGTTAATCTAGCTAGCCAGCTTGTTGTAAAGGGTATTGGATCTCTTCCTCCCAAGGGCTGGAAGTACAAGTAGGTCACATGCCTGTCTGGCTTTTGCGGGTTCTGAGGATCTGAATTTTGTTCCATACATTTGGAAGGCAAGTACTTTAACCATAGCCATCTCCTCAGCCCTGTTTTTTTTTTTTTATTAAAAATAAAAAAATTTACTAGTATATTTCAAATATATATGAAGAAACCTAAATATAATATACACACATGCATATGTACATGTATTGTGTGTGTGTGTGTGTGTGTATGTGTGTGTATATGGAGAGAAGCAGGATTATAAGGGGAAATAGTCAGAACAACCAGCATTGAAAGATTGAGAAACAAGTTTAAGTAATTCTTAGACCAAGTAGATACAAAACACCAAAGAGAATGTAGGTATTCTAAAAATTTGTCCTCCAAGCTTGGATTGCTGGATGCTCAGGGGTTATACTCCAGCGTAGGGAAACACAGATTCTTTCTATGGAGACACTGCACAGTTATATATGTTTATACACACAACAACAACAAAACTTCTCATTTCATGGCTATTAAAACAGTCTTTAACAATCTTTGACATCTATGATCACAGGACTGTTTTAGAGCTTTGAAATCCACTATGTAGCCAAGGATGACTTGAGCTTCCAATCCTCCAAGACAAACAGGAATCAAGGGATCAAACTCTGCAGATGAAGAAACTCATGCGTGGGGCTAGAGAGATGGCTCAGCATTTAAGAACAGTGGCTGCTTTTGCAGAGGACTTTGATTTGTTCCTAGTACCTACCCATGTCAGACAGCTCACAGTTGCCTGTAACTTCAATTCCAGTGGATCTGATGCCCTCCTCTGTCCTCTGTGGGTGACACACACACACGGTGTACATATGTACATTCAGGCAAACACTAAATACACATTAAAAAAAACTTTTAAAAAAGAGATGTGCCTTAATAACTCATATGTCAAGTTGAAAATCACCTTAGAAAACAGGCAGTCTTTACAATGGATCTGGAATTGGCAGTTGTGGTTGATAAAGAACAGAAAGCCACTTCCAGGATGCAAACTTCAAACTCATGTACACAGGAGCAACAGCCTCAATGGACTGAACCCAGAGCTCATTTTGTTCAAGTCCTTTACTGTTGGAAGACAGTTTAATTGACCTCCTCCACCAATATGGAGGCCTTTTTTTTTTTGCATAACGAACAGAACACTATGGCTTGCAATCTCAGCCAACTAACCTAGTGCCTTTACAGTATCCCAGGAAGTCCAAAGTTGTCAGGTTATCCCAAGATCTTTGTCACTGGTTGGCTGCAGAGATGATAAGGTCTCTGTCTCTTCATTAGTAATATCATAAATAAATGCCTTTAGCATGTAAGAAATTAGGGGAAAGATACTTTTAACAACAATTACCTCAGCCAGGGCTTACATCAGTTACTGGTTATATCTCAGGAAGCACACATTAAATAATCACAGAGTCTTTATAAAGATTTCCTCAGAGCTAAAGTGTGACTATCATTAAACCATCCTACTACATTTCCTCTCTTTTGTTAAGATATTTTAATTGTGGGAGGATGAGAAGCTTCACTGTAAAAGCAGCTTTAGCAGAACACATTTCAATGCCAGTAAAACTATCACAATAAGAACAATTATAAAGATCGTCAGGATAAGAAATCTATTGAAATGATGTACGGGATGAATGGAAGCTAAAATATGGAAAGCCTAACGTTCATCCTGTTCATATCTGGCAATATTTTGGAGAAAGTATTCTTAATCTCTTGCTGTTAATCGTAGGTCATCTGAGAAGAATTAGGGTGACCCAACAAATGCATTTTAACCTTTTCCCAATTATATCTGCTGTCTTTAAACCTTAACGATATAATACAATAAGAAGAAACATTCCAATCACATTCTAATTTTATCTGTTCCTTTAAATTTTCTAACTGATTCCCTATTAGCGTCACAGCCTATTTCAGGTCTGCTCTTTCATTAACTATTTCACTATTTTATTGTGTTGAGTCCAAAGTTCTGCAGAATGCTTATGCCAGTCTTTAATAAACTCAGCAGTTTGCACTTCCTTATGAAGAGCGACTCCAGCTGTAGCAGTAGAGGCAGTCAATGCAATAATTCCCACAGCAATTATCAGTTCAACCATCTGTCAAATTCATAATACTTCAGCAAGCTTCTGCACTAGAATCATTGCAGGTGAGTCTTGCCAGAGCCTCTTGCCTGGTATCCAGACAGCCAGTCTTGCTCTGAGAACATACAAACTTTCAAAAGTAGCATTTAGGGCCATACTAACATTAAGACAGGTATGAAGAGTGCAGCTATAGTTGTTAGGGTGCCATAGCACAGGCCCTTTAGTAACAAGTAAGATAATGGTACACACACCGTAAACATGTGATTTTAATCCAATTTAATAATTGATAATGTTTATCCTTCTGCTCCATGCCTTAAGCAGGTGAAAAGCACCAATTTCCTCAAGTTAGTTACCAAACTGTAATAGAGGGCCTGACATTTCAACTCCATGTCATTGAAAAGGATCATAAACAATAGAAACAATATCCGCCATTTTATTTGAACTAGACCATTGCCATATCAATTCTGAGCTAGAAGTTCTTCCTCTCGGGGAGCATATGGGCTCCAATCAATGATTTCTCCTTGGGAGATATAATAAGTACTCAAGGGTTCTTGCCCTTACATTATTGCCAATATATCCAGCTAGATTCCTTGGTGGCATACCACATTTTGCAATTTAGTAGATCGAATGAAGTAGTGGCATTAATCTCTTGTCCCCCCAAATCAGAATGCTTGAAGCATGTGATATTTATCATAAAAATTTGGGGTGGTATTATGAAACATTGCAGATAGTCTAACTTAAGAAGTTATATTTAAGCAATTGTGCCCATAAACCTTTATAAACAATCCTTAGTATGGCAAAAAAGTATCATACCATTTCTATCATAGGCATTTAAATTTTGTATTGACAAGCTAATAATCAACATATTATACAGTCAATACACATAACAGCATTTTTTTCTAAGCCACCAGTTTACTCTTTTTGTTTTCTGGGACATATCCTCTTGATGGCTCTGTTTTTCTTTAGATGGTTTATTTCTCCAGTGGTCTCTTGATGCTCTAGTCAGATGATTCAGATCAGCAGCCATCTAGGACTTTGTTTATTTCCTGGAAAGACAGAAACACAACCTTGGCCAATATTAATATCAGGTCTATTTTATTGACTAGTTTCTAGATCTTTACATTTAACATATACTTTAGGTTATATCCCTTTTGGGGCAAAATGCTTTGGGATAGCAGAAAAAGCATTGTACTTTAAAGTGAAATTAAATAAAAAACTTTTGAAGTTAAGATAGATATAGTATATGTAGATATGGATGTATCTTTATACCCCTTTAAAATTTTAAGTTGATGTTTGTTTACTATTAATTATGTATTGAAATTTGGAATATTGAATAAAATTTATCCATAATAGAGGATAGGCTCTCATGAACCACTTCTAATTTTTTTTCCTTGTCAGTCTGATTTTGTATCAGATCAAGGAAAAATATAAAACCAAAAATCAGATAAAGCCCATTAAATTAACAGCAGTCACTAACAAGGCAACAAAATTTGAGATCTTTAAAAATTTAGGGCACTTACATCCAGTAGTTGGTATACAAAATATTGACATAAATATGTTAATAAATTGACATGGTATATTGGACTATTTAACATTCCCTGGGGAAAGACTTTATTTTTATAGGTTGAACAATATTATTATAAGTAAGCTCTGTGAAAACAGATACTTCTTTATCCTGTTCCTGTAAGGGAATAGTAAAGAAGCCATCCTTTAGATCAATAACTATTATAGGCTTGGCCTTAGATAAGAAAGAAGGTAAGGGAATTTTAGACTGTAATAAACCCATAGATTGGATTACTCTACTTACAGAACTTAGATCAGTTAACATGCTCTATTTTTTAGATCTTATTTAAATGACAAATAGGAGAATTCCAAGGACTAGTAGATTTCTCTCTATGTTGAGCCTCTAACTATTCTTGTATCAGTTGCTTAAGTGCCTGAAATTTTTCCTTAGTTTAAGGGCCACTGCTCTATCCATGTAGGCTTGTTAGTTAACCATTTTAAAGATAGGTCAGTTAGTATATTAGCAATGACCTCTTTTATAATTTTAAATAGCCAATTTCTATTTTGTTCTGCTCTAGACAACTTGTGTAGCCTGTGATTTTTCTGGATAACTCTTTCCAATACCTTTACCAGGAGTATATCCCACTTTTAATATCATTTTATGAGATGTTTCTGAAATTTAAAGAATATAAAATTTGAGCTCCCCACTGTTTCAGTAAACCTCTTTCCCATAATTTCATGGTTATGCCAGCCACATAAGTTTTCATTTTTTTATTTGACCTTTTGGCTCTACATATTTAATCTATTTTATATTTCGTTTTACCTGAGATAATCTTCCACTTCCTAAAACCTGAGTAGACACTTTGTGAAAAGGCCAACTCGAATTCTAAGACTCTTATGAAATTCTTGATACATCAGCTCCAGTATCTACCAAATCCTCAATTTCAATGCCGTCTACTTGAACCTTAATTCTCATCTTTCATCATCATTAATAACAGTTTGCCAAAATACCATTTTTTCCAGTACTTGCAAATCCTCCTGTTTTATCTACTGGAACTGCCTTGCTTTTGACACATGGGAGTAATAATAATTGAGCAATTCTATCACCTGTATCTAATTTCATAGCCTTCAGTACATGAGCCATAATTTTAATCTCTCCCTTGAAATCTTTGCCTTTAATTCTTGGATGAAAAGAAAAGCTACTTCTTCCTAAAATTATCCCTAATTAATCTAATTTTTATTGACTGTAACTTTAGTTTAACTCTTGACCTCCAAGGGAATCTGAGAGACACGTAACTATGTTTTGTACCCTTTGGCCATTATATTTAGAAAAGAATCATTTAAAAATCACCCGAAGCCTGGTCACAGCACCAAGCAGCAACATCACATTGCTGCGCCAAGCTGCGGGAAGTTGACCTGGGCCTTGTTGAGCCTGAACAGACCTCAGGAATCTATTGTCATTTGAAAATTTTATCTCAAGTCTACTTTCACTGTCATTTTAGGGAAAAATTTTTGTTGTATAAAAATATAAATTTATAAATGAAGCCTCAGCAATAAAAGACAAGATGAAGTTTGTTAAAGTTAAATGCTAAAATTATCAGAGAGCTAAGATTGATACATTAGAACAAAAAAATGTAGAAAATAACAATTTTGAACAGTAGCTTTTAAATAGTGTACAGTTACAGAATATTGGTCTTTTCATACAGAATATTACAGTTTTATTCTGTTACAGAATATTGCAGTTTTTGTAGGATTCAGTTTATCAAAATAGATAGGGCGTAATGAGGCCAGTAAAAAACAAAGAAATTAGATATACATCCTTAACTCTAAGATCTATTAGGTTGTAGGTAAGGTTTAGTCCTTACCTAACAAAGACATCACAATATAAAATATTTATAAACTTAAAATATCTGATAACCTTATAAATTTAAACATGTTAAAAGCTGATTAAACAGTTTAGCTGCCAGCCACGGTGCTGTTCTCTCTTCCAGGCAGCAAACCAGCTAAGATGGCAGAGTCCACGTGGCAAAGCACCTGTTAATTACATTTCAACATGTATACATCTATACATGATAACTCATGTATAGTTCTCCAAATTATCAACTCCGTGTCACAAACTTTTAAGTTAAATTTTTGTTACAGATATTTTAGACTTTTAAACCATACCTAAATGAGATAGTTTACATAAAACAGAGAGATATCTTTCTCCTCTGTGTTAATTCATACATGATGGCTATGGGAATGATAATGTCTTTTCATTAGCAATATCATAAACAAATACCTTCAGCAAGTAAGAAATTAGGGACAAGGTACTTTTAATAACAATTGTCTCAGTCAGGGCTTACATCAGGTACTGGTTATGTCTAAGGAAGCACACATTAAATAATTACAGAATATTTATAAAGATTTCCTCAAAGCTAAACTGTGACTTTTCATTAAATCATCCTACTAAAGACAATGGTGGTGATCTCCTTTTTCTTCCACTACCACCCATTCTTCTCCTAGAAATCTGGGGACAACCATCAGTGCTATTTGAAAATTAGTTGGGAGACCAGTGCAAAGGCCTATACCCAGAAGGTAGAAGCAGGGGGATTGCCACAAAGTTGAAGCTACTTTTAGCTGTATATAGTATTAGGCTAGCCAGGGATTCATGGCAAGACCATGTCTCATTCCATGGCCCCAAATGTTAGATTCATCAGTATGTATTTTCCATTTCAATTCATCAATTTTTTGCCTTTTTTTTAAACATCACAGGAGAAAAGAGGAAAATGAACAACTCTCATGCTCCAGAGGAGGCCAAGAGATCCCGAGTGATGGGGGATATTCCTGTGGAATTGATCCATGAGGTCATGTCTACCATCACAGACCCTGCAGTGATGCTTGGACCAGAGGTCAGCAGAGTGAACCAGGCAGGCAGCTGGGAAATCCCTTCTCATCTCCCTGCCACATAGCTTCAGAGATGAGGGTGGGGTGCTGAGAACACACTGCTGGTTACCTATACCCTGGAGGTCACTGTGAGGAGGGCAGGAATGGCTAGCTTTGTGGTTCCCCTTGATGAATATCAAATTATAGGGCCACAAACAATAGTTTCAAGTAGTTTGAAACCTTTCCATCTTGAACAATTTCAAACTTCCATCACCAAATATAAAAAAAGTCTCTGATAAAAATTCATGGACTTTGCTTGGAGATTCGGTGGTGATTACGTCCTTTTTTCCTTTGTTTACCTCCTTTTCCCTGTCCTTTTAGAACCGTTTCAGAATTGCAAACACACGTCATAATGCCTCACACCTAGTGGATTTGCCTATGTCTCGTACGAAAGCAACTCTCTTGCATAATCACATGTAGTTAGCACAGGAAATTTAGCTTTGTTACAAGGTTCTCTGGATTAGGGTTGGCAGAGTGTAGCTTACCAATCAGATATGCTATTTAGGTTGTGGGCTCAAATCCTTCTGCCTCGGCCTCCCCAACTAGCTGGGAGTAAAAGGGTGTCCCAACCAGGGTAGGCTTGTAACAGTTCTCTTGAACTGTATTATTTGTGCACCATCGCACACAGCTGAAAAGTCGAATAATTGAGGCTTGGAATGTGTGTCTTGCGAAACAAAATGTTCATCACTTGACTTTTCACTGAAAGTTTGCTGACCTGTGGCCTAATACTTAACCTGTGGTCCAAATGACCATCTTACCAAATTATGTATTGCTGTTGTTGGAGGCTCAATTAGGAACTGAACATGGCATTTAGTTTTTATTTCATCTTTTTAGTGTCTTACTTTTAGACAGGTCTCATGTAGTCTAGGGTGATCTCGGACTCACTATATAGCCAGGATGAATGATCTTGAACCATCGTGCTAGGTTCATGTGATGCTAGGGGTCAAATCCAGGGCTTCTTGAATGCTAAGCAACATCTTACCTCTGAGCCATATCTCTCTTTAGTCTCTTTAGCCTCTTTAGTCTCCTTTAACCAAAACAGTTCTCCCAGCCTTTCCTCTTCTTTTGCAATGCTGCCTTTGTTGAGAAGCCTTGTTGGCTAGTTTTGCATAATGTCTCTTTTTGTATCTGTAACAGTTTAGAACAATTCCAGTAAAGCATTTTTGTTGAAAAGTACTGTCCTGCTGGTATCTCATTGCAAGACATCCAGGAACAGGGAGGTTTAAGACATTTCCAGGAAACAAAGACATGGCCTGAGTAGTAGTTTATAAATAACCTCTATATTTTTGGTGTGATTCTGCTAGATTAAGTCATTAAATTTACACTACTCTGTTTCTGTGGTGCTTTATCAATGCCAAGGATAATCCAGAGAACTGAGTGTTGCAACAGAACCATCTCATAAAATTCTTTCCTTCTGGATTCTCCAGGCTGTGGGACCTAATGCTGAGCTCATTCTGTGTATGTGCTTTAGCGATTTCATAACTTCACACATGAGCAGAGCATGGTCTGCTCAGATGCACAGTGGAGAGGCAGTCACCCATTTCACAGTCTGTTGCTGCAGTTAATAGTGTGCTGGCATGCCCAAGAAAGCTGCTACATTTTCAGACTTTTTGAAAGCTGGGTGATAGCTTGAAATCAACCACAGTGATACCCCCATCACCTGGACAACCAGCTGGAGCCCTCAAAACTAGTGCTATATAGTTTGGAGGACATTTCTTACCAACAAAGCTGTTTGTCAAAGATTTCCTTGCCCAGCATGGGATGGATTAAAGCATGAGGTGCTGACATTAGGCCATGAAGCCTGCTGTAAGTTAAGTCTGGATCCATAGATACTTCTGGAAAGAAAATTGTCTTCCAAAAAGGTGCTAAGAAGATAAATATGATGGCTACCTTATAGTGTATTGCAAGAATTTGGAACCTGTTATCTCAAGGGTCTTTAATTTTTTTTCATTATTATTGCTACTCTATTATTATTATTATCATCTTATGTGAGAGAGTCACTACAAATGCATGGAAGTCAGAGGACAGCTTTCAGGATTCAGTTCTCTCCTTCAGTTGTGGATTTGTGGCATCAAACTATGGTCATTGAGCTTGTTCAGTGAATACCTTTGCCTGATAAGCCATCTCACTGGTCCTTTAAAAAAGTTACATTTATTTAATGTGTGTGTGTGTGTGTGTGTGTGTGTGTGCATGTGCACGTTCGTGCACCTGTGGGAATGCTGATGCTATGGGGTGAGTTTGGAGGTTAGAGACCCATATGAAGAAATTGTTTCTCTCCTTCCATCAGGTGGGTCTTGGTCCAGGATATTGAACTTAGGTTGTCAGGTTTGGCAGCAAACACCCTTACCCCCGAAACCATCTTATGGTTCCCCTAATTCAAAAATAAAACAAAAAACTTTGTCTGGGGACTTTGAGACAGGGTTTCTCTGTCTTCGTGTGGCATATGGATGCACAGGTGCTCTCATGCACATGTAGTTAAGACCCTGAAATTCACACCAAAATCTTATTAGAACAGGGAACGCTTTCATGTGTTACAGCCCACTGCCTTCAAAGAAGAGCCCATTGTAAACTTTTCTTGTCTCCTGGATCCCAGACCAATTTTCTGTCAGCACATTCGGCTAGAGATGAGGCGGCAAGGCTGGAAGAACGCAGGGGTGTCATTGAATTCCATGTGGTGGGCAATTCCTTGAACCAGAAACCGAACAAGAAGATCCTGATGTGGCTAGTAGGCCTACAGAATGTGTTTTCCCACCAGCTGCCACGAATGCCCAAAGAGTACATCACACGGCTCGTCTTTGACCCGTAAGTTCAACTCATTCTTCCTTAATTCCTTCTTTAATGCAAGGGGGAAACTATTTAGATCGTGATACCCAGCCCTTGGAATCCAGCAGCTTCCTGTCCTGCTGTGGATACAGAGCCACATTGATATAATTTTCATGTCAAAAATCACTTAAGTTTAATTTGTCAACAGTTTTTAAATGTTCTTAGTAATAGATCGAGGCTTTATAGTTTAAATTGCTGGGATTGGTGCGATGGCTCAGTGGGTCATGTCTCTTTCTGCCAATCCTGATGATCTAAGTTCTGTATCTTAGACCCACATGGTAGAAGGAGGCAACCAACTTCCACAAAATGTTCTCTGACTTTCACACATGTGACATGTGCTCTTGAGCAAGTGCACACACATGTCCTAGTGAATCTATGCATGTGCATACATACACACACACACAAATAAGTAAATAAATGAAATGAAGAAATAATAAACTGATGAGGACTCTTCTGCACCACATTTTCTTTAGCCTTGAGAGCATAGGAAAACTAGGGTGTCTCACTTCACAGTCAGTACATTCTTGGTTTTGTTGTATTAACTAAAAGTACCAATGTAGCCTGAATACCCATGGGTAGGGTTGCACCAAAACTTTGTTGGATCTTCAGGCAAAGTACAGAATACTGTACAACCCATTTATGCAATGTGCTCTGTAAATACTGGGGAAAATATTGGGATTTAGTACAGGTTAACCTAGAAAATCCATTGCTTTAAGGAAAAAAAAATTAAGGATGAGGATGTAGCTCAGTGGTAGAGGGCTCACTTGGCATGATTAAAGCCCTAGGTTCAATCCTCAATACTGCAAAAACAAAAATGAAATCTCTAAACACCAGTAACAAGGAATTAATCTTCTCTATTTGGCTGTATTTTAACCTAGTTAGCCAGACAGCCTATGTGAAATGTGATCTGCATGTGTGGCAAGTCAGAGAGAGACAGTCTGGTGGGATTCCACACTGCAGGGCTTGAGAGTACCTACAGGTGGGTGTTGTGTTCTTTGCTGTAATGTTACTGTCTCTGTAAGTGTGAGCTCTTCAGAAATGTGTGCCACCCTTGCCTACAGCATTGAACTCTGCACTTTGAGCTCTTCCTCCAACTCTCATAGCCAGTTCCCAGTCCCTGGGCATGTCAGTTCCAGGACCCTCCCAGCACACACTTTCAGGCTCAGGCTCTTCTTTGGGAATGCATCCCTTGTTTTGGTAGGGGTTCCAATGAAGAAATGGCTGCCTGGAGAGCTGGTGTTTAGATGAAAGAATTCCCCCATATCCCCTCCAAGTCTTCTTAGTCAACATAGAACATCTCCAAAAGTGTTTTCCATAACAAAGAAAGATACAAGTCTGACTTAAACTTATTCTTTCAGGAAACACAAAACCCTTGCTTTAATTAAAGATGGCCGTGTCATTGGTGGTATCTGTTTTCGGATGTTTCCATCCCAGGGATTCACAGAGATTGTTTTCTGCGCAGTAACCTCAAATGAACAAGTCAAGGTAAGAGAAACCCAGGATCTTAGAAAAGCAGAGGCAGGGCTTTTTGCAGAAGCTGTGGAGCATGGGAAATTCTTCTGGCCTGGACCCAGATAAGGCTCCTGGTGAAGTTGAGGTCTTCCTCAGAAGTTTTCTTGCTGCTGTTTAATGTGTGTATGTGGGAAAAGTACATTGGCCTTTGTATTCTCACTAGGTTACACAGAAGCTTTCTCCAACCTTCAAGCTGAGTACAGGAACACCACACATCCCAGCATGTATGCTAAGGGTAGTGGATGACAGATAGAGGTTTGAAAGTAAATCTGTCTTTGTTGTTAATTTATATGTTACAGATAACAGACAGACAGACAGACACACATGATTTAGTTTTTTCACACTTCAGCAAGATACTCATGACCTCGTCTGTGAAGACAGTTAAGTATTAAAAAAAGCCCAGAAGGTGGCCCACACATTTAATCCCAGCACTCAGGAAAGAGAAGCAGGCAGATCTCTCTGAGTTTGAGGCCAGCCTTGTCTACCTATTAAATTCCAGGATAGAAAGAAGAGAATTTATGAAAAAAATTTAAAAAGGATTTACTGCATACTAGGCTAGCACTCTGCCATAGAGCTGCAGCTAGCCTGAGTTCCTCGTGTGGTTTTTGATCCTGTTGGAGTCCTTCTCTCCCTCTGCCATGTTGTTGTCTCTGGCATAGTCCTCTGGTCCTGGGAGCTAAGGCTGTGGTTTGTTAGGATTGCCTTTGGTTTACCTGGAATGACTTAGATGTGCTGGGCAGAAAGAACTCTTATCTAGACTCTGTAATATTCTACTCTACTTCTCTGAGGACATTGCTTCAGTCCTAGAAGGTTATGCATTTAGCATTCAACAGACTTTAACGCATATGAAGAAACTCTATGATGATGGAGCTGTAAGCAGCTTTGGAATTAATGGCAGCTGCAAAAATTTTTTGGAAGGTCTGAGGCAAGTTGTCTGGTAGAAGCATGTGGAAGCTGCATATATGAGCCATGTATGTACTTAGTGTAAACTCCAGAATATCCATTTCAAAAAAACAAATGAAAGCAGGAGAGGCTAATTTTTCAAATATACTTAGTATAACCTAAAATTCAGTATCACAGGAATTATTGACAACATCTACATTCTTTGTGCTAAGTGTTTAAAATTGTTGTGACTCCCAGTCTGTCTCAGTTTAGATTGGCCACATTCAAGTGCCTAGTGAGCACAAGATGCCGCTGAGTGTCTTCTGTACAGGGCTAAGGACTCTGTTGGTTCTTTCCACTTCAAAGAAGCACTGCTATTTGCAGAAACTAAAAATAAATCAGTGGAAGAAATCATTGTTTAAAGTGTGGTTAGCTTTGGGCACTTTTGCTTTATTTTATCGTTCAAGCTCCCCCCACCTCTCCTCTCCCCTTGCTGCTCCCCCACCAGACAGAATGAGTCTCATGGAGCTGATGCTGACCTCACATTTGCTATAAAGCTAAGAATGCCCTAGGCCTCCTGATCCTCTTGCCTCTACATTTTTTTCCTTTTTTTATTAAAGCAGGGTCTTGAAACCCTGTATATAGTTCAGGCTGCCTTGAACTCAGTATTTTTGCTTCAACTTCCAGAGTGCTAGGGTTATGGGATTACAGGTGTGCAGTCCAGTTATTTGTGGGTTTTGTTGTTGTTGTTTTGTTTTTCATTTAGACAGAGTCTCACTATGTCGCTGTAGTTGCCCTGGGAACTTTGTGTAGACCAAGCTGTCCTGGAACTCACAGAGATCCATTTACTTCTGGCTCTTGGCACAAATGAGCTTTTTAATTTTAACTCCTAGCACTCTGACTACACATAGAGAGAAGTCTGGCCTTGGAAGACATACCAGTGGCTTGTAATTGGAGGTAATTTTTTTTTTTAAAGATAGCTGCACCAAGCACTTAGTTTGGAAGAGTTAATTAAAGTGGACATGGGCACTTTTAGGGGTATCAGAGGGAAAACTGGAGATACCTTAATACTGGTAGGAAACTGTCTCATGACTCCAGACGGGCCTTCCCTTCCCTGCCACAGCACAGACCATGTAATTTTTTTAAAACCTTGAAGGAAGGTGGCCAAGCATTACAGTCTCAGTAGGAATAACAAGGAAAAAAAGTTTTTCAGATTTTTTTCAGGAATATGGGTGAAGGGTTACGTACAGGAGCAGAAATGATTCAAAGACAGCTGCATCACCAAGGTTCACCCTAGCACAGATGACAGCTCACAAAAGCTGGAAACCTGGAGCACACAGCACAGCCTGTAGGCAGCTCAGAGGGTTGGAAAGTGTCCTTTCCAGGTAGTTCAGTTGGTCTGAGAGTATCTCAGTAGTCTTTATTGTTTACATATGTGTGGGGAGTGGAGGAAGGCATGAATGCGTGGAGTCCTGCGTGAATGTGTGTTGCTCCCACAAGTCCACCATATCAAGGACCCTAGCCTCAGACTCATGGGAAAATGGCAGTGCCTCTCCTCTCCCTGTGGAGCAAGGCTCAGAACAATGGCAAAGCCTTCCTCTGGTCCTTGTGCAGATTTTGATAGCGTGTGCAGAAAATGTCCACCATAATTTTTTCCCTTATTTACAACCTGAAGATCATTCCCCAACAGAGACTGCTCCTACTGAGATTAGCTGAATTTGTCTCCTTGTTCAGCTGTATGCAACAACCTAGCCTCCCTGTTCAACTCTGTATAATAAACATGCTGAGCTCCTGGGGCATGCTGAGCTTCTGGGGACAGGGTTGCTGTGGTTTCTCTATCAGAGCATGCAGATCCCCGATGTGTGTGTATGCCCATCTTGTCTTCATTCTCGGTCTTCCTGCAGCAATTTTGAGTTATTTGTTTTTATGTGTGTACTGGGAATTGAACACAGGTTCTCTGGAAGAGCAACCAGTGCTCTTAAGTGCTGAGCCATCTCTCTAGCTCCAGCCATTTGATCAACTCTTTTAATGCCTAACTTGATCATGTTTCTAACAATTCTCCTTTTACGCATTACAAATACAGTGTTCTGAATACATGCTGCACAGTAGAAATACAAGTTCAAATGTAATTCTTTTTCTAAGTCAGGTGTGCACACATGTCTTTGATCTCCAGCACTTGGGAGGCAGAGGTTGGTGGATTTCTGTGAGTTCCAGGCCAGGCTGTCTTAAAACACCAAATAAATAAATGAATACATAAAATAAAAATTTCTAGTAGTCATATTACAAAGTAAAAAGAAACATATGAATTAAGTGTTTATACTCTGTATTTAACCTAATATGTCCAAAATATTGCTATGGCAACACAAAATAAGTATAAAATGTGTATTCATATTTTTGCTGATGGGCATTTTATGCTTCTACCTCAGCTCAGTTGACACTAGTAAGCTATGCAGGTCATACTATAATTCTGTGTTTTTTTCTTTCCTGTGTCACTATGAATCCTTCCAGGAGAGATATATTTCACTTGTTTTTCTAGTCACATTATATTCAAGCTCACAGTGCCTTTTGTGTGGTGGTACATTTAGGAAAAATGTCCCTGGGTGACACCACTGGAAGAACAATTTCCAAAAAAGGGAGATGCTGCTTCTGACTTTTATTGGAAAGTGCACCCCATCTGATTCTTGGTTTGGGAAGCTAAGCATGAGCAAGGAGTATTGGAGAAAGTCCTGAAAAAGAGCTTTAGGTTGCTCAGGGGCCTCCCAGTCATGCCATACAAAGAGAGACTGGCTTGGGTACTGTTTGGTTTGAGGCTTGGGAGGTGAAAGTGAGCAGAAGTGAGGGTCAGATCCTGTATTCTGTGTCATGATTCTGTGAGGTGGTGGCTCTGGGCATGGATGAAGTCTTTCATGTGAGGGCATTCACCTGTGGATGCTTTGATTTCTGTCTTTATGGGGTTCTGAAGAATCCCTCTAAATGCATCAGTCTTTCCTAAGCTTTGTATAACACTGAAAAAAAGCTAACACTTCTATTTTTTTCCCCATTTAAACCACTTAGCTTTCATTTTTAAAATTTATTTCCTGTTTGAAAATTCACCTTTTTCTTTGAGAATTTCATACATTTGCACAGCCCCTTCTCCTTAACTCTTTTTTTTATTTTTTATGTTTTTTGAGACAGTTTTAGGCTGTATACCAAATATAGATCCTCCTGCCTCAGCATTCTGAGTATTGGCATCACAGGTGCACACCAGAACACTGGGCCTACTTTCAGATATTAAATCATTCCTTTATTCAACATTGTTCACACTTTCTGTTTCCACTATTTGCTGACTCAGATTCTGGGTTCCTCAAGTTTTTCTTGGTCTAATAAACCAAGCTGCAAGTCCTTTGTCTGTGATGAGTCTGCTAGAAAGGTTGTTGGTGCCTGGAAAAGGTCAAAGCTTAGACTAGTACACACCCCAGTGAAGATCTGCATGGCTCATCTGCATACCTCAGATATGCTAATGAGGACCAGCGTCATCCATCTACCTACCTCCTCTCATCTCAGTTTCTCAAATACTTTCAAGATTAAACTCACCATCAGCTGTCACTCTAAAAGCTTTTCTATGGAATCAGCAAGGAAGATTTCAGGACTGAGTTTGCAGTCTCACTGTGTTATTATTTTTTTTTTTTTTCAAAGAACCAGGAACTTGCATTTGCCAGTGATGATTTTTGTCTTCAACCACAGATTTTTGCATGTCTTAGTTTGTGACTGCTTTTCAAAATTCAGACATGCAAGAAAGGTTCCTTGACATGATAGTTCCTTCAAGAAAGACCCTGGTTGGTAAAATATTTAAAAGTACGAACTCCTATATGTATCATTTTCTGTCATGTTTTTAGGAATGTCTTTTCTTGAGTATCTTTACTTCCGCCAGGGCTATGGAACACACTTGATGAACCACCTCAAGGAATACCACATAAAGCACGAGATCCTGAACTTTCTCACATATGCAGATGAGTATGCCATTGGCTACTTCAAGAAGCAGGTTGGTTCCTAATGAAGCCTTGTTCCCTCAGCCTACAGTCATGTGTGCACGTGCGTGTGTGTATGCTCGTGTGTGTGTGTGTGTGTGTGTGTCTGTGTCTGTGTGTTGCACATGATAACTAAAGGAAGACATTGGGTGTCTTCCTCTACTGCTTTCTACCTTATTGCTTTGAGATGGAATCTCTTATTGAATCTGAAGCTCTTGAAAAACTTAAAAATTAAGAGGAAATTACTAGTTCAATTTCTGGGAAATGTCTATTTCTGACAAAGTCTTCAGAGGATTGTAGACAGTCCGAGGAGCTTTGTTGCCATTCCATTCTTGAATTTACAACCCTCCTGCTGGTCTTAGTGGTGTGCACACTGCCACCCTCAAACAGTTTGGTTAACTTAAATTCGCTTCCTGTTGGCACTGTTTGATTTTTGATAGTTTTGTTTGTCACGGACCATTCACTCTGTGTGGCTGGTGTTTAGAGCAGAGCAATGAAATTGTGAAGAGTTCTTGTCTTAATCCCGGGACCAGGTTTGTCTCAGAACCAACACTTTGCAGCCAGTTGGGTAGTGTTATGTACAACATCCTGATAAGTGAACTGATTTGCCTTGTAGGGTTTCTCCAAAGAAATCAAAATACCTAAAACCAAATATGTCGGCTACATCAAGGATTATGAAGGAGCCACTTTGATGGGATGTGAGCTGAATCCTCAGATCCCATACACAGAATTCTCTGTCATCATTAAAAAACAGAAGGAGGTGAGCTGCTGACTCCTGTTCTGGCCAGGCCAGCCTTAGGCTTAGGGTGGTCTGCATTTCACTGGGTGTTCTCTCTCTCTCTCTCTCTCTCTCTCTCTCTGTGCTTGTGTGTGCATCTAAATTATGTAAAATGCGGCATGTATACAATATGGTGATATCTAAACTTCACTGGGGCCTTTTGCTTTCTGGCCCCTTTGCAATCTTATCTCCTTGTTTTCATCCCCTGAAGGCTTCTCAAAGACTATTGCTGATGTGTTAGCCCTCTGGCTCACCTTACCCTATACTCTGTCACTCAGGCAAATGACACCCTTTCATGTTCTGTTCCAGGCTGCCTTCGAACTGCAGCACAAGTCTGATACACCCACTTGGATTTAATTAGTTATCTTACATAGGCATTTCTTCTAGTGTCTATTACTTTCCCCCTTTATACTGCAAGCTCTGAAGTCTTATCCTTCCAGGTAATAACTGGTTTGTTATCTATATTGGTGTGGCATCCTTTATGCTTACAATGAGAAGTAGTAATACCAGAGAAGCCCCAGATATGACTTAACACCTTTTAAAAGGCAGAATGGCATAAAAGAGAGTCCATAAAGATCATTTATGAAATGAAATGAACTCTGTGTGAAAAGGCCAGGACCATGACCTGAAAGTTGGTGTGTGGGTGACATCAGTTCCACTCAGTGCTTCTGTGACTTATTCTGCTTTATTCTTCCCTGACAAGTTACTGAAGACAGATAGGCCTTAAACCCATCTGCTTTCTACCAGTATCCTTAATCCCAATTCTTTTGCTTACTAGATGTGACCCATATAAGAGCCAGTAAGCTTACATGGTGCCTAGCGACAGCAGTCACTCAGCATTTTATTTAAAGTGGGTCAGGCATGTGCTGCTGTAGAAGCGAGTGAAAGCCATTTTATTTTGTTAGAAAATCAAAATAGCTCTGTTGCTTCGTCAAAGATGCCTGCCCAGTAGGGAGTTTCAAATAGGGCTGTGGATGTATTCCTAATATAGCAGGTGCCTCCGGCCTGCCTTTTTGAAGGCTGTCTTCCCTCAGTGTTTTCTAGCGCCTAACAAGTGGGGCTGGGCTTGGCAGCTTTTTGGTGCATTGGTGGCTGCTGGCCAGTTGACACTGACACTATGCTGTCAGCTGCTCATTCTGTGGTCCTCTACCAGCCGCAAGGGTACAATCCCTAGTAGTATCAGAGTCCCTTGGCAGTCTTCAGATTCCCACTGAGGATGATCTGTTAGCTCTTACTACCTGGGAGGAAGCCAAAGCACAGAGCTCTTTCAGATGGCTGAAAGAAATGGTCCATCTATGTTTTTTTTTTTTTCTTTAAGACAAAGCTTTCTCCTCCTCTCCTCTTGGCTCCCTCACTTCTCCCCCCGCCCCCCTTGTTTCTTGTCTTTTCTTAAGCATACCATTGAATGGATGACTGGTTGGAGTGCTAACCTAGGTTTTTTTGTCTTTTTCTATTAGGCAGGGAAGTATATGGCTGCCTGTGTGCCTGCATATATATAGGTCAGTGTGGAGGGTGATTCTTACATCTCAGTTCACATGTGAGACTATAAGAGGCTGGGCCTGGATTGACTAGCAAATCCTTCTCTTTCCTTCTCTCTGGTCTTTTCCTGGTAGCA
Source organism: Cricetomys ansorgei (assembly GCA_026225945.1). NCBI lineage: Eukaryota > Metazoa > Chordata > Mammalia > Rodentia > Nesomyidae > Cricetomys > Cricetomys ansorgei. Next base: position 14,126,099 of record JAMJFZ010003581.1, read on the forward strand.
AGAGGTGGTGTGAATGTCACCAGATAGGTGTGGTGTAAAAGGATACTTCTTTTAAAAATATATTAAAAAATTTGTATTATATTTGTGTATGTGAGATATATGGACACACACACACACACACACCACGTGGGAAGGCCACATAACAGTTTGCTGGGGTTGACTCTCTCCTTCTACCATGTGGAATCCCAGGGATCGAACTCAGTACTTTGGGCTTGGTGGCAGGCACCTTTACCTGCTGAGCCATATCACTGGCCCCAGAAGGCTTGTCTTTTATCGGCTGATTTATATTCAGCCTTCCCTCCCTTTTTGTCTCATGAAAAAGTGTACAACATCAGAAGCATCGTCTCCTTAGTTTATCTGACTTGCCTTGGATCGAGGTGTGGCTTCTTTAACTAAACACACTTTCCTCATGCATTTCAGATCATTAAAAAGCTGATAGAAAGAAAACAAACCCAGATCCGAAAGGTCTACCCTGGACTTTCATGTTTCAAAGATGGTGTTCGACAGATTCCTATAGAAAGCATTCCTGGAATCAGTATGTATTGATACTCTTGAAAAACAAAATCTTCTGGTGATCCTGTGAGATGTGTTTGAAATGGTTTTCAGAGTTCAGTCATTTGAAAAACTTTTACCTGTCCCCTTTCCATGCGTGGTGTTTCTGGTCTTTGAAGTTGGCAGCAAACTAGTTGTGGCGGTGCTTGGCTGTAACCCCAGCAATGGAATACTAAGGCAGGAGGATGTAAAATTTGAGATCAGCTGAGGCTACACTGAGACACTGAGGATGGGAAGGATAGTAATAAGGACTAATGTCTTTTTCTTTTAAATTCAACCCAGGCAGAGTACCTTTAAAAAAAGTTATTAATATCCATAATTTATTCAGGCCTGGCACTTGAACACAGTGGTTGGCAAGAGGAGTATGTATTAAATAGCATGGAAACTGTGGATTTTTATATTTATCAATGGAAGAACTGAGTCTTCAAATGGTTGTATAAGTTAGCACACAGAAGGCTAGAAGAAGCAGCAACCCATTCTGCTCTCCAAATGGCCTTCTGTGAACAACCTGCCTTGGTTTCACTGTCATCTGCATGAACCCCATTGCTTGACTCCTCTTCTTCCCTCCTCTCCATGTGTGATAAAGGTCATGCCAGTTGTTTCAAGTTTTTTATTTTACAGTAGCTTTCTTAAGAATTCTTTTGAAATGAACTGTACTGGGTTAAACCATTCAAAATGACTGGAGTTTGTAGGTACGCAGCTATTAATTGTCATTTAGCAATCTTATGTGGTTTGAACCTATAAGGAAGATTCAGTACCCCCCCCTTCCCATACACACATGTACACAAAGCAAGCAAATTACATTTCTCCAGGAAAGAGACAGGATGCTTTTTCATTGCATCTGCCCTGCCCCAGGACCCCTGACGCTGAACCCCATGTCTCATTTCCCTGTGTTGTCACTGGTAATGGCAGAGTACTTGCCCTGTTATTGAATGCCTAATGCTGCCAGGCATTCTTCTATTTTTATTTTATTCACCGTTTATTATTTTTTCCTCTTTTGTCAAATGTTTAACTATTTGGACTTTTTTTTTTTAAATATCAACTTGTGTCACAAGGGCTAATACCATCTAGTTTCTTTAATTCTGCTTTGTAGGTAGGTAAACTGAGAGAAAGGTAATGTGACTTATTTAAAGAGAGGGCAAGAAATCAAATCCAGATTTCCCCAGACACCAGGTCTCTGTAAACCATCTGCATTGCAAGCAGGGGCTTGGCTAAACAAAACAGAGAGCAGAACACTTTTGTGGTGTGGTAATTGAAGATATTGAACTTGCAGTTTAAAAACGTAGTACTCGATTCTCCTTCCCTCTTTCTTCTTTCTTTTGAAGAGTTGGGGAGTTCCTGCCTTAACAGACATGATCCTGCTGAGACTATAGCTCAGGGAGAGAGCGTTTGCCTCATCAGCAGTGTGAGTTGTTGCCTTCAGTCACCAGCACTACAAAAGAAATTATTAAATCAAATAAGAGAACAAAACAAGTTAACATAGCTGCCTGTCTGGGAAAGCATTTTATGTTGTAAGCTGTATGAGAAAGAAAGTAAATGTCATTAATTTCAGTGTGTTTCCCCAAGTAGACATTTATTGAGACATGGCTGTAATATATTATGATCTTGATAAGTAGTAAGCATGTTATACTCTTGAACCAAAGCAGTTCTCATTTAGTGTTTAATTTTGTTGATATATAGGAGAGACAGGCTGGAAACCAAGTGGAAAAGAGAAAAGGTAAGCAAGTTGGGATAGAGGATGTTAATGCAAGTGATTTCGCCCCTTCCAGCTACTTTAGAGGAGAAGGGCCACGTGATTGGTACTCAGCAGTTGGTGGGCGTCAGTTCTTAGGCTGGGACCTGTGAGGCTGAGCTGAGTGGTGATGAGGCCTGGAGTATGAACACTAATTCTTCCTCCTTGCTCTCTATTCTTTCAAGTAAAGAGCCCAAAGACCCTGAGCAGCTTTACAGCACCCTCAAGAACATCCTGCAACAGGTGAAGGTGGGTATGCTTGTCCTTCATCTCATGCTCTTATTTTGAAATGATTCCCCATGTGGCATTTCCATAATAAGATACTTTACTGTTTTCTTTTACTCAAGAGCCATCAAAGCGCTTGGCCCTTCATGGAACCAGTGAAGAGAACAGAGGCTCCGGGATATTATGAAGTTATAAGGTTTCCCATGGGTAATACTATTACAGTTTTCTCAGTATAGATGTAAAACTTTGGAGAGTGGTGTGGGAGACAAATGTTGGCTATGTTGGACCTATTTCCCTTTGTAGTAGCAAGTGCATGATGACTGGGATCCATGATAGTGAGACTGGGGCAGAGGGAACCATGTGTGGCTGTCAGGGACATTCTGTGCATTTTCAATGCACTAGTTACAAAGTGCAGGTAGGGACTTTGCTGTAGATAGTTCTGGATTGCAAACTAGCCATTTGGACATAGCTACCTGCTGGGTTAGATGTGAAAAGATACCAGGTTTTGTCTTTTTTCTATGGCTTGAGTCTGCCAACAGTAGTTCCTCCTTTTTTCTTTTAAGATTTATTTATGTATGTACCTCTATCTGCATGTATACCTGCATGCCAGAAGAGGGTTCCCATTGTAGAGGTCCTGAGCCACCATGTGGTTGTTGGGAATTGAAGCCAGTCCTCTTAACTGCTGAGCTATCTCTCCAGCCCAGTGGTTCTTATTTTGAAGAATTGTTCAAGATAGAGAAGTGGAGAGACAGCTCAGTAGTTAATAGCACTAGCTGCTCTTGCAGAGCAATCAGGTTCAATTCCTAGCACCCAGATGGAGAAAGTATGGTGGTGCACACGGGAGAGATAAAATACTTTGGTTTATGCTTACTAGACACCTTTATCAGCCTATCTACAGCTTGCTAATCAGAAGATGATGGGTAAGTTGGTCAGGAGAAGCCCAAGCATCTATAAGCTCGTATGTAAAGGCTCTTAGCCTATCTGTATTGCCAATGTTCATAATCAAGTTTCTGCAAGGCAGAGGAAGTGGGAGCTTTATGCACACCTTTTTTTCCTGCCATCAGGATCCAGTTGTCACCAGCAGAAGGTTGTGAGCTTCTCCTGTGTGCATAGCTGAGTAAGGGGAAAACTGACTCCACTGGGTAAGGCCAGTGATGACTGAGATGTGCCTAGACAAAATTAACTAAAATATTCAACTATATGCTGTAAGAGTAGGGTAATGTTTTTCCTTGGGATGTGAAATATCTGGGCTGAGATAAGACTGTTATGTCAAAACTTAACTTTTTCCCTATTACCTTTGAGTTTTTCTGAAAGTACTCCTTCTCTTTCCTCCATATTCTAAAACTTCTTCTCCCATATGGATGGTGTCTAACTTGTCTCAGGGTTAGTGAACATTGAGTACTCTGCCCCAAGTATGACTTTACCTACCCATGTTTATCTGCTTATATACCTTCTCAGGTTGGGGGGTAGAGGGAAGGAAAATAGAATAATTTAATATGGCTTTATATTTTTTCTTTAAAAAAGAAATTTTATGTATTTAACATTGTGTGTGTGTGTGTGTTTGTGCGCGTGTGCGCCGCACACAGGCATGCTCGCGCACTTGTATGAATACCACGACACACGTATGGAGGTCAGAGGGCAGCTTGCAGCTGCAGTTGACTCTTTCCTTCTGTCATGTGGGTTCCAAGTATGTACCTTTACCTGCTGAGCCGTCTCATCAGCCACCCATATTTATTTTTTAACCCATTCTTTTGGTCAATTGAAAGAATCTAAGGCTAGAAGAAGAAAGGTGTTGTCCCTTTCTAAGAGCAAGTGTGGAAAGGAGGGATGAACTGATTGTACTTATTTGGGAAGGCCGAAGCCTGTGATTCTAGCTTTATTTCTGCTAGAAAGCCTTTGGATCTATCACGTCCCATTCCAAAAAAAAAAGTTTTAAAAGTTTTGAACCAACTTTTTGTTTTTTTTTTTGTTTTGTTTTGTTTTGTTTTGTTTTACAAAAGATTTATTTAATTTATTTTTATTTATTTGTTTGTTTATTTATTTATTTATTTATTTATTTATTTATCTATCTATCTATCTATCTATCTATTTATTTTTCAGTACAGGGTTTCTCTGTGTAGTCCTGACTGTCCTGGAACTCACTCTGTAAACCAGGCTGGAATTGAACTCAGAGATTCACCTGCCTCTGCCTCTAAAGTGCTAGGATTAAAGGCGTGCACCACCACATCCAGCTCTAGATTTCTTTTTTTTTACTCTGTGTGTATGAGTGTTTGTCGGTGTGTATGTATGTGTATCATGTATGGGCAGTGCCTGCAGAGGTCAGAAAAGGGATCCTCTGGCACTGGACTTACAGATGTGAGTTATGGTTAGGAGACACATGTGGGTGCTGGGAACTAAACCTGCGTTCTCTGCAAGAGCATCAGTACTCTTAACCCCTGAGCAACGTCTCCAGAGCCCTAACCTTGTATCAAATTATCTTTGTGCATGACTTTTTACTTTGAGGTGGAGTTTCACTGGGTAGGCCTCAAACTCAGGATCCTTTCCCTTCAGCTTCTGGGATGCTGGGATTACCTCATGTTTCATTCTTTTTCACTTTACTTTTGATTTGATTTTCTCCTACATGAATATTTTTCTTTTTCTTCTTTTTAAGTTTCACATTAAAATTTTTTTTCTTCTCTTATATAATACATCCCAACACCTTTCCTCCCAGCCCGCAACCTGCATCTCCCCTCTCCCTCAGATCTACCTCCCTCATCTTCCCACCCACACTTCTGCTTCTCCCCAAGAAAGAGCAGCCCTCCCAGAGTTATTGTGCAAATATGGCAGAATGAGATGGAACAGGGCCGGGCACTGTAACCTATTTCAAGGGTGGACTGAGCAATCCATCAGGAGGAGAAGAATCCACCCACCCCACTCCAGTCTGTATGAGTTCTGCAAGAGCACCAAGCCAGGCAACCTCAAGACACAGTTAGGGGACCCAGAAGGCTCCATGTTTGCAGATTCAGGCTCTGTGGGATTTGTTCTCCTGGTATCCTGGATCCCTGTGGTTCCCACAATCTCTCCTCCATCTCTTCCATGGGGCTCCCCAAGCTCTGTACCTTATTTGGCATTGAACCTCTGCATCTGCTCCCATCAGCTGCCAGAGGAAGCCTCTCTGATGAAGATTGAGCTAGGCATTGATCTATGAGGAAGGCAGGATAACTTTAGAAGTCATTTCCTGGCTATCCAGTCTCTAGTTTCTGGTCTGTACTGGAGTATCAGTCATGGGTTCCCTCCTTTTGCATGGTGTTCTGCCCTTCCGTTGTCCCAGCAGCTCCTGCAGGAAGTATAAGCCATAGGTTAAAGTTTTTGTGGCTGGGATGGTGTCCCAGTTCCACCACAGAAAACCTTGCTGATTATATAGTAGATGGCCTGTTTGGGCTCCCTATCACCCATTAGAGGTCTTCTTGAGGGTCTCCTTCATTGATTCCAGTAAGTTTTCACTGCACCAGGTCTCCCAATTCTCTCCTACACGTCCTCCAATTCTGACTGTCTCTCCATATATTCTCCCCCTCCATCTTTTCCCATTCCCATCCTTCCCCATCCCTCCTACATCATCAGTTCTATTTCTCCTTTACCAGGGAGATTCCTGTGACCCCACTGGGGTTCTCCTTCTTGCGTAGTCTCTCTGAGTCTATGGGTTGCAGCAACTTTGTCCTTTGCATAACAGTTAATATCCATATATAAGTGAGTATATACTGTGTTTGTCTTTCTGGGACTGGGTTATCTCAGTCAGGAAGATTTTTTTTTCTAATTCCATCCATTTGCCTGCAAAGTTCATGTACTTATGTTTTTAATAGCTGAGTAGTACTCCATTGTGCAAATGTGACACAGTTTATTTACCCATTCTTCAGTTGAGGGGCATCCAGGTTGTTTCCAATTTCTGGCTATTATGAAAAAAACTACTGCATTTTTCTAAAGCATTATAAACACTATATTGGTAGTATATCCAAAGCGCAGTAGGCATTAGGTAGAAGGACTGCCCATAGCCAATTCCACCCAGAGGCCCAGCTTCATTCTTTCTTCTTCCTTAGTGAGAATTATCTCACATAAGCACTGGGAATTAAGACTCTGCAATAATGGTATGTGCTATTAACTTTAGTTGGGGGTGGGGTGGGGTGGAATAGATCATTTTTGGCTGGAGTGACGGCTCAGCACTTAAGAGTACTGGTTCTTCCAGAGGATCTGGATTTGATTCCTGGCACCGACATGACCACTTAAAATCCTCCATAATTCTAACCCTAGGGAATGCTATGCCCTCTTCTGACCTCAGAGAGCAAAAGGCATGCATGTGGCACACAGACATGCAAAGAAACAAAATATCTATACAATTAAAATAACAGAAAATAAGTAGATTATTTGGTAAAGTTGGTCATTTTGACTTGATTGATGGAGCCTGGGACAAAATTCATTTGTTTTAAATTTTAGTATTTAACGTGAAGGTTATTGATGTATTTGCAAATATGATGTTAGTTTCTTACTTTTTATTAGACCAGAACAACTGTGAATTTAGTAAACCAACCTCAGCCTGATAATTTTTAGTGATCAAAGATCAAAGGTTCTGTGCCAGTGTTCTGCCTGCCCCACTCGGCATCCACTATCTCTTAGCCTTCTGGTACACTGTAAGAGATGGGAACATGGTCCTTTAATGTTAGTGTGGCTTCAGTGTTACATACAAACCCTTCTCAGAAGAATAAAGACTTAACTGGTTTTGCTTAATCCCAAGAATTTCTCTTAAATATGGCACTGGGGTGATTAAAAGCGTAAGAAAATCAACAGCGTACATTTTTTTTCCCCACCTCTCACCCTGGCCAGCTGTTGTATGGAAGAAGTCAACAGTTGCTTATGTTGTTGTTTTCTGTGCAGATCTGAAAACCATGAGCGAACGCCTCAGGAACAGGTACTACGTGTCTAAGAAATTATTTATGGCCGACTTGCAGCGAGTGTTCACCAACTGCAAGGAGTACAACCCTCCCGAGAGCGAATACTACAGATGTGCCAGCATCCTGGAGAAGTTCTTCTTCAGTAAAATTAAGGAAGCAGGGTTAATTGACAAGTGATTTCTTTTCCTTCCTTAGACACTCAGCAGCAGTGTGCCGAAAGCAGGTGTTTTAGATGTTTAGTTTTTGTTTTTTAACAACAAATGTGTTGGAGAGACTTGTAATAATTAGCACTTTTGAAAAAACAAACAAAACCTCCTTTTAGCTTTTCAGAGATGTATTTAAATGAAAATCATAGAAATTTTTTTTTTATTTTGTTAAATAGATTTTAATCTATTTACTACTATCATGTAAATTTTCTCTGGCATGTCCAGTAGCCGACTGTTGCATGGTAGATGATCAGGGGCTTCCTCAAAACCTGTATGTGAGGAAATTGCACACAGAATCAAGATTTGAGGGAATCTAGAGAAAACTTTGACCATGAATGTTTCCATTTTTTGTAATGGAACACGAGAGTTTATTTTATTCTGAAGGACTTTAAGAAAGGGGTCCATGATATGCCTATCAAGGTGAACTATGTGATGTTTGAAGTCTAATTGTAGACTTTTTATAAATATATATTTTTAAAACACTCATCTAGATGAGGTGCTTTGAGCAGTTCTGAAAAAAAAAATGCAGCTTCCACAACTGCTGTTGTGACTGCTTCTTTAACTCCTGAGGAGGGGACTTTTATAAGTGCCCGGGGCTTTGATAATTTTGTCTACTTATCACAGACTTGAGAGTACACAACCACTATTTAATAATTCTTGGCAGACTTGTGTCCATCTCATATTTGACTTTGCTTGTGCAGGCCCTAAGTTCTAAAAGATCCTTTCCCAGGACATAAAGGTGTCAACTTGAAAACATTTGAGATTGAGTCAGTGTTAAGACATGTGGCCTAAATACTCATGAACCCAGGGGAGCCTTGCTCCAATACGTGAGGATTCTTTGTATTTTCTGGTATACTTAACCCTGTTAGCAATATCTGTGTGAACATTTCCCATTTGCACTTCCAGATTTATGTTTGTCTGAGGTGAATTGAATTCTCACCAAAATTTATGCCAGTATTTTAACTGCCTAAATTGCTTTATCAGTCCAGGGTTATATCCCACTAAAGCCCACTGTACAATCTTATTAACCAGTCTGCCTTGGTTAATAAGACAGCTAACTCCAGCTTAGCGCTTGGATTTGTTTCCTGATCACACTACATAGAAAAGTGGGATACCTGCCACCCCAACTCTGGGGGAAAAAAAAATCAACTAATATACAACCATATTAAACGAAGGCCATCTTGATGGTCTTGACACTAATTTTTATGATGGAAATTTATAAACTGATTTTTTTGTAAAGGCTGAGGTTTTAAAAACGTATTTAATGTATGTTTTCTATCAGCATAAATTATAATGGGTCACTAAAAGCCATTAAAAACAGCTCCCAGAGGTAATGTGCTCGAAGGAAAACACCCTGCTGATGCTATTGAGTGTTGCTTCTGACATGGAAGGTATTCTATATGTTCAGAGTGTTCACTGAAGATCACACTGAAGATGCATCAACTTTTTGAAGTGTAAGGAACCTGAAGTGTAAGACACTCTGAGTGGTGTCTAGACTTTTAATGAAGAATGATGATACAGGTCGCATTAAGTATCTCAGACTGGTTTTAAAACAGCTTTGTACCAGATTTTGCTGAAGCGTCTGTCCAGCTTGGTATTCTGTGAAAGTATGTTATTTCTCGGGTAGACATTCTTATAGAGTATTGTCTTTAAAATCAGATGGTCTCTTCTATATTGAAAGCATTTTTATGTTTTCTAATTTAAAAATTAATATTTTCTTATAGATATTGTGCAATAAAGCTGAGGTAGAATGTGTGTTTTTTGCAAATGCTTTAACAGCTGATAAAAACTTTACATTTGTAAAATTAATATATTGTACTGGTACAAAATAGTTTTAAATTATATTTTGAAAAACCCTGTCTGGTGTTATGCTTTGTTCTCCTGAAAGTCTGAGGTTAGCAGGAAAATGTGTCACCTGATATGAGCATATCAATGCTCATGCCCTTAATCCTTAGCCTTAAGCTTTTGAGAACATGTCTAGGATTGCTGCAGTTGTAGTTTATATAAATTATAAAACTTTATAAACTAAACAAACCCTATATTTGTGGTTGGAGAGATAGTTCAGGGATTAAAAGCACTTCCCATTCTTCCAGAGGATGTAAGATTGATTCCCAGCATCCACATCTAATGGCTCATAACTAGCTTCTTGTAATTCCAGCTTCAGATACCATCCTGTTCTCCACAGGCACCCACACTCATGTGCAAACACACACACACACTCTCATAATTTAAAATAAAATTTAAAAAATCCAGTGTGCTGGTGTTAAAATTAAGTTATGGCGCTTAATGGAGAACCCATCATTGAATTTTCCAACGCTCTTTATTAATCACAAACCATGTCAAATCTCAGGGAATTCTAATACCCGGGCAGCTAGGCAGAGAGCTCACTCCAAGGCTTCTTCACCCATGCTCTCCTCTTGGTTCTCCCCCTCCTACTCCTCCTCCACCTCCTACTCCCTTCTTGCTCCACCCCTCAATCCCCAGGTGTTTTCTTCCTGTTTTCACACAGACCCTCAATCAACAAATAACAGGAACCTCCTGTCAGGGGTGGAAGTTGGGGATGGCACAGAGGTGTAAACAAGTAAGAAACTAATCTTAATTAAGATATCCACAACTAAACATACCCCAACATGCTGGCGTTATCAGGAGGAAGACACTTCTGTCTTTTGTGTCATCCACTAAACTACCACCACTGAAAAAACACAGAAGAGTATTATGTTAGAAAATTTAAAAATATGTATTTCATAGCATTTCCACTTTATATCTGTCAGAGGAATTAAGAGAGGGCAAAACACACATGATTTTAAAATATCCACCATGCTCAAAACTCTCTAGGAATTATATCCTATGTGGGTGAGAGGACCCAGGAGTAACTGTGATGTTCCCTGACTTCCCGAGCAGGAGCAGGGCTTTGGCCTTTAAGCTTTCTGTAGTATCAGGAGCAATGGTGTGAAAAGGCAGGTCGGACAGAGCATGTGCTACCTATTATGCTCACAACCCTGAGTTCCTCCCCACCAGTGCTGGGGAGGAAGAAGAGAAGAGGGCAGATGGTCATGTCAACTCAGGTTCAACTTACAAGTATGCTTAGTTGAGTCTCTCCCAGGTAAAGAATGGATAAGGGGTTGTCTTGGTTGATGTGGGAGGGACAATTCAGCAGCCACTGTGGGGAGCACTAGTTCCTGGGCTGAGACCTGAGTAGTGTTACAGAAGGTTGAGTACAGGGCATCAGCAAGCAGGCAGTATGGGTGCACTCATGTTTCATTGCTCTTAACTGTGGACATAATGCTACTAGCTGCTTCAGTTTTTTCTTTGACTTCCCCTCAGTGATGGACTGTAACCTAGAATTGTAAGCAGAGAAAATCCTTGCTCTCCTAAGTAGCTTTTGGTCAGGGTGTTTTATCACTGCAGACAGGAAACTAAAACAAAGAGCAGGTCATTATTTCCAGGTTACCTTCGCAGGACAAGAGTCAATAAAACAAAACAAAAAGATGCTTAAAGGAGATAAGAACTACAAACTAAAAAATTTAATGTAATTCAGAAAGTCCATTCTGAGTAAAACAGCTGCCGTCTTTGTCAGACCAGCTGGTGCATGCTTCCAAGAGTCCATTCCATGGGTTTGTTGACTGCTGACATTCCCTCATAAAAGGGGTTGCAACAGGATTCATTGGGTCCTTGCCTAGGTACTCAGCCACTCCTCCCAGTCATTTGTGTGCAACTTTCCCTTAATTGCACCTTGATGGGAGGTGTCTCTGTAAGGTGTTAGCTTATGTAGGCTGGGAAGGTTAGTGGAGAGGCCTCTATTTGTGCAGCCATGATCCATGATAACTTCAGGCCTTCCCAGTGCAGCTGGTTTAGAGGCACTCACACTGCACCCCTTAACCCTTCCTTACCTGTGCTCTGTGTAAGTCTAATAAACTCATTGGTTCCTCAGGGTGATCACATGGAGCCACTCCATTAGACCAGATCTTAAAGGCGGAATCAGGCCAACCCTCCTTGTAGCTCTCTCCTTCCACCATGTGGATCCTGTGGATCAAACTGAGGTCATTGGTCTTGGTGGCAACTGCTGTTACCAAGCCATCTCACGATGGGCCCAGTGTTCAGTCTCCCATTCCTCTCTAGGTCTTCGATTTCTATTTATAAATTACACATCTTCTCATCCCCCTGTTAGTTTTGCTTTGATGTGGTGCTGGATATTGAAGCTAGGGTCTCACAGATGCTCTACCACTCTACATCTCTGGCAGATAGTCCTTAATGATCAATTACTGAACAGGATTTGATGCCAAAAGCCATTGAGTGCTGTCATGTGTCTTTCGCACATTCAATGAATCCTCCTTCAAGCCACAGCTCTCCATCTTTTCTAGAAACGTAAAGCTGGAATATATTTTAGTTCTTTTCATTTTTGTTACATGTATCTCCTTATAGAATTGCTCCTCTCAACATCTTTTATGCTGTTACTGGAGAAGGAATAGAACACCAGAGAATTCTGAGGTAAGAGATTACTGTGAGGCTGGGGTATATAAGCTGATGTGTTGGAGGACCTGGCTGGACATCATGAAACACTCTGCTGAGGAGCCTGGCTTCTACAGCAGCACCTGCAGAGCTGCAGAAAATTAACCACAGCTGTAATGTTTCAAATAACAAGGAAGTGGCAACTGACTTTCTCAAAAGAGACATTAAATCTGGTTTATTTATATATTATACTATAAAAATAACCTATATTTACCAACATGGGAAGTCTCAAACTCAAGTCAATTACAAATTGGTATGTATAACATATATATATATACAGTGCATACCATATAAAAATGTTGACACAAAACACTGAACAGCCTATGGATAAATACTGCAACCAAGAATACAGAAACATGAAAAAGACTAAGGTCTAACACCAGTTTTAAGACAAAAGTGACTGACATGGAGTGATTATGGATCAAGGTGACACAATCATCATCTATGAAATGGACACTCAAATGTTTACAGCAGGAAGTATAATATTTTGGGGGGTTGAGACCATGTAGCACAACAGGATCCTCCTGCCTCAGCCTCTACAGTGCTGAGGTTATAGGTACGTACCACTGTATCAGCTATGGAAAACTTTTTTGACAAAGGGCCAGAAAGTAAATATTTGGGGTTCTGCAGCCCAAGTAGCAAAATTTAATCCAAATTCAACTTTTTAAATACATAAAAGCTAAACTTAGCTTGTATGAAACATGGATGGAGCCCACAGGACAGCTTGCTCAATATGGACCAGGACATAGACTACCTCTTTGCACTATGGTAATTATAGGCACAGAAGTCACTGAGACAAATTGGACTTCTAATTGTATTTATTCTTAGCTAAAATGGTCACTCTTGATATACCACAAAATTAAAGAAAGATAAACGGAGTGGATGAGGACTACTGTGGCTGTGCTTCTGTGTTCTGACCTCAACTCTGCAAAAAAAGAGTAGCTGGAAAAATGAGGTGGTGATGGGGGAGTGGGATGTACATGGTGACAGAGAAGCACTCTCAGATTGATTGATGGGAAATATAGGAGACTTTTACCCACAGAGACATGGATAAAATCCAAGATGAGCACTAGAAGGCCCTACTAATAAACTTGGAATTCTCTTGTTTGCAGTTGGATTTATTCCTGAGCTTTGCCCATATGAGGCAAGTGGTGCTGAGCACCAGATTGACATATCTTTGGCCTGGAGGCTGCAGGTGGGAAGACTTGATAAGACAAATCTAATGTGAAGGCCAAGGGAAAGTTGGCAGGGAGGACAAAAGAGAAAACAATAATATAGGAGTGGTAAAGGCCAGAAGGGAAGATAATCAAATTATCTGACAGTTATGAGCAGAAGGAAAACACAATGGCTGCCATTACAGACTTTATTTTTCTTTAAAAATGGACCACTTAAAGCGATTTAAAATATATATACACATATAGAGGTTCAACTTTCTGAACTGGACTATTTACATTTTGTTTATAGGTCAAAAAGAAAAGCCTTTACTATTCACGCTTTTACACTATAGACTTCTGACAACATGAAGGGTTATGTTGAGGACTGGTGGTGTACACATTCAGAGTTCACAACAGTTATTTTGTCCTGGAACTCAAACCATCAATTCTCCTAATCATGACTCCATATATATTTTACCTAAAGAGTCAGTATAATAGTAGAATAACATGTCTTACTGTGATGTCAAGGATTTATTGAAGATCTACATCTTATCTTTATAGATTCTCAGTCTGCAATTCCCCTACTTAAGGGAAAACTACAGATGCCAGAGAAGTTTTAGGTGTTGGTAGCCCACACAATTACAGTGTATAAGTCCAAGGAACATTCCTGACCCAGAGCCTCATAAAAGATGATTCTGCCCACTGCACACTGTTTCACAGACTCTATTAGGCACCCAACAAAAGGAGTTACTGTGTTTGCTTTGTACTTCTTTTAGGACGTCTCATATTCTTCTTCTGCTTAAAAATCGGAGAATTCAAGTAACACAAGTCTGTGAAAGGGTCCCCTCTTCTTAGTTTCCTGTAAGTAAAAAAGAGATCTTAGGCACGATTACAAATATACCAGTATTAATTCAGCACAGAATTATTCTAAAAACATGCCAGTCTTAGTGCTCAAATGCGTCTTGTTCATGAGAAAAGCTCTGTGTCTTCGCATCAGTCCTCCCATGAGTCATTACAGATGAGTCCATACAATAATACTTACGAAGCAAGTGTTGGCTCTTTATAGCTCATGATGGTGGTGCACCTGCGTTTAGGCAGAGACACTGATGGGCTTTCTTCTGATGGGCTTTCTTCATTCCTTTTTGGAGACAGAGAAAGTTTCTTGATTCTCACTACAGGATGTAGCAAGATATTAGTGACATCCATTAGGCTACAATGAGGTGACTCTTGAGTCTCAGGTGGGGTACCTACAAAACAGTGTTTATTGGCTATGGATCCAAGGAATAAAAACCACAGAAATAGAAATGTGGTCAATTTTATATTTTAAACACACAAAATACCTAGCACTTCATGATCTGTGTTTTAAAAACTTTCTATTGTTTTTTTTTTCTTCCTTTCAAGCCAGAAAATGTAGAAACTATGGCAGATGTAAAGAACTGCTAGCTACAACAGAACATTTTATTAAAATTTAACACTCTTCCCCAATAGCTTAGATATGATGAGTTGGTTTTAAGTATGAAATTACATTTTGGTCATACTTTAATACTTAGAATCATCAGGACCCAGTCTCATTCAACACCAAAGTTTGTAACACTGTTGGGTGGCCCAATGACCATAAAACTCATTCCATTAGACACACAAGAACTCTCAATCAGTCAATGAAGACCAGGATAAAATGTGTTCCCACTGGTGCTAATGTTAAAAAATTCACATATCTCTGCCATCATAAACATCCAGGTCCTCCATCCCTGAGATCCAGATGTCTCTCCTATAATAAACACCCAGGTCCCCTATTTCAGAGCTACATCTATATTGGGAGGCAGGTACATTATACATAATGAGAACTCTGCAAGACAATCTTCTCCAACAGGGTTATAAAGCATACCTTGGAAAACTAAATTGTAACTGTGAGATGATTTAAGCTAGGCAGCCCAATATCTGGGTTTCAGTCTGCCCTCCTGTCACCATAAATATATACAACCAATCCAATATTAACTGTGTAGACTACTAAGCAATAGGATTGAATCAGCTGCTGTATTTTAGGATACTGCTTCCCAAACCGTACATGTTTATAAACTCACAGGGAACTTGTAAAGAGACCCAAATTTTAATTCAAAGGCTAGGACAAGACCTGTGATTATGGCTGTTTTCAGGTAATGCCATTGGAGGAGGTCTGGGGGTCAAACTACCTCAGTGTTTTTGCTTTCCAAACATTCTCAAAAGAACAAACAAAAGTAACAGTTCAATGAAGCCTCTTGTTACTTAGTTTCAATAATTATCAACATTTTGTCAATCCTGCTCAATTTATTCTATCACAGTATTTTTATTTAAAATAGAACAGATTTATTAAGAAAAAGAGAAACACCTACTGAAAGAGGATCAAATACACATTACGCATAGTTTAAAAACAGATTCTTGTAAGTTACACAGTCCAGCTGCTAAACCAGGAAAGTTGATTCTTTGTTTCCGGCTTTAATATCCTGGTTAGGCAAATCAAGCAGCCTGACTGAGCTGTTACAATGTGACAACATTCCAAGATGATATGATAGGACCTGACAGCAAGGAGCTATTACCCATAGGACTCAAAGCTCCAAAGCAGAGTCTTTGTGAGTAGGTGCAGGCTGATGACTAATATTGAAACACTTTGATAAAATAAAAACAAATTTCTGAGCCAAAGTTTTCAGTAGTCAGATGAGAAAAGAACTTCTTGGTTTCTTAAGCTCACCATCAACTAGGAAAATAAGTCATGGTTTCTGTTAAAAATATAACAGGCCCATTAAAAAAAAGAAGTTTTTCATTTTTCAGGTGATCATGAGTGTAAAGATCTTATAATTCAATCCAACCACAACAGCCCTGTCCTCTCCCCCCTGCTCAGAAGTCTCCTTTACTGATAGCAATCAGTCTATGAGAAGCAATGCTCCTGTAAGATTTGCTTGAAGTAGGTCAGAGCAAAACAGCCATGTTTCCATTTTCCACCTCTACTATTTAATCAGGCTGCAACTTCCCCTACAGACAGATGGGAAGTCTCTATCCTCCTCCAGAGTAACAGATGGTAGTACAGTATCAAAGAGTACATCAGCATCAGGGGCAACCAATTAGCAGAAACATTCAAAACACAGGCAAACAAGCACATGGCTTACCAGTAGGAGTTCTGGTTGGCGGAGCCTTTTCCATCTCTTTTTCATCTGTGTACTTGAGTTCTCTTTTAGACCGAGGTCTGGTGACTGGTCTGTCTGCCTTTCTGGTGCGGTCTTCTTGCAAATGCTTGTAAGGAGGCAGGTAGAGGTCATCAGACTCATCCTCGGAAGTATTCAGTTCCCAGGAACTCACTTCCCAGTTGCTGCTGTTGGTTTCTTCACTGGAGCCATCGCTCATTTTTTGTCGGAAAGGTGTGAGGTGAACACTCTCTTCCAGATTAAAATTGTAAGCATCGCTGGAACCAACAGACCCATCCAGTTTTGTGGGAGGTAAAATCTGCTTATTTTCATTTTTCTTGCCTTCACACCTCAGTGAGGATTTTGATTTGTATCTTTGGTTGGCTCTTCTTTTTTGTGCACGTTTATGCTTACTTTCCATTTGTTCAGGTTTGGATGATAAAATGACTTCTTTTGTTTTAGCAATCTTTCCTGGGTAAGTTGGTCTAGGGGACAAGTTAATTTGGTCCTTGATCCAGTGACAAACATTTTGTTCTACATCTTCAAGTCTGTGCAAGGTTATGGTTAGGTTTCTACATCTGCTTCTGACTTCCAAAGATTGCCCCTTCCACTGACCGGCTTCACAATCCTTCAAAGCAGTGGAGGGACTTACATTACTAAAATCTTTCTTTATGCGGCAACGGGAAGATACAGTTCTATGTAAGACATCATCAGTAGTAGACTCAACTTTGCCTGAATCAGAATCATTCCCCGGTACGTCTGGAGGAACACTAGGACTTGGTTCTGACCATTTAAGAAACAAATGAGAAAAGCAGTATTTATGCTTCAGAAATTTGCATTCCCAACAAAAATAGAATTCAAAGTTGCAGCAAAGTTATTCAATAGTTTCCCTATATGTAGAATAAGTAAATAAAAACCTAGAAAATTCAATATCGCCATTTATTTACTTGTTATTTAACAACGGATAGCTTATATGAGCATTTAAAAATATTGTTGGAATAAAAGTCATGTGTGGTAGCTCATGCCTGGGAGGCAGATGCAGGAGGAGCCAGTGAGGGGGTCAGCTTGTGCTAAACAGCTCTAAGATTGCCTGGGCCGCAGAATGAGACACTGTCTCAAAACAAGAACTGAAGTCTCAAAACAAGAACCATTTAATCCCAGCACTCCAAAGGCAGAGATCTCTTTGAGTTCAAGGCCAGGTCTATATACTGAACCCTTCCTCAAAGGAACAAAACAACCAATGCCAACATAACAAATACATACTCATTATGTACATATTATAAGAGAGGTTTAAAGAAAAAGGAATAGTCTCTCCGTTTAATCTGTGAGCACAGAGAAGAGAACTTCAAATTATGAAGTGGGAAAATATACTAAGAAAGTAGAAGCTAAGTTATTTTTTGAAAATGACTAAGATTTGGATAATTGCTAATTAGGCCTTTCAGATAAATATGGTCTGTATTTATAGGAAGAAAAGGGGTTTCACCTGGTTTTGCTTACACAAATTCCTCCCATTTTGTGAAGCTTAGTACAAAGTAGTATGGTCCTGGACATGAACTCTCCCTCTCCATTACTTCTGGTGAGATGCTTTACTTCTCTGAGGCTACAAAAAATGGACCACATTCCAAGGCTACAACATGGTTAAGTAAGACAATGTATGTAAAATGTACATAGCAGTTGACTGTAGCTACAAATCAACCAAATTTCTCCATATAGACTTGGCACAATGAATAGATGTGTTGCTGTTGTTTTTCAAGACAGGATCTCAACTATGTACCCATATGGCTTTGAATTCTTGACCCTACTGCCTCACTGTGCTGGCTATTTTTATGTCAACTTGATACAAGCTAAAATCATCTGAGGAAGCCCCAGTTGAGAAAATGCCACCATTACATCCAGCTTTAGGTAAGCCTGGGAGGCAGTTTCTTAATTACTGCTTGATGTGGAAGGGTCTAGTCCACTGTGGGTGGGGGTCCTTATTAAGCCTAGGTTCAATAAGAAAGCAGACTGAGCAAGCCTTGAGGAACAAGCCAGAAAGCAGCACCCTCTATATAACCTCTACATCGGCTCCTGCCTCCAGGTTCCTGACCTGTTTGAGTTCCTGAACTCACTGTGTTTGATGATGAACTGTCATATGGAACTGTGAGTGAAATAAACCCTTCCCTTTCCAAGTTGCTTTTGGTCATGGTGTTTCATCACAGCAATAGTAACCCTAACTAAGACACTCACCCTCCTGAGTGCTGGGATTATAGGTATGAGCCACCACTCATGCCTTGGATGGACTGTTTTAATCCTATGTCAGTCTATGAAAATAAAGTTACTTTGAGGAGAGTAACAGATAAGCAGACTTAAAAGTTAAAAAGAAGGAAATTAAAAAATTCCATATTACTTGTTCACAAAGGTTAGTATTTTTAGGTTTTCTACCCAACTTACCTTTGATTTGGAATGGTAAGTCAGTTTCTTCAAGAGCAATCTGCCTTAAAGAATAACAATGAAAAACAGAAATCTTAGCAATTATGTAAAAAGAAAACTCAAAAGTCAACATCTTCCCAGGATATAAGCTTGTTCTACCATTTCACAATTCTAGTCCAAATCCAAACAGAAAACCCAAACACGGATGCTGTTTACATGAAGCCTGGTTTTGTTTTGTTTTTTAAACTGGTATCTGACTCGTACTGGAAGTAAGTTCCTCCTGAAAACATGACATAATCCAACCTCACATCAAGGAGGAACAGTCAATCCAAACTGCTCCAAGTTTTTACAAAGTTTGGTCATTCATTCTTCAGAATGTGGCATCTCTAGTGGAGCTGTCATTTGGTGGTGCTTTAATGGTGACAACTATGAGTTCTTCTGAAACTGTTTAGCCCCCTTTGTTTCCTTGAAAAATTGCATTCTTTTTTGCTTAGTGAACCAAGTTTTTTTTTTTTTCCCACTTGAAACCTGTTACTGACAATTTGCAATTTTATTTTTCATAAAGTTTCCACTTTGTGTTATAACAATGAAGAAATATTGGGTTAGTAACCTACATGGCCCCCTCTGTAAGAAAGGAGCAGACTTGAGAGGATTACAGAGCCACTGCCTGTGGCAGTCAGTCCACTCTTGGGGTTGTCTGCTGAGATCTGGAAGCACTGTTTGTCCTCACAGCTGGGGGAGGAGCAGCTCCTGGCACAGTGGTGCAGGCCGAGAGGCCAAGCAGCAACATCCAGAGCACATGGACAGCCCCAACTCAGCACTGCTAAGGCTGAGACCTAGGTAGAGTGAAGCCACGTTCTGTAGCTTTTCCAGTTTTTTGTTTGTTTTGGGCCAGGGTTTTAATCATGTAGCCCAGGCTGTCTTTGAATAACCGTCCTCCTGCATCAGCCTCACAAATGCTGGGATTACAGACCCAGTGTGATGTTCTGTATTTTAACTAAAGTTTAGATCTATAGGTATATATGCTGGTAAAACTCTCTGAATGGTTGTGATTAAGAGCTGGATATTTCATGCTGGCAAACAGAAAATAGGCTTTTTCCAATGAAGTTTCACTGGGTATATCAACTGTACTCCAAGAAGTTGGCCAATACAAAATAAACTCAGTGGTATTTTTATGGATTTTTTGTTTTGTTTTGCTTTTGGGGGCATTTTTTCCCCTTTTTTGTCTTATTGGTCTTTTGTCTATTTGTTCTGATTTTTATTTTTGTGTTTCTTGGTTTTCTTCCATCCATGAAAAAGAGAGCGAGTGGTGGTGGCACCTGCCTTTAATCCCAGCACTAAGGAGGCAGAGGCAGGAGGATCTCTGTGAGTTTGAAGCCAGCCTGGTCTAAAAAGTGAGTTCCAGGACAACCAGAATTACAACAGAGAAGCCCTGTCTCAAAAAGCCAAAAAATAAAAATAAATGAAAAAATTTTTTAAAAAAGAAACAATATAAAGTTGGTTGGGTAGCATGAAAAAAACTTTAATAAAAAGAGTTGGGTATTTTGGTATATATAATTAAATCTTAGTAGTTCATGAAAGAACATAAAACATACATGATTAAAGAGAAGGGAAAGAGGACATGTGGATCTGAGAAAAACATGTCAATGAGACAGGTGTTAATGTGAGATTTTGCTTTATTTCTTTCCTGCTAAATTGGACAGTTTTTAGGTCTGAAAATATCATTTTTAATAATGACTCCTTCCTAAAATGAAAACATGACTTACAGAAAAAACTGGCTGAAAGAAAACACTTAAAAGCCTTGGTGAGTTTTTGACTCTCTCTTTCTTTTTCGAGACAGGGTTTCTCTGTTGTAACTCTGGCTGTCCTGGAACTCACTCTGTAGACCAGGCTGGCCTCGAACTCACAGAGATCTGCCTGCCCCTGCCTCCTTAGTGCTGGGATTAAAGGCGTGCGCCACGACCGCCTGGATTAATTTTTGACTCTAGTCATTAAAGCAACTAAACAGATTAAAAAGAAAGCTCTAACTTTCTACATACAGAAGTATTTTAAAATCAAATTATTTTAGGTATACTCTTAGTAGAAATAAAAAGTCAGGCTAAACACAAATGATGTAAATTTCCTCTTACAAATGGAACGATATTAATAGAAACAATAATGAACTTGGTACTAACTGTAAGGTCTTCACAGATGAGTCCCTGGTTGTGTTGTCACTACTGGAGACCACTTCTGAAGTACATCCTTTCCGGTTCTGTTAATATGTTAAACCAAAAGAGAACTATTATAGTTGTGCACTGCTATGAAGTATGTAGACACATTCTCCATTATGAATGTATTGTTGAATATACAAATATGCCTAGAACAATAATATACACTTGCTGAGAGTCTACAGCAAAGCCAAGCAGTTTCAGGGGTGAGGATTCCATTTAGTGTACACCTTATTCTGCCCTCTTAAAGCTTATATTCTAGTGTACATCACACTCTCTCTCTTAAAACTTACATTCAGTGTATACCTTACTCTACTTTCTTAAAGCTTACGTTCTAATGTACATCACACTCTCCCTCCTAAAGCTTACATTGTTGTGCATCACGCTTTGCTCTCTTAAGGCTTACATTCTAGTGTATAGAAAGAATTTCTAAAAAGAATCCAGGAAGATAGCTCGCAGGTAAGATCAGTTGCCATGCAAGCCTTATGGTCTGAGTTGAACCCGTGGAATCCATGGTGGAAGGAAAGAATCAGCATCCAAAAGTTGTCGTCTGATATGGCACATGTATCCCTTTCCCCAATGAAATGAGAGACACAAATCTGATTTCAGCACAGTGAAAAGTACTATGAAGGCAACGCCAGAGTGAATCAAGAGCAACTAAGCTGGAGAGCTCTCAGTGATTCTGACCTGAAATATAAGAACTAATCAGCTATTGAAGAGCAGGAAGAAGAAAAGGCAGTGGAAACAACAAATACAAAAGTTGTAAAACAGGAAAAGTCATAGCTGTGTTTAAAAAAATAGGCCAATGTGGCTGAAACACAGCAAGTGAGAATAGCAGGAGATGCACATACACTGGCCAGCTAACAAAGAGTCTTGAGAGCTATGAATGTGATCGGAAAGTTGGTCTGAGTGTGATGGAAACTCACTCAAATATTAAGTAAGGTAGTAAAATGATCAGCTTTAAAAAGATCAGTTTGGCCAACATGCAGCATGGCTTAAAAGGGACCCAGAGTAGAAGGGGTTAGGAGATCATCACAGCGAATGAAGATATGAAACTAGGTAGTACTGAGGCCAGGGCTGTGGTGGTAAAGCCTGTGGAATGGCCCCATTAATAAAGCGTGTATAACCAAGGGGTCTCAACCTTCCATAGAGCTTCTGTCAAGGGTTCCATCATTCTCAATATTTAGCAGATGAAAACACCTGGAAAAAAAAATCCAACTATATAAAAGGATTGAAAAAGGTTGGGGGTGATGGCACTGAGGGGGTGGGTTTGGAAAGGGTGAGTGAGCAGGCTACTTTACTGAGCTAAGCAGCAGTTAAGAAGGAGGATTCTGGGCATAGTGGTACATTAATCTCAGCACTCTGGAGCTGAGGCAGGAGGGAAATCAATGTGAGGCTAACTGGGCTTCAGACTCAGTTCTAGATTAGCCTGGGCTATATAGAGAGACTGTTTCTCAACAACAAAAATAAATAAGAATTATGGAAGAGGGCAGAAGTACACAATATGCTTGAGAATTGAAAAGAGTTGTGCTTTGTATAAAGTCTGTTTGAGCTCTCTTCTAAAATCAAGCATCTGCACCTGTGTTTAGGCTTTGCTATATGAAGTTGAAAGTCACTACAAAACAATTACATAGTCTTAGAAGGATTTCACATGTGTCTAGGGCAACTGGCATTTACAAATAAAGAAGCAGACAACACAAGAGACTAACATGGAACAATAAGGAAGCAGGAAGAAAACTCAAGGGGTATGATGACAAGAGATAAATGTTTCAAGTAAAGAGACTTCTCTTGCATATCACTGCAAGGTTAAGAAACAAGAGCAAGACACAGCCCAAACCAGTGGAAGAACCAGGTAGGAACCCTGCCTGCAGAACACTAGGATCTATTTCCATAACCCACTCCTGCTTAGCTTCTCCCCCTCTTCCTCAATTCTGCCAACCCAGACCCTTACTCCAGAGGACAGCCCACAGTGCCATCACAACCCAAGCCAGCGAAGAACCAGTACCCCCAGCAACACTACAAGAACCAGCACAAGCCTCACCAACCAGCTAGAAGAACAGTACAGGCCAAGAGAGCCAGCCAAAAGAGCAGTCACCAAGTCCCAGTGCCCAACTCAGGTAGAGACTTGTGCTGGATCAGAGGCCAAGTCAGTCACCAGAGCTCCGGCCCCCAACACGGGTGGAAACCGGCTGCTTGACAAGAGGCCACAAAGAACAGAAGACCAAAGAAGAAACAAACAAACAAACAAACAAAGGAACAAAACGCTCATCCAATAAAGACAAACTCAGGAATTCGGCACTGGCACTCAAACTATAATCACTACAAACCCAGATGACTAAATGCCAGTTTAAAAACACAACAGCCAAGCGGCCGGTGGCATATGCCTTTAATCCCAGCACTCCAGATGTAGAGGCAGGCGATCTCTGTGAATTTAAAGCCAGCCTGGTCTACAGAGTGAGCTCCAGAGTCCAACTATCCTACTACAATCCTTGAACACTCTGAAACAGCCGAAGCACAAGAAAACGATCTTAAGACCACCTTTATGAAGATAATAGAGGTGTTTAAAGAAGAAATGAATAAGTCCCTCAAAGAAATCGATGAAAAGACAAACACACGTCTACATAACACTTCAAAGTTGTCCTCAGAAGTTCACATGCATCTCCCTAACACATTAAATAAATGTAACAAAGTATTTTTAAAAAGTGATTCAGCAAAGAACACCTAGAATATTGTTCGTATTTAAAATAGTTTTATAAAGCTGCACTGCATACAGCAAAACTACATAGAAAAGTTCGTAGCCAACACACCTGAGTGTTTTCTTCACTTTGTTGGGAAGTCAGCTTCTCTTTCAATGTACAGAGCTGACACGTAAGGTAGTAACATTCTCTTCTCAGCTGTAGGATGATATCTTGGGCTTCTCTCACTTTGGATTTTTCATTTTCCAAAGCCAAAGCTAACAACCTGTTGTTATCTTGGTAATTTTTCAGCAGTGTAGAAGTATTAGCTATAAGATAAGAATTTCAGTTATTAAATCTAAACCTAGAAGGTGAAACAGGGGCTATAGAGATGGCTCGAAGGCTAAGAGTTCTTGTTAAGCAATCAAGGAGGACCAGAATTCAAATCCCCAAAGTCCATTTAAAGAGCCAGGTGTGGTTATGTACACCAGTAACTCCATCACTGTGTGTTGGGAGGAGGATGGGGTGGGGGTGGGAGGGCTGTTGTTGAAGGGATATGGAGACAAGAGGATATCTGGGTCTTTACTGGCTATCAGTCCATAGTTCCAGGTTCAGGAAGAGACCCTTTGCAGGGAACAGGTCAGAGAGTAATATCAGGGCTCTAGAACTTCTCCTTCAGCACCACCCCCTCAGGAAAAATACACGCTGCACATACAAATGCCACATTCACACACAAGATAAGAATGCTGTAAAAAGACAATGCAGAATCTCTTACTGGGTCCTTGGCATGGTGCAACAATAAAGGACTTGCGTTTGACTGTCTCTGTCAAGTTTTTATTCCTTTTCTCTTTTATTCGCTTCTTAATGTCTTCAAGACTATCTTGAAAGGACTTTTTCTGACACCTTTCCTTAACCATCTTTGCCTGTGAATTAAAAAAAAATTAACATTTCTCAGATATTTTCAAATATAAAATACATGATTGAAAACCCAGGTCGTTCAAAACAGGATTAAGTAAAGTCTAAATTGTAAACTTATTTTAAAAAAGGCAATAATTTTGATTTTTTTAGTTTTAAAATATTAGTAGTCACGTGTTATGGCACAATCCAAGCTACTAAGAAGGCTAAGGCAGGTGAATCATGAATTCAAGCTTGGGATACATAGAAAACTCATCTAAAAAACAAATCAACAGAAACAGATGATAGAACCAAGCCCAACAAAGGAAAAGAAAGTCCTACAAAATGTTGTTCATGTTTCTGACATAATATTATCTTCTACCACGTCACAGGAAGTTATTAAATGATTCCAGAAAGTGGCACTATTCATGTTATAGTAAAGACTCATTGGAGGTGTACAACATCCTAGGCACGATGGGAACTGCTATTGCTAAGTTACCCAGCCTGGGTTTGAGCTCAAGAGCTCTGAGGTTCCCTCCTGCCTCAGCCTCCTGAGTAGCTGGGACACCTGTGAGCCACATACTTGGCCTGTGTGGCCTGTGTCAAAAAGACAGGCAGCCGATCACTGAGTGCCACACAGAATGAGTAACTGATGGAGTTAAAGTTGATTTACAGCTTCTGTTGTGTGTGACCCAAGGGACTGAACCAGGGTCTTTCGCGCGCTAGGGAGCAAAGGGAGTCTTTAGAAAGGGGCCAAGTCCCCGCCCCTATAAGAAACTTTAAAACCAAAGCCCCGTCTACAGTTTCTGCCACCACGACTGATCAAGATAAAGATCTGCCTCCTGAGGGGTGGTGAGCCGAAGGCCTCGTACCGTCGGGTACCCCGGTGCCCGCCACCCGTCCCCGCGTACCTAGGCCTCTCACGTCCGGGAGGCCCTGTCCCGGAGACAGCTCCGCCGTGGAGGACACAACCACCGCCGCCACATTCGAAATTCTGCAACGCGATTGTCCATTGGCTGGCCGGGTGCCGTCATGTGACGCACGGACGCATCCGCCTCCGGAGCGGCAGCGCGGCATTGCGCGACGCGCCTGCGCACGCGCAGCTACGCGGCTGGGGGACCGGGTGGGGGGGGGAGGTGGAAGAGGCGGAGCCACACTGGGGTTGAGTCCTTGACTACAGTCCGGACTTGGGGACGCAGGGTCATCCGAGAGCTTTGAGGTTTCTTCTGGGTCCGTTTAGAAATCCCTGTTTTAGGCCTGGCGTGTAGACGTAGGCTTGAGGGCCCAGCTCTCTGGAGACTGAGGTGGGAGAGTGACGAGTTCGAGGCGAACCTGAATCCCGGCATGGCACGTCAGCGCGTCAGCGGCCCCTGCAGCTCCTGGCTCTAGGGCGTGCCCTTGTGGCCAACCAGCATGCCGCACGCCGGCGGAGGGCTCGGAAAGGGTAGATCTTAGAGACTGCTATCCAGGCCCAACCTTGGGGAAATGCAGGCGAGTTCTGCATTTGAGCCTGGTTGATACAAGGAAGAAACTCCAACTGACAACTCGATCCTGTCCTAAATGTTTACTGTATCCCTGGGATAGACGTTCTGAGTGCGAAGGCAGATCATTGAGTTTACAGGAGGGGGGTTAAGGAATGTTGGCTCAGGGCCAGGATCCTCGGTTTGAAAGTGCTTCCCAGGGAACTATTTAAACTTCTTTATTGGTTCCTGAGCGTATTCAAGGAATTGGGTTTAGGTATGCTGGGAAAAATGCAGCATGGTCACCCATCAATCTGTGTATGTTCTGTGTGACTATTGGTTAGGACACACAAAGAAAATGGGACGTAGGAGGAAGATGGCACCAGGGAACCCCACAAAAGTTTTGACGCCTCAACAGTTGGATAACCTGCTTCACAAGTCATATTCCTGGCAGACATCACTAACCAAATAGAACTGTTGTTAAACCCAGAGGAGCCATCATAGTTCTGAACAAAGTACTGGCGGCTGCAATTAAAACCAGTAAATAATGTGACTAGTTAGTGTTGACTAACGGTCACATCCATCTGTCATATCACTTCTCAGTTCCCTACTCCCATAGGACATGTAGTGCATGCATGCTAAAGTAGCCTGTTTACTGATTGCACTGACTGTGAATCCATGCTCTTTAAAGGTGTTCAGATATACCTATCTGTTTCAGCAGTCAGCAAACTTAAAAGTGCTGATGTCACAGGCAGTTACTAGGAAGTCAAAAACACAATAGAAGCTGACCAGATGATGCCTGGCACATGGAAAGCAATAAGCAAGTCAGTATTGAGGGACTGAGGTTAAGGAGACAGTTCCGGAGTCCATTGTGGTGATAAAAGAAGATGATTATACTGGAACTCTTACTCTTTATTATATACAGCACCCTTACTCTTAGTGTGGGACTTCTTGAACTATAAGAATCACCTAGGGTGCACATTGGAATGTTGACTTAGGAGATTCTAATTCACTTTTTTGTCTGCTATTTCCTGTAGCTGTTGGTGCTAGAGGTCTAACGTTGGGCCTTAGTATTCAAGCAAGCACTCCACCATTGAACTACATCTTTAGCCAAGGTTCCTGGTGTATTCAGATAGGTAATTCTGATGGAAGGTAATTCTGGGTACTGTTTGGGCAAAGCTAAAATCAGGAACTAGCAACTGCAGGGACAAGTGCTCTTCTAAATTTATTTTGACTTTAATCTTGGTCCCAGGGATTTGCATGGTCTAGGCAAGCACTCTACCTCTAGTCTACATATGCAGCTCTTATTTTATTTGCTTCTTTGTTTTGTTTCCTTTTTTGATATTAATGATTAAGCCTAGGGCCTCACACAAGCGGGGTGATTCTACCATTGACATACTTCCTTAGCTAAACTATCACTTTGTGCAAACTGCCTCCTGCTTTTGTTTCCTTATCTGTAAATCGGCACAGGAATGAAAGTGTCCCAGGCTTCTAGGCCTGTGGTACAGTCCATGAATTCATTAGTTTGAGCTACCTAGTCTATGCTGGGACAGAGACAAGCTTAGTATTTCTACATCCTGTCTTTCCTTAAGAACTCACTTTTTCTTTCCCTGGTAGGAATGAGTTTGAGTTGTAGTTGACTCATTCTTAACCCTTGGGTTTTTGAGGCAGGGCCTTACTATAATCCACACTGGCTTTGAACTTGTGGTTCTTCTGCCTTAGTTTTCTAAGCGTATGTCACCATGCCTACTATCTCCTGCTCCCAATACAGAAATGTAGAGAAACACTTGAAAGAAGTCTTTATTTTGGTTTCTGTAAAAATGAAAAATGGGATTTGGATTAGGTTTGTATTCCCACCCCACCTGTGGTATAGTTGTTTACCACAAACTGGGTTTGCTTGATGCAGATGGCTATAATTTGGTTAGGTGCAGTCATTCTGGCACCTGTAGCTTGTATTGGTGATTGTGTGCTGCAGGGGTTTATGGGAACTTTTGGTTTAGGGTATAAAAGACATGAAACTCAAAGAGTTGGGGTGGGTGTTGGTTGGTGGTTCGTTGGTAGGGTTGTCATCGTTAGTGTGTTAATTCTTCAAGGAACAAAGGTTGGAGAGGTTGAGTTTACAGACCATGAGCTGAGACCTAGTCTGTCTGACTCACTTTCAGCTAGTCCTCTTCGAGCTTAGGGCAGCCTAAAAAAGACTGTGAAGATTTCTACCTTTCTCTCATTCTACATGAAGGCTGCTTGCAAAAGCGGTGAAGATTTCTATCTTTGTTTTCCCTACCCCTAAATTGAGGGTGAAAGATTGTAGTATACTACTACACGGAAAAGGTAGGTCATAGAACCAGGAAGCATTCTGAGCCAAAGATAGTTCAGAGTGCCCTTCTTTAATCTTTTTTTTTTTGAGGCTGCATCTTGATATGTGGCTCAAGTTGGCTCTCAGTGTACAGTGTCCCTGCTTTAACATGCTGGTGCTGAAATTACAATCATCTGCCATACACCGTGGCTCTCTTCTTTAGTTGTTTTCTGTTTGTTTTGTTTTGTTTTTGACACAGAGTCTTGTGTAGCCCAAGATGACCTGTAACTCCTTATGTAGTAGAGAGTCTATGTACCCTCGAATGTCTCTGAACTCAGTATGTAGTCCAAGGCTGCCCTCAGACTCACCCAGATCCATTTACCTCTACCTCCTGAGTGCAGGGATTAAAGGTGTGTACCACCATGCACATCCCTTTACTTAAAACAACAACAACAACAACAACAAAACTCTGGATTTTTTTTTTGAGAATAAGGAAATGGGTTAATCTCTCCCATAAAGTTGAGGCAGGGTTTCTACACAGTCCTAACAGACTTAAAACTCATGATCTTCCTGCCTCAGTCTCCTGAGTGCTGGCATTATGGACATGCATAGCTTAAAAAGTTTTTTTTTTTTTTTTTTTTAAGAAAGGTTCATTTGGAAATGGGGAAATGATGCAGAGATTAAGAGCTCTTGCAGAGGATTTGAATTCAGTTCCTAGCCCTCATGCCAGGCAGCTCACAATCACCTGTGACTCCAGCTCCAGAGAATCTGATGCCCTATTCATGGGCACCTGTGTTTACCTGTGTGTGGCATGTGGCATCCATTCAGAACACACACATGCACACACACACACACACACACACACACACACACACATATACATAAATAAAAAGAATGAAAATAAACCTTAAAATTCCTTAATAGTTATCACATAGTATGATATGCATTAATTTCAATAGCATACAAATGGTAGAAATTTGGTGACCAAAAATTTTAAGAAATTTGTCAGAATCAAAATGCAGCAAAGTATCAAAATGTTTTGTGATCATGATCAGCAGCAGCAAGCTATGGAGAATCTGCACAAGTGTACAGTAGGTGTTTGTAGGTTTTATTTGTGTGTTTTAGAAATGTATGTTAATCTCTTGAAATGCTGACTTATTAGACCTAAGAATTCTTGTTGTATACTTTTATTTTAGAGGATTGCAATTCTCAGCCTAGTACCAAGAATACAAACATTTAATTGAATCATATTGGTTGATGCTGACATTTTGTTTGTTTTTGTTGGACTGGAGGAGGGTCCTAGTCGGGTCACCGCAACCCCACAGATACTCGCAGTCGGGGAATCGATGCAAACAGCAAGAGGATTTATTGAACCAGCACAGTGGGGCCGTTCCCTACTCGCAGGTAAGGGCAGCCCCGAAGAGCACAAAGTGAGCCTTTTTATGCACAATACAGACAGTTGCTGGGCACAAACTGAGTTGGTACAAGTCGATTGGTCCCCAAATTGTTTTTCTATTTTGATAGGTTAGGGCCAATTAACCTTTAAACTGATTGGTGCTGGCATATAGCAAGATTGCAGCTCCTAGAAAATGTAAACTTTTAGGGTCTTAGTCAATGTGGGTGGGGGGAAGATCCTTAGCCCGAGGCCATTAGTCTTGTTTGTCTTAGAAATTGTTTTTCTTACAGAAATTGTTTTGGGAACTGTTCTGGGTCACGGTGCTCCTGGCTTGGGCTTATACAATTTTGGCTTGTAGTTATCTGAAACAGGGAGGTCTGGAAAGTACCCAATAATTTTTTTGAAACTGGCTTGTGCTGATTAATATGGATTTTAAGCTTTTTGTTAGGAAGCTGAAACTTAGGGCCTAGTGTCAGTGGTCCCGGGCCCCACATTTTGAGACAGGGTCTCACAAAGGCCAGCCTTTGCTGGCCTGGAACTCACAATGTGGAACAGATTGGCCTGGAACTCATAGAGATCCTATTGCCTCTGCCTTCTGAGTGGGATTAAAGGTGTGACCCATCACACTGGGCTTCTATTTTGGCTTAAATATAAAATCTGCCTCATAGGCTCATGTGTTTGAACTTTGTCTCTACATGGTAATATTTTGGGAGGTTGTGAAACCTTAGGAGGTGGGTCCTAGTGGAGAAAATGGGACAGTGGAAGATAGCTTTGTGACAGCCCAGTACTCCTTTAGGCCTGAGCTCTCTGCTTTTTTTGGTCAGTACCATGTACAGTTAGTTACTACATGCTCCTACTGCCACAGACCTAGTCTGTCACCATTCCTTTCCTGCAAATGAATTGATAGCTTCTGAATCATGAGTTGAAATAGATCTTACCTCTCTTATGTTGCTTCTGTCATAGATTCTATCAAAGCACATAAAAACATGTAACCTATTGATCAGAGCATGCTCTGTGCCCTGGTTTGCTGTGCTTTCTATGTATTAGCTTGTTTTATCCTCATGATATGAAGATAATGCATAGTATGGTCAATATGTTAAGTGTGAAGCCAGGCACAATCTTTGACAGGCTGACTACAGGTCTGTGTACTTACTCAACATGATATAGACACATTTATACTTGAATGTGTGTGTGTGTGTGTTTTAATTTGGATGAGTGCTTTGTGTGCATGGATATATAATCATCATGTCTGGTGCCAGCAGAGTCAGAAAAAGGCATCTAGCCCCCTGGAACTGGATTTTTTGGAAAGTTGTAAGTCAGCATGTGGGTGCTAGGAGCTGAACTTGGGTTCTTGGCAAGAACAGCAAGTGCTTTTTACTGCTGATTTGTTTCCGCTAGACCCAGCAGGAGGTTGTTTTTTTTTTCCTAAAGAGAGTGGAGGAGGAGAGAGGAGAGTTGGGTGGGAGAGAAGGTGGGAGAATCTGGGAGGAAGTGAGGGAGGGGAAACTGATTAGAAAATATAATATGAAAAAATTATTTTCAATTAAAAAAATAAAAAAATGTGCTCCAAAAGCTGTGGTGTTTAGGCTTGTTTTAATGCATACCATTGATAATCTAAAGATCTGTTCCTTTCTATTGGCATGTATTGATGGGCCTTTGTGTTACATTTTCATATATGCATATAATATACATTGATCACTTTCATCTCCTCTATTACTTTCTTTTATCTCCCCACCTCTTTGATTTTATCCCCTTCCAATCCCTGAATAGTCTGTTTTTTTACTCTGATGTCACCATTGCCCCCCAATTCCATATAGAAAAAAAAAAATCCTTAACATGATATTGCCTTTTTGAATCTGACAGATTTCCCTTAGCATGCTGGTGTCCAGTTACATCCATTTTCCTGTGATGACATCACTTCATTCTTTGTAGTTGAATAAAACTCTGTTGTATCTATTTGATCCAATCATCTATGGCTAGACATCTGGGCCAGATCCATATCTTGGCTGTTGCGAATAAACATGAATGTGTAGGTATCTAGTTTGCCTTTTGTTGTGATTAAACACTAGCCAAAAACAACTTGTAGAGGAAAGAGTTTATTTGGCTCACACATCCCAGGTCACACTCCATCACTGAGGGAAGTCAGGGCAGGAACTCTAAGGCAGGAACCTAGAAGCAGGAACTGAAGCAGAGACCTTGGAGTAACACTGCTTACTGGCTTGCTTTTCATGGCTTGCTCAGCCTGCTGTCTTAGAGCACCCAAGTGGTAACCTGTCCAGGGATGGCATCATTCACCATGGTCTGGGCCTGTCACATTAATAATCAATCAAGAAAATGCCCCACAGGCTTACCTACGGGCTATTCTAGTGCAGGTATTTTCTTAGCTGAAGTTCCCTCCTTCATATGACCCTGGCTTGTGTCAACTTGACAAAAAAATAAAAATAAAGTCTAACCAGAATAGCAAGTATATCTTGCTGATATTCTGACTTAATAAGTCTGAAGCTGTATACCCATTAGTGGTACCTGGATCATACAGTAGTTCTCTTTTCATTATTTTCAGGGGACTCTATACAGATTTCCATAGTGGCTAGACTAATTTACACTCCTACCAGCATTATATAAAGGTTTCCCTTCCCACTACGTCCTTTTTGATAATATTATGTATTTCTTCTTTCTCCTCCCTCTTTTTCTCTCCTGCCTCCTCTCTCTTGAGACAGGACCTCTCTGTAGCCTTGGCTGTCCTGGAACTCTTTATATATGAGGATGACCTAGAACTCACAGAGTTCACCTGTCTCTGGCTCCCAAGTACTGAGACTAAATTAGTCCACCCCTATACCCAGCTATAATATGTATTTTCAATAAATTTAAATTTATTCCCATTGCTTTGGCACTCATTGAACTGTTCAAAAATGACTCGATGCTTACTATGTATATATGTCAATGGATATCTTTGTAAATGAAATGTGAGTGGAAGTTCTTGTGGAGGGAACACTGGAAATTTATTGGCTCGGTATCTTAAGCTTCTAGCATGGGATCTTCAAATCCTAAACCATATATATATATATATATATATAAATAAAACAGCTCTGTTCTCATATCACGTTATGCATATTATAGTTTTTGTTTCAGCTTTGTCTTTCCTAAAGTGTGTAAGCTGGGTGAGAACAAATGCTGTGTTGATTTTTTTTTTTCTGGAACATGGTACAAAGTACGTATTTGTCGAACAAATGAATTAATGAAATGATAGTTGCTTAATTCTGTGTTAAGAATTCTAAAGCTGGGCAGTGGTGGTGCATGCCTTTAATCCCAGCACTGGGGATACAGAGGCAGGCAGATCTCTGTGATTTCTAAGTCAGCCTGGTCTACACAGTGAGTTCCAGGAAAGCCAGAGTTACAACAGAGAAACCCTGTCTTGAAAAACAAACAAAACAAAAAATAAAAAAAACAAAAACAAACAACAACAAAAAAGCCCTGGCAATCCACAGGCACAGAGAAGATGTAAGGAATAGGCTCTAATATGGATCAGAGCCCATGGCTGGGTCTTGTCTCTCCTCTGACTGCTGGCTCTGACCACAGCTAGTCAAGGTGCTTCTTTATTTATACAGACTTCACAAGACAAAGACATACTTATGGTTGCCAAAGGGATACAAATCAAATCACTTTGTAAATATCGGAGCCAGTTTAGGTAAGTCCCAAGTCTTGTAATTAAGTGTAATAAAAGTTTACTGGTTAAAGAATAATCTTAAAAGGTTTTCTCAGGCTAACATTCTCTGCAGTAACTTGCTTTTATGTTCTCTATAAAACTCCGCTTGTATAGGAGAATTCATTTTGTTTCCTAGTTAAGTGACCTCACATAAAACCCGGTATAAGCTAGTCTTATTCTCATGTTTAACTCTTTTTCTTTTATATCATATTACTAAGTAGGGTAAAGGTTGTTTTAGCCAATCTAACTAAGTTTCTTAATTCTTATTTCTCTGGGGGGCATGTCAGATATGCCCCCCCCCATCTTGTAAGCTACATATCTGAAACTCTGAGCATGTGTAAATGTAGGAGGAGACCACTTCACCTTTATTAGCTTTTTCTCAAGTAAATAGTGATCCGACTACCACGGAGTTATATTGTCTTAATTGCCTCAGTCCTGAGTTTGTTCAGGGGTAAATGTACCAAGAAGTGTCCTTTAGCCATTAAACATAAATTCCTAGCATTTCTGTGTTTTTCACAATCCTCAAGGCATAAGGAAGATTTATGAATGATTACTTAAAAGCAGAAGAGGCTGTAATAATTAAGACTTTTCTAAAGAGACTCAGAAATAATTTTCTTGAGTAAACATATAAATATAGCAGTACATTGTTGTGGTATCTCAGCAAGGATGACAAGGAGGCATATTCATTGGTACAAACCCTGTCAGACCTTAGCAGAGAGAACCACCATCATGGCCAGTGCCATCCTGATCAGTGGAACCCCGTGCATCTGAGTTCAGGTGTTTTTATTGATTCAGAACTCTTCAGGTATTCTACTGATAGCATACGCAGATCATTAGCAGTCAAACATCCCCCACATAAATCCATCACCTGCAGACAATACAAAACGCTAAAACCTAGGCAGCCTCTCACC
This sequence comes from Cricetomys ansorgei, assembly GCA_026225945.1. Classification (NCBI taxonomy): domain Eukaryota; kingdom Metazoa; phylum Chordata; class Mammalia; order Rodentia; family Nesomyidae; genus Cricetomys; species Cricetomys ansorgei. The sequence continues at coordinate 14,160,502 of JAMJFZ010003581.1, forward strand.
CAACAGTACACAAAACAATTATTTTAAACATAACTAAAAATAAACATTTACAACACATAAATTAATCATAGTATGAAGCATTCCCTAATGTAACCATGTAGAGATCAGAACCAAGGTTGGACAGTACGACAGCCATCAGCATTCAGCTCAGCTTTTGCTGGACTGTGTCAGACAGCTCTGCTGGCTTTATACTTTGATGTATGGTTGTGCCAAAATTTATCTCAGTTTAAAGCAATATCTAGCAGGCACATGGCTTTGATCATTATTATAAACACACAAATCATGTCTATAAAAGATTAGAATGCGGAAATAATGCTATTGTCAGTTTTTAAATTTGTTGGAGGCAGGCCATCTGGAGGAACATACAACCAGAGTTATGTCATTTTTTATTATTGTTTAACTTATTGAACCAATAATCACCTGGTGATTGGTAAAGATGACATGTTAAGAAATTAATAACAGTATTAATGTTAGATTAGAATCAGAGTTTGTTCAGTTTTATCTTCTTCAATTTTTTTTTATAATACTTTTATTAATTACCTGAGTTTCACACAATGCATCACACTCTTTTCCAATTCTTTCCTGGTCCACCCTCCCACCTGTGACTCAAAAACAACTCCAGAAAAATAAACAAACAAATAAAAAAACCCAAAAAACAAAGCAATAACACTAAAATTGAGTCCTGCCTGTGTGGTGGAAGCATGGATCACAGGCATCACCATGGTTTCTGGAGGCAGCAGGCCACTCCAATCATGGAGATTCACCTGGCATACACTAGTCCAAGATCAAATGTGATGAAGTTCAAATTGAAGTTGAGCCCCACTGCCCAAACAGATGGGCATCCAGAAACCACACATGGATCCCATAGATACCTGGATATCTCACAGGCACCTAGCAAACATACATGCCGCAGGCACATGGACATCCCTCAGGCACTGGGCATACTGCAGGCAACCTTACATCCTGTAGACATCAGGGCATCTCATGGGTGCCCAGACAACCCACAGGCACCAAGGTATCAGACAGGCACATGGATATCGTACTGGCACCTGCACATCATACAGGTACTAGCCATTGTTCCCCTGCCTGCAGAGCCCCCGGCTCTGTGTCTCTTTATCAACCATCTTGGTCCTGCCACTGCTTTGACTGTATTTCAAGTTCAGATTCTCTCTGAGCCTGAGTGGGTGGAGAGGGCAGCAGTAGACCTTGCCTCCCAGAGCATTTCCATATCTGTTCCTGCCATGACTCTAGCTACATATTTCTGCTGCATACCCTTCTGTATTCTACCATCTTTCTTCTTTCTACTCATGGGCAATTGGTTTTCCAGGTTTGTTGCCTTTCCAATCACGGTTAATTCTCATAGTTTTCCCCACTGGAATATGTGACAGAATAGCTTCTCTGTGTCCACAAATTGAGGGGCCAGACGTGACTGCATTGGTGGGACAGAGGGGTAGCAGCCAGAGCCCTATTGGACTCTGCTTACAGCCCCATCTGCATCTTGGAATCTCCTTCAGTTAGATTTGATATATTTGATATATTTCCAATAGATTTGAGTGTTAGATGACTGAGAGTCTTGTGGTTTAATAAAGTGTTTCTTGTATTTTACCCACAATACATTCCTACCCTACCTTATTCATTCAAACACTTATTTCAGTATAGTATGGTTGATTGTATAATACAAGGGACCTTAAAAGCAGCTAATGAGGAGTTTTATAATTTAGATCTGAAGTGTCTCACAAAGGATCATGTGTTAAAGACTTGGTCTTTAGACTGGTACTTCTGGGATGTGTTGAAACCTTTAAGAGATGGAGCCTATAAAGAAAGTGAAGTCATAAAGGGTGTCCCCTTGAAAGGTTTTTGAGACTCTGCCTCTATTTCTTGACTTCGGGCTACCTTGAGGCAATGATTCTGTCATGCCAGTACTAGCCATTACTGTAAGTTCGCGCTACAAGGTGATCAACCATGATGTAAGCTTCAGAAACAGTGTGTTTGTTTGTTTGTTTGTTTGGTTTAAGTTAATTATCTCAAGGCATGTCATAGTAAGCAAAGAGCTAATACAAGTATATGCAGTAGAATGAAATCTAGCATTAGAAAAATTTTCAAATGACTTCTGTGTAAGAATCCACAAGAACCATTAATGAAGGTGACAACCTTAGGACTCCTGGCCTTCTTTGGCCATTCTTGACACTTACACAGGTTCTAAACCCAGGTTCCAAACACCTTTCTGCAGACTACCCTCCTGTTTCTTCCTGGAAAGAGATTTATCCCATTTTTAAGTTGAGAATTAATGTTTCTTATATTAAAAATCTTAGTGTTTATTTCCCAAGAAAGGAAGGACATTTTTTTAAAAATATCTTAGTCTCAGCACAATTACTCAAATTGGGAAATTTCATACTGATATATACTTCAGATGGTAATACATACTAATGTTTACCAACATTGTAAGGAAACACTTTGCCAAGAGGCTTTTGTGCTGTTCAGCCTTCCATATGGTTACATGCTGTTTGGACTTCTGGGAACATCTTGGAAGGAGGTATTTAAGAGAAAGTGTGTCCATTGGAAAGGACAGTTGGGGTGGTGACAGGAGAAGAGTGAGCACCAGGTTGAGTGATGTTAGGGAAGAGTGAGCACAGAGTTGGTGTCAGGAAAAAGTGAGCTCCAAAAGCTAATCATAGGGAAACCAGGCAGAAACAAGATTCAAATAAAGACAGATAGTTCTAGAGAATAAGAAAGGGGGGTGGTCTAAAAAAGTGACAAATTAGGATCTTTCTCAGTAACTGCTGGGAAGAGAGGAACTAGACGGGGTGGAGTTCTGTTAGGAGTGCAGTTTTGAGTGAAAAAGTAAGTTACAAAAGACTTCAAAGCTTAGATACAGTGTTTAAAAACAGCTACAATCTTTAAGAAAGCAGTTACACTCTTTACCTCTTAGCCCCCAAAGAAGCCTTTAAGAGCTCAGACCCAAACAGCAGAAAACAGCCATATACACTCCCCTTTTTTAAAAAATAAAAACCTTTGTAATCAATTGCTGTAGTAATGTTTTGTACATGTGAAACAAGTATTCAGCTATTGAGGTGCATTGACAATCTTTTTTGGGAGGTGGAGCACAGGATTCTATGTATGGCTCAGGCTGTCCTTGAATTTATTGTTTAGCCCAGGTTGGTACAGTCTCATGATTCTTCTGCCTTTGCTTCCCATGTGCTGGAATTGCAGGCATGTGGTACAATTCCTGTCTGTACTAACATTTACTTTATACCTGTGTTTTCCTCTTGGCATGGTGTTCTATCCAGAATTACTGTGCTAGATCTTTCTGCAAGAATGTTTCTATGTATAAACCAAGTTGGTTTCTAATCACTGTGTAGCCTAGGCTGGAATTACAAGCATGATCTTTCTGCTTCAATAACTTGAGAGTGAGGATCAGAGGCATTGCTGCCACACCTGGACTTTAGGGGCTAGTTGGATTTTTCATTCCTTACTACTGAAAGGCTCAGGAAGCTTGTCTTCATTCATTTCCCTGTAATTAATAAGTTCCATCTATGTTGTTATGCTTATTAGCATCAATGACTTCCACATAAGGAGCTACAAGTAAATTTCCTTAATCTCCATTCAAGCTTACATTTATTTCCCTGACCATTAGATTTTAGATATGACACTTCAACCAGGGTAGACAGAGATGAGTCTCATCTATTTGCTTCTTAAATGGTGCATATTATAAAATGTAAGTCAGGGCTGGTGAGGTGGCTCATGTGGTAAAGGGACTTGGTCCAAGCCTAATGTGCTGGCTAGTTTTATGTCATTTGACATAAGCTAGAGTCATCTAAGAGGAGATAGAAATAGAAATAGAAATAATGTTTCATAAGATCTGGCTGTAGTCAAGTGGCTTCAGTGGCTTCTCAGTGGCTTTAGTAGCTTCTCAATCTTTCTAATGTCGCTACCCTTTAATACCGTTCTGGGTATGTGGGCATATCTGAATGTGGGTGGACTCGCCTGGAGATGGATAGAGAAACAGTGTTTCAGTTGCTAAGACCATCAGAAATGTATGTTTTCCAATGGTCTTAAGTGACAACTTTGGGGATCATGGCCCACAGGTTGAGAACTATTGCTGTAGAGCATTTTTTTTTTTTTTTAAAGTGATTTGAGACCCCCTTCCAGCCACTGCTCCTGTGTTCTAGAGACTGACTCCAGCAGACAGCCCCTGCCTTGGCAAAGGCAGAGTAAGCCAGCTCCAGGAGATCAGGTAGGAGTCCTGCTTGCTGACCTCTCCCACTACACCTAGCCAGCCCAGCCCTAAAGCCCCAAACCACCTCCATTTTCCCATCCCCCACCACTTCCGGTCACTGATTCTGAGTCCCAGAGGCCAACTGAGGTAGCCAGTCCCTGCCTTGGTGCAGGCAGAGCAAGCCAGCTCCAGGAGAACAGCCCAGAGACCAATTCCAGCACACAGCCCCTACCCAAGCACCCGGCCACACAACCTAGCCAGGAGACCAGGCAGGCAAAGCCTGCTCCAGCTCAGACCACACAAACCACCCAGAAAAACATTCTCTAAGACTCAGGCCCCAACTTAGATGGGGACTCCTTGCTGGACCAAAGGCCAAGGCAGCCACCAGAATTCAGGCACCAACCTTGGGCAGAGATCCCCTGCTCAACAATAAGCCACAAAACACAGAAGAACAGAGAAGATAAAGAAACCAAGAAACAAAACTCTCAACCATTAAAGATAAACTTAGGAATTCAGCACCTAAACCTTTAATCACTCCAAACTAAGATGCCTAAATGCCACCATAAGAACACAACTAACAGCAACCAGTACTATATGTCACCTCCAGATCCCAAATACCCTACTACAAGAAGCCCTGAGCACTCTGACACAGCTGAAGCACTAGAAAAAGATCTTAAAACTAACTTTATGAAGATAACAGAGGCCTTAAGGAGGAAATGAATAAATCCCTCAAGTCAATGAAAGGGCGAACAAACAATGGGAGGAAATGAGTAAACTCATTAGAGAAACCCAAGAAACACAAACAAACAGTTAGAAGAAATGAATAAATTCTTTAAACTCAAGAACAACAAGAAAACAATTGAAGCAAATGAGCAAAACTGTTTAAGACCTGAAAATGGAATTAGAAGCCATAAAGAAAATATAAGCTGAGGGAATTCTGGAAATGAAAAACCTAGAAAGTGAACAGGAACTACAGAGGCAAGCTATAGCAATAGAATAGAAGGGATGGAAGAAGAAACCTCAGAAGTTGAGGTTTCTATGGAAGAAATAGACACATCAGTAAAAGAATACATGCAATCCAAAAAAGTACTAACACAAAACATCAAGAAAATCTAGGACACTATGGAAAGACCAGATCTAAGAATAATAGGAGTAGAAGAAGGAGAAGAATCTCAGCTCAAAAGCCCAGAAAATATTTTTAATAAAATCATAGAAGAAAATTTTTCCAAACCTAAAGTAGGAGATCCCTATAAAGGTACATATAAAGCATCAGAACACCAAATAGAAGAGACCAGGAAAAAAATTCCCCCACTACATAATGATCAAAACACCAAACATACAAAATAAAGAATACTAAAAGCGGCAAGAGAAAAACAATAAGTAACATATAAAGGCAAACCAATTAGAATTACACCTGACTTCTCAATGAAGTCTCTAAAAGCCAGAAGGGCATGGACTGATGTGCTACAGACTCTAAGGGAACACAGATGCTAGCCCAGACTTTTATACCTAGCAAAACTTTCAATCATCATGGATGGAAGAAACAAAATACTTCATGAAAAATCCAAATTCAAACAATATCTATCTACAAATCCAGCCCCACAGAGGCTACTAGAAGGAAAACTCCAACCCACAGAGCTTAACCACACACATGAAAACGCAGGAAATATATAACCACATACCATCAAAACTAACAGAAAGGACACACACATACCAAAACCAACAACTACAAAATAATAAGGACCTAACAATCATTGTTCTTTGATGTCTCTCAACAATCAATGGACTCAATTCTCCAATAAAAAAAACAACAACACAGACTAACAGAATGAATTAAAAAACAGAATCCATCCTTCTGCTGCATACAAGAAACACACTTTAACAGGAAAAGTAGCCATTACCTCAGAGTAAAGGGTTGGGAAAAGATTTTCCAAACAAATGGATCCAAAAAGCAAGCCTGAGTAGCCATTCTAATATCTAACAAAGTAGACTTCAAACTAAAATTAACCTAAAGAGACCGGGAAGGATACTACATACTCATCAAGGGAATAATCCACCAAGAAGACATTTCAATTCTTAAATCTATGCCCCCAACACAAGGGCTCCCACATTTGTAAAAGAAACATTGCTAAAGCTTAGATCACATATCAACTCACACACATTGATAGTGTGAGGCTTATATACCCCACTTTCACCAGCTGACAGGTCATCCAGACAAAAACTAAACAAAGAAATGCTTGAGCTTACAGATGTTATAAACTAAATGTACCTAAAAGATATCTACAGAACATTTCACCCATGCACAAAAGAATATACCTTCTTCTTACCACCTCACAGAACCTTCTCCAAAATTGACCACATATTTGGACACAAAGCAAGTCTCAGTAGATACAAGAAAATTGAAGTAACCCCTTGCATCTTATTAGACCACCACAGATTAAAGCTGCATTTCAAGAACAACAGTAGCAACAGAAGGCCCACAAATTCACAGAAATTGACCAACTATTTACTGAATGATGACTGGGTCAGGACAGAAATAAATAAAGAAATTAAAGACTTTCTAGAATTCAATGAAAATGAACCCAAAACATACCCAAGCTTATGGGACACAATGAGAGCTGTTGTAAGGGGAAAATTCATAGCACAAAGTGCCTACCAAAAAAGATTGGAGAGATCACATACTAGCAAATTTATGGCACATTTGTAAGCTCTAGAACAAAAAAAAAATAAGCAAGCACACCCAAGAGAAGTAGATGGCAAGGAATAATCAAACTGAGAGCTGAAATCAATAAAATAGAAACAAAGAGGATAATAAAATCAATCAATGAAACAAAGAGTTGGCTCTTTGAGAAAATCAACAAGATAGACAAAGCCTTTTCCAAACTAGTTAAAAGACAGAGAAAGAATATCCAAATCAATCAAATCAGAAACAAAAAGGGGGATATAGCCACAGACACCAAGGAAATTCAAAGAATCATTATGTCATACTTTAAAAGCCTGTACTCCATAAAATTGGAAAATCTAAAAGAAATGGATAGTTTTTGTGATAGTTACAACCTACCAATATTAGATCAAGATCAGGTAAACAACTTAAACAGACATATATCTCCCAAGGAAATAGAAGAGGTCATTTAAAGCCTCCCAATAACAACAACAAAAAAAAGACCAGGGCCAGATAGTATTAGTGCAGAATTCTATCAGACATTCAAAGAAGAGTTAATACAAATACTCTTCAAATTATTCTATAAAATAGAAACAGAAGGAACACTGCCAAACTATGAGGCAACAGTCACACTGATACCCAATAAAGATTCAGCAAAGAAAGAGAATTACAGACCAATTTCCCTCATATACACATATGCAAAAATCCTCAATAAAATACAAACCGAATCCAAGAACACATCAAAAAGGTCATCCACCCTGATTAAGTAGGCTTCATCCCATAGAGACAGGGATGGTTCAACATATGAAAATCAGTCACTGTATTCCACCACGTAAACAAACTGAAAGAAAAAAAAAAGATCATCTCACTAGATGTTGAGAAAGCTTTTGACAAAAATCCAACACCACTTCATGATAAAAGTGTTGGAGAGATTAGGGATACAAGGGCCATACCTAAACATAATAAAGGCAATTTACACCAACCCTACTGCCAATATCAAATTAAATGTAGAGAAATTCAAAATAATTCCACTAAAATCAGGAACAAGACAAGGTTGTCCACTCTCTCCATACCTATTTAATATAGTACTTGAAGTTTTAGCCAGAGCGGTAAGACAACAGAAGGAGATCAAAGGGATACAAATTGGACAGGAACAAGTCAAAGTATCCTTATTCACAGATGTGATAGTGTATATAAACGACCCTATAAAATCTACTAGGGAACTCCTACAGCTGATAAATAACTTCAGTGAAGTGGCTGGCTACAAGATCAAGTTAAAAATAATCAGTAGCCATCCTATATACAAAAGACAAATAGACTAAGAAAGAAATCAGGGAAACAGCACCCTTTACAATAGCTAGAAACAGCATAAAATATCTTGGAGTGACTCTAACTAAATAAGTGAAGGGCTCGTTTAAGTCTTTGAAGAAAGAAATTGAAGAAGCTCTCAGAGGATGGAAAGATCTCCCATGCTCTGGATCGGTAGGATTAACATAGTAAAAATGGCCATTTTACCAAAAACAATCTACAGATTTAATGCTATCCCTATCAAAATCCCAACACAATTCTTTATAGACCTTGAAAGGACAATACTCAACTTCATATGGAAAAATAAAAAGCCCAGGATAGCTAAAATAAACCTGAAAAATAAAAGAACTTCCGAAGGGATCACCATTCCTGATCTCAAGTTGTACTACAGAGTGATAGTTATAAAAACCACTTGGTATTGGCATAAAAACAGATATGTTGATCAATAGAATTGAATCAAAGATCCAGACATTAATCCACACACGTATGGAAACCTGATCTTTAAAAAGAAGCCAGAAATGCACACTGGAAAAAAGATGGCCATCTTCAAAAATGGTGCTGGTCAAACTGGATGTCTGCATGTATAAAAATGCAGAAATGAAATGTTATATGATACATGACTGTATTGTACTTAGAGAGAGAAAGCCATTGTGGTAGTTATTTTCATTGTCAACTTGACCGTATTTGAAAACACCTAGGAGACACACCTCTGAGAATGTCTGTGAGCGTGTTTTTGAGACAGGATCTCAGATAGCCCAGGCTGGCCTTACACTTACTATATAGCAGACCTACCACCTACTAAGTGCTGGGATCACAAGTGAGTACCACAGTGCCATGTTTTCAGGCAGAATACTTTATCAGAATTCTAATTTGGGAATTAAAGAAATTCTGAGCCAAATATTTGCCCCATAAATTTTTCATATATCGTATTTTATTCTAAAAGAAATTATTTACTATTGAGTGGAAATATTGCTCCATTATATGCATTGGTGGAACTAAAGAAGTTTTTCATGTGTTTAACTATTGGAAATAGATAGAATGCAGGAAAATCCCTTCTCTGGAACACATTAGAGACAGCAGTGTTTCATCTAAATGAAGTGGATGAGAAGAACACATGTTTTCCCCAAAGGAAACTCTGTGCTCTTTATCTTTTCTTGGAACTGAATGACCCCAGAAGCAGCTTCTAAATTTTTACATTGTTTAAATATACACTCAGTGTCACATGGCTTCATAAACTCCACATGTTCTAGTGATTTTGCCTGGAGATGGAATACCTAACTCTAACTATCTAATTTGTCTTATGGTAACATTCTTCTCTTTTGTATTTCTATTTCTGCAGTTTTGCAGATGGGGTTCTCAGAAAGCTTCTTGCTGTAGACATTCATGAAAAATTAATAAACATCTTTAAACATGTCATTGACTTGGAAAGCACTTCAGAAAAGTCCCAGTGGGCAAGCAGAAAAGTGTAAATTGAAAACCAGAGTATAAGTATGTGGATGGGTATGCCTAGCAGCTTGGAGGGGCAGGGAAGAACTGTGAAGTGTGTGGTTTCTTGTTTGCCACAGAACAATCCAGAACCCCTTCCCCAGGGATGGTACCACTAATGCTGGACTGAGCTTTCTCCAATCAATTATCAAGAAAATGCTCCACAGATACACCAATAGGCAATTGAGGTTTCCTCTTCCCAGACAACTCTTACTTGAACAATGCTGCTCTTGACCTTGGGCTGTATAAAATAGCAAGCTGATCAAGCCATGGAAGGCAAGCTAGTAAGCAGCACTCTTCTATGGTCTCTGCTTCAGTTCTAGCCTCCACGTTCCTTCCATGCTTGAGTTCCTGCCTTGGTTTCCTCAATGATGGATTGTGATTAGGACATATAAACAAACCGTGTCCTCCATAAACTGTTTTTGGTCATGGTCTTTATCATAATAGAAAGCAAGCTAGGACAAGCACTAATCTATTCTTTACCTTATTTTTTTGAGAAAGGGTCTTTCAATGAACCCAGAACTCACCAATTCAGCTATGCTGGCTGGCCAGAAAGCTCCAAGCATCTGCTTGTCTCTTCCTCCCCAGCTCTGGGATTATCGATGCATATTGCTGCATCTGGCTTTTTTTAAGGGTACTAGGGATATGAACTAGGGCCCTTATATTGGCATGGCAAGCACTTTACCAACTGAGTCTTTTCTCCAGCCCACTAAATTATATCTTTAAAGTCATGTAATTTCAGTGTCGTGTTTCCTACTTTTAAATAAGCTCTAAGATATTAGTCAGCCATATGCTTCGTGGTCCCTTTTATTCTTGCTTGTAAATGAATGACCACAGAAGCAGCTTATAAATCTATACATTGTTTAAATCTACATTTAGTGTCATATGGCTTCCTCTCTTCCCCACTACTTCCTTAAATCCTCAGAAGCAAAGGACCTTTGTGAGTGTAGTAGTGACTGGCAGATAAGATGCTCAATAAATATCTGCAGAAAGAATGAAGGTGCTGTGGAAGTTTATTTTTAGTTACATACAAAATAATTGTACACTGTTGGGGGAAGGGCTACTTAGGCTTTGGCATTTTGTATTGTCTACAGGTGTTGGGTTTATGTGCAGGATATTTGATTTCACATGATCTTCACATGTTATCAGTAGAACACCTGAGGAGTTCTGGAGTAATAAAAACACTTGAGCTCATACTCTTGGGGTTCCACTGTCCAGTATTGCACTGGCCAGGATGATGATTCCCTCTGCTGAGGTCTGGCAGGGTTTGTACCAATGAATATGCCTCCTTGTCTTCCTTGGTGAGCTGCCACAGTAAGTGTACTACTGCGTGAAGGAACATGTAATTTGACCAAGTAACATACTAATGTTATGTGTCTCTCTATATATTTATGTGTGTGTGTGTGTGTGTGTGTTTGCTATTTAGTGGTGCTAGGCAAATGTTGTACTGTTGAGCTACAGTCCTAACCCTTAGTCTTCATTTATTTGTTTTTTTAAAATAGGGTCTCATTATGTAGCCCACTCTGGCTTCAAACTCATGACCCTTCTGCCTCCATCTCCATAGTGTTCAGATTATGGACCAGTGCTACCATGACCACCTTATTATATTTTTAATTTAGCAACACACCATGTCCATCTCTTCACTTCAATGTTCTTTGACATGTTCTTTGACATATATAATTCTTTTTTAATTTGTTTGTTTGTTTTGAGACAGGGTTTCTCTGTTGTAACTCTGGCTGTCCTGGAACTCACTCTTTAGACCAGGCTGGGCTTGAATTCACAGAGATCCTCTTGCCTCTGCCTCATGAGTGCTGGGATCAAAGGCATGGGCCACCACCGTCCGGCTATAATTCTTAAATTTTTTATGACTTCATATTTTTTCTGTAAGCATATTAAGATCCAGCAGCACTGAAGATTTGAGGCAAGACTAGAGAGAAACTAACTATATCACATTTATTTACTCTGAAGTACACATACACAGATATAGTGTTATGGTGGGAAAATAGTGGTTGAGAGCTGAGGGAATAAAAATCTTGCCCATGGCTATAATTTCCCTTCTCCAGTCACTGATACAGTGTGAAACCTCTCTCCAGCTCTGGTGTCCTTCTGTATTCCCTGCAGGGGCTGCTGCCAGCTTGCCTTTGACATGTCTTTGACAGCCACTTGGCAGTCAATTCAGTAGACTCCTCTTCCCCACTGTCTCTGATTGGCAGGGCTCAGGAGCTGGAAGCCCCAAGGGTGACTTGATCCTTGGTGTTGATGGTAAAATGACTCCAGAATAAAATGCACTTTTTGTTCTTGGATATAGTTTTCCAACTTGGGAGAAATTGTGTGAATGGAGAAAGGACCACAGACTCTCATGATTTATCAAAGGAGAGAGACCCCTGTATTGCTTTGCCTCCCTCCCTTTGTTCCCTGCTCCATCTTCCTTCATTGTCTGGTTGTGAGAGACCACTTGTGGCTTTCCATCTGTTTACTATTCACTACTTTCATCTATTTACGAATTCCAATGGACAGTGGAGACCCGGGGAAAATGGCCTTTCCTTCCTGTACTTCTTCATGCCCACAGAGAAGTTAATTGTCCTAGGAGACAGGGGGTGTCTAACAATGTGCCTAGAGGAGGATGGCTGACTAGCCCTACCTTCAGAAGTGAACTTTTAAAAAATGGACTCTTTCAAAGTGTGTGTGACTGTTCTTGGAGTAGGGAAAGTTGCAAGAAGAGCAGTCTGCTGCATAGGGACCTTGCAGCCTTCAAACTGGATGGCCGGTGAAAGGGCCGCAGAGCCTTTTCACCTTATATAACCCCAGCTATTATAAACACCTCTATGATTCTCACTGTCTTTTCTGTGTTATGAATCTGTCAGCTTTTCAAAGAAGTATCTTTGGTCTTTTTTTTCCCCCCATTTTCATGTGTGTGGTGTGTACATGTGTGTGCATGTTTTCTACTCTTGGTTGTCAACTTGCCTATGTCTGGAATTAGCTAAAACCTCTAACATGGAGGGCACACCTGTGGGAGATTTTTGCTTAATTTGAAGTGGGCAGAGCTACTCTAATCTGGATCTTTTGAGGTAGGAAGGCATACCCTTAATCCAAATCTTTAATCCAGATCTAATCTGGGCCATGCCTTCTCCTGGAAGCCTATAAAAGGACATGGAAAAAGGAAGCTTTTGCTGTTTGCCTGCTTGCTCTGATCTTGCTGGCATTAGACTTCTTCAGGATTCCAGCATGCACTAAAGATCATATGAGATGTCCTTCATGAACTGAGCAACTACTGGATGCTTGGACTTTCTGTTCATAGCCAGACATTATTGAATTAGCAGGACCACAGTCTGTAATCATTCTGTAAATTCTGTTATTCTAGAAAACCCTGAGTTTTAAACAGTGTTGAGACTCTTAAAGACTATGAGGACATTTGAAATTGGACTAAATTGCATTTTTGCACATGATATGGCTACAAACCAATGGGGGCCAGGCAGTGGATTAGGGTAGTTTGAATAGGAATGACCACCCATAGGCTCTTATATTTGAATGCTTTGTTATTATGGAGTGGCACTACTTGAGAGAGATTAGGGGATTAGGTGGCCTTGTTGAAGTAGGTGTGGCCTTCTTGAAGGAAGTATGTCACCAAGAGTGGGCTTTGGGGTTTTAAAGTGCTTAACTCAGTCCCAGTGTCTCTCTCTTCCTGCTGCCTGTCAATCTAGATGTAGAACTCTCAGCTACTTCTCCAGCAGCATGTTTGCCTATGTGCTGCCATGTTTCCCACCACGCTGACAATGGACTAAACCTCTGAAATGTAAGCATGCCCCAGTTGAATCCTTTCTTTTATAATAGTTGCCTTAGTATTGGTGTCTCTTCACAGAAATAGAAAACTGACTATGACATTTGGGTACTGTATGGAATCTATTGCTCCTTCTGTATGCTTTGTGCACTGCATAGGTATATATTGCCTTCACCTGGGTGCTTTGGATACTGCTTGGAAGCTATCACCCTCTTCTATCTGCTGCCCAAAGTTCATGGGAAACTATAGCCCTCTTTTGGGTGATTTGCACACTCTAAGGGGATTTGTTCCCCTCTTCTGGGTGCTTTGAGTACTGCATAAGGTACTATCACCCACTTCTGGATGCTTTAAGGCACTATGTGGTGATCTATTGTCATCATTTGACTGCTGCTAGTACTGAATGGAAGCTATAGTCCTCTTCTGGGTGCTCTGAGCACCCAGATGATTTGGGTACTGCAAGGGGAATGTAACACCCTTTTGTGGATGCATTGAGTACTGCAAGGGTATCTATTGCCTGGTTCTCTATGCTTTTGGTACTACATTGAATTCTATTATCTTTTCCAGATGCTCTGGGAATTGCATGGGGATCTATTGCCCTCTTCTGGATGCTTTGTGTACAGCACGGGGTACTATTGCCCACTTTTGGATGCTTTAGGGATTTGTCTCCTTCTTTGGCTGCTGCCATTACTGCATGGAAACTATACTTCTCTTCTGGATGTTTTTGGTACTGCATGAAGATGTATTATTCTCTTCTGGGTGCTTGAGTACTGCAAGGCATATATTACTTCCTTTGGATGTCTTGGTTACTACATTGGGATATAGCACCTTCTTCTAGACAGTTTTGGTATTGTTTTGGGATCTGTATATGACCCAACTCTCCCTTTTGGATACTTTGGGCACTGCAAGTAGATCTATCTCCCTCTTCTTGATCCTTCGGGTAGTGCAAGGTGACCCATCACTCTTCTAGATGCGTTGGATATTGCATGTAGCTCTATAGCCATCTGATGTGTGTTTTGGATATTGCATGGGGATCAATCACCCTCTTCTAGATGCTTTTGGTACTGCATGGTGCTCTTTTACCTTTTTCTGAGTGCTTTGAATACTGCATGGGGTCTGGATGGGGAACTATCACCCTCTTCTGTGTGGTTTTGGTATTGCATAGGATTCTATCACACTCTTCTGGTCACTGATTGTACTGCTGGGAAGCTATCACCCTTTTCTGGGTACTACAAGTGTATCTTTTGCCCCTTTCTTGATGTTTTCCATACTGTGTGAGGTTGAATGAGTAGTATGAATGAGAATGGCTTCCATAGCCTCATCTATTTGAATATGTGGTCACCAGGAAGTGGCACTATTTGAAAGGATTAGGAGGTGTGGCCTTGTTGGAGGAGTATTTCACTGGGGGTAGCTCTAAGATTACAAGAAGACCAGTTGAAGCACACAGTCACTTTCATTTTGATATCATGGATACTGTATTGTAATATCTTGCATTCTTCTGGATGCTCTGGGTTCTGCATGAACCTTTCTTTGGCATGCCTTGCTCTGTCTTGCTTCTAGTTGCTGTGTGCTTTGCAGAGTCTTGTGCCTTGCCTAATGGTATCTTGCCTTGCCGTGCTTTGCTTCCCCTTGCACGGAGTTCTGACAAGCCTTGCCTTGCCTCACTTTAACTTGCCTTGTGTTTGCCCTTTGCCCCATGTCTTGATGCATCTTGCTCCTCATCACCTGCTTTGCCTTGCCTGTGCTTTGCTGCTCTTCTTGCCATGCCTTGCCCCTTGCCTCTTGTACCTTATGCCTTGCCTTGATGAGGCTTTTTAGATGTTTATCTGCATCTTGTACCTAGGTGCATTGCACCTTGCTTTACTCTCCCTTGTGGATTGCCTTATGGCTCCATGTGCACCTTGCAATGTGTCTTGCCATACCTAGCTGAGGGCCTTGCCTTGCTTTGTAGTAACTTGAGTGCTTTGCCTTTTGTTGCAACTTGCCCTGCTATGCCTTGTCATGCTCAGTGCTCCACCTTAGCATGTGCCTTGGCACACCCTGCCTTGCCTTGCCACGTGCCTAGCCATGTCTTCCCTCACCTTGCCATGCCCTGCCATGTGCCAAGCTGCACCTTGGGCCTCGCTGCACCTTACTGCACCTGTTCTCATACCCTGCCATCTGTTTTGCTGCCCCTTGCCTTGCTCTGGCTCGAGATTGCCTTGTATCTCCTTGAGCACCTTGCCGCACATCTTGCCACTCACTTTTGTGTGCCTTGCTGACTTCTTGCCACGGCTTGCCACATCTTGGTTTTTCTTGCCTCATCTAGCTGAGTGCCCTACCTCACCTTGCAAGACAATGTCCTGCTCTTTGCTGTGGCTTGTACAGAGCCTTGCATCACCTTGGACAGTGAGTGCCTTGATGCACCCTGCACCTGTCTGAGCCTTGTGCCTGCCGCACCTACCCACACCTTTTGTGCATCTTGCCGAGCTTTACCATGCCTCGTGGTGCCTTGGCTGGTCTTCTGTCACCTAGCCATGCACCTTGATGTGCCTTGCCATGACTCGAGCATAGTGTTGCTTTGCCTAGTGACACGCCCCGACACAGGTGTGCTTTGTCAGAGTGTATGCCTTGACTTGCTGCATTTTGTGGATTGCCTTGACGTGCACTGAGCCTTGACCACACCTTGCCTTGCTCACATTCCCGCACCTTTCTGAGCTCCTTACCTCACCTTTCGCCTTGATGAACTTTGTGCCTTTTCTTGTCATGCCACAGCCTTGCTGAGACATGTTCCCAGCCTTGCCACAGCTCGTGCCCTGCCTTTCTGCTCACCTCGCACCTTGACAGGCCTTGCTTTTCTTTGCTACACCTTGCTGTGACACGCACCTTTTTACACCTGGTCAAAGGTCTTGCCACAACCTTGCACCTCTGCAGGCTAGGCCATGGAGTGCAGTGCCTTGCTGTCCGTTCTTTGCCGTGAGCCTGGCCAAGCCTTGACGTGAGCCTAGCCACACTGTGATCCTTGCCACACCTTGTGCCGTGCTTTGCCACATCTTGTGAGTTGCCTTGTCCCGTCTTCCAGTGCCTAGCTGTGCACCCTACTGCACCTTGCCTTGCATGTTGCCTTGACGTGCCTTTCCTTGTGCCTTGCCACGCTCTACCACATGCCTTGCTGTGCCTTGGTATGCATCATACTGGACCTTGCCTGGGGCCTTGCTTGGCATGTTGCCACGTGCCTTGCCTTGTCTTATGACTTATCTTTCCTTGCCACTCCTTGCTGTGCCTTACTGCACCTCCTGCCTTGATGTATTTTACACCTTGCATTGCCACGACTCATTTATAATTGCCTCTCTAAGCCTTCCTATGCTCCTTGCCAAACCTCTGTAGCCACCTCGCCATGCCCTGGAGCATCTTGCCTCATCATGCTGAGTTCTTTGCCTCTTGCCACATGCTTTGCTGTGTGTCGCTCTACTTGCCACATGCCTTATCTTGAAAATTGCTTTGCAGTTCCTGGAGCTCCTTGCCACAGTCTTGCCATGCTTTGTCCTGTGCCTTGCTGAGACTTGCTGTGCTCTTTGCAAGTAACTTGGTGCATTTTGCCTCTCCTTGCTGAGCAAACATGCCTTGCTGCACCAAGCTGTGCACTGTGCTATGGTCCACACCTTTTCCTATCCTGCACCTTGCCTTGCAGTGAGTTACATCTTGCCTTGTTTCACCTTCACACACCTTTGCTCCTTGATGTGCCATGTGCCTTTCTTTTCCACTCCTGGCCATGTATCTTTTCCTTCACTTTTCTGAGCCTTCAAAAGTGTGACTTATTTCACCTCTTCCTTTGATGCCTGCCTCAACTTGCCCTCACTGGAATTAGTGGCCTATATAACAAATAAAAATAGTTCAAGCTTGGCCATGCTTTAACTTGTTTTGGGAATTTGACTCATCATATTGTAGAACTATTTTAGCTAATGAATCTATCTGTTGATAGGCCTTGGTTTCTGGTTTTAAAAGGTAGCTTTTTTTGACAGTGTGGGAGCCTGGTATACCATTAGACATTATATATTGCCATTTTGTCACCCTTACCAGGGAGGTTTTTTTTGGGTCTAATATTCCAACCTTTGTAGAGGTTAAGGGGTGGTGTATTCTCTTAACTATTTCCTGCTGAAATTAGGATACCATTGTCAGGGCTCAGGATGGCTGGGATGGGATTCAAGCAATGGGGTATTCATCACATGCATCTGGTTTGCTGACTCAGCTGAAGATACAGGGAGCAATCACATCTCTGGACTGGTTCACATCAGTTTTCAGCAAGTTCAGGGCTTTCAGGCCTTGTAGGACTACTTGGGACTTTTGTGGTATAGATTACCTTTGGAGTAGTTTGTAGTCTGAAGCTGATTTCTGGATAGTGTTTTCCAGTGGAGTGGAACTCTGTCAAGACAGATACAGACTAGGGACAGAAATTAAAGAACTTTCATATTTGGAGCTTTCAGGCCCTTAGTTCTGGTAGTTGGGGGAGGGAAGGAGTCCCAAGACCAGGGAAGATAGAGATATATTCCACCCTCAGGAATAGGCAGGTGGGGAAACTTAGACTGTTGCTTGACAGGTTTACTTATCTGGAGTCCGTTTGACCTGTGGAAAGTGGATCCTAGTCTTATGACTTCTTCGACTCCCTGAAGCTATCATGAATTCTTTTAGACTACAAAAAGAGATAAAAGTTTTAGACATATTAGCATTATTGTATAAAATCTGCACTGCAACCCATATTCTAGAAAGAGCAGCTAACGGGTGTCTGTAAAACAGCTGAAGTAGACTAATGTTTTTGCGTCATAGCAAATGATATGTCTTTGGGTTAAAGATCATGAGCATTCTTTTCTCTGTCTAGAAGGTTAGATATATAGGTTAGATAGATTATTTTTAAATTAAAATTCATTTCTTTTCACATACAACTTATACAATACATACACCTCCTCCCTATCTTTACCCCCTCCTCTCCCGATCTCTCCTCTCCCCCAGATCTACCCACCATCACCACCCACAAACATGATCCCCTACTTCCCCTGAGAAAAAAACCTGTCCCCCAAGGTTACAGCACAATCAGGGCATGGCATAGCAAGATAGAATGAGGCCAGGCACCAATCCCTACATCAAGGGTGGGCCAGGCAGTCCGGCAGGAGCAAAGGGTCGCAAGGGCAGGTAAAAGGGTGAGAGACACCCCCCCACACTCCAGCCTGTAGGAATTTTTCAAAAACACCAATCCAGACAGTCATAAGATGTATTTAGGGGATCCTGCAGGTCCCATGTCTGTGGCTTTAGTCTCTATGGGCCCCTAAGAGTATGAGTCAATTGACAATGGGGCTTGTTCGCTTGGTGTCCTCAACCCCTCTGGTCTCTGCCATCCCTTCACTCCCTCTTCTGTGGGGTTCCCCGATCTTTGCATGATGTTTGTCCCTGGGTCTTTCCATATGCTCTTCTCAGCTATTTGAGGGGTTCTCTCTTGTATAGACTGGGCTAGGTATGGATCTATGAGCAGAGCATGACATCCTTAGAAATTGTCTCCGGGTTATCTAGTGTCTAGTTCTTGGTGACAGAGATATTTTTAGCATGATGTTTTAGCACCTTTAGGTCTATATTTAGAAGACAACCAAAGGAAATTTTACCAGCTTATCAAAACTCCATTTGATCAATGTTAAAACCCTGAACCTTTAAAATCTTAGAATAACAATAGCAAAGTGCAATTTGTATTTACGTATCTTAAATTATTTTCTTAGATTTTTATATTTTGCATTTATATTTTTAGACCTTTTAACTTTATCCAAGTTTTCATAGCCTCAGACATTCATAATTTGTATTATCGTAGATTATTTTCTTAGATTCTCACAGCTTATATAAATTTAAACCTTGTTTTATTTATTCATTTACCATGACGTGGTTGATTACTAAGAGCAGTCATTGCAAAGTAAGTTCCTCTAAGTAGAAAAGTTACATCTGAAACCTGTTTATCTTTTAATATGAAGTTTATTAGTAAGCCAAACCTGTCTGTGAGTCTTTCTCATCAGGAGACCTAGTAACTCCAGAAAGGTCTGATTCTTGTATATGAAATGCTTTTACTATGCAGCTGTTGTTAAACAGATAAATCTACAGTTAGCTATCAGCACCACCAGAGATCTGAGGAGGATAAATCATAACAGAAAGTATAATCCAAATGGATTCTGTATTGATTAAAATGACAGAGCCTTGCTATGGCCATGGTGTCTCTTCACAGCAACAGAAGCCATAACAAAACAGAAGTTGGTACCAGGGACTGAGGTATGGCTGTGACAAGCCTGACCGTGTTGTTTTTATTTGCAGCATGGGGACTCTGGATTAGGAAAGCAGTTGAATCCTTTAATTGGCGCTTAATGGGATGTACGAGTAGGAGCTTGGAGGACAGTGGTGCTGTAGGCTATTTGAACTTTGGAAGCCTGGCTCGCTCAAGAAGCTCCAGAGAAGAAGAACATTAGTATGTGGTATAGAACCATTCTTGTGATATTTTGGCAATGAGCATGGCTGCTTTCTGCCCTTGTCCAAACAAAATCTTCTTGAGGTTAAATTGAATTAAAGATTAACAGCCTTGGCAGAGGATACTTCAAATCAACCTAGTATTGACTATGTTGCTATGTTATTAGTGGTCAGTATTATGCAAATCTATAATGAACTCAAGATGAGCAAGGGAAAATACAAAATGTACAGTTTGAGGAGAAAGGAGCACCAGGAAAAAGCTTAAATAAAAACCTGATACTAAATGGGGCAGGGCTTCCAACTTGTGAAAAGGAATTAAAGAAAATCTTACAATCCAGTGTGATGACACATACCTTTAATACCAGCACTTGGGAGGCTGAGGTAGGCAGAGTTCAGAGTTCAAGACCAGTCTGGTCTACAGAGAAAGCTCCAGGATAGCCAAGCTTAGGCAGTGAAGGAAACCATTAATAACAGAAAGGAGGTGAAAAATGTATTTGAATGAGAGACCATGTTCTAGCCCCAGCAAACAGCAGAACTTGGCACCTTTGGCCACATGGTTCTGGCTTTAGAGTCAATGATATAAAAGAGATTATAGAATCCCCCTCCATGACTAAGGAAAGCTGCTGATGTCAGGTGTGTGTCAGAGCTGTCCTTGTATGTGAAACTATTACAGTGAAGCCTAAATTGCCTTGGAGACTCCAAGATGTTGGAGATGCCAGAGCTATGAGATACCTGCCAAGAAAAGCTGCTAATCGGGAGTGGAACCATCCCAAGAGAAAGAAATGTGTTGCAGCCAACACAACTGAAAGGAGTTGGAGATCTGAAGAGTATTTTGACATCAGACATGGAGATGAAGAGTTTGGACTTTGCTCTGCTGGTTTTTGGTCTTGCTTTGGTCCAGAATTTCCTCACTATACTCCCTTTACTCCCTTTTGGAACACTACTGTATATCCTGTGTCATTATATGTTAGAAGAATGTGATTTGCTTTTTGCTTTTGCTTTTTTAGAGTATTAAATTAAAATATTGCCATGTGTCTCTGACAAGCCTTTGGACTTCAAAAAAGTATTAAGCTAGTGATAGTCTATGGGAAATTTTGAAGTTGGAGTGAATGCAGTTTTGCGTTTTGATATAGTTGATTGAGAAAGAAAAAGGTCAGATGAGAGAGAGAAAGAGAAAAGTAGAGAGCCCAAGAAAGGAGGAGTGTTGTTTTTAAGGGAGAAATTTGTTGGGAGACACACACACACACACACACACACACACACACACACACACACACACGAGTTAGAGCAAGCAGTCAGTCAGTTACAGTAGTCAGTTACAGAGGCAAAATGAAGCACTAAGAGCTCAAAAATAGACACAGAGGCACAGCAGATCTCAGCAGAAGAAACCTAGAACAGAGAATGTGTTGAAACAGAAGGAGCTAGTTAGAGTGGCTCAGTCAATAGGTCTCTGAAGGCTAAGGCTGAAGCTTTCTAGGTCCGGGCTAGCAGGTTAAATGCTCTAGATTGTATGAAGGCTAAAGCCTTCCAGTTCAAGGCATAAGTGTAGATTGTAAAGAGGACAAAACACTCTTAGGACTCCAGGGTTCTTGGCAAGAAAAGGTGACTTAATTAGACAAGAGAAAAAACTGTCCTCATCTACATCTATGTGTAGAGGAATGGCCCTCTACATCTGTGTCTTTTATGGGGAAATTGACAGCATTGATATTGAGACCAGTGATTGTTGATTTCTGTTATTTTGTTATGGTAGTGGAGGTACTGTTGCTAGTGGTGCTGGTGGTGCTGGTTCTGGTGGTGCTAGGCTTGTGGTGGTTATGGTGGTGGTGGTGGTGGTGGTGGTGGGTGAATGCTCCCCTTTTAGTTTTTCTGGTGTTATTGATGCCTTGTGACAAGAACTTTAGAGTCAGACTCAATCTTAGTGGGCTTAAGTTTAAGTTTCCATTTCCTGGCTTAAGTTTAAGTTTCCCCTACCAAGGAAACAGGACCCACTACTAAGGAGACAAGGAAGCCACAACATAACCTGTTCTTTACTCCTCACCTATCAAGCTCCTACTCATACATCCCATTAAGCGCCAATTAAAGGATTCAACTGCTTTCCTAATCCAGAGTCCCCATGCTGCAAATAAAAACAACAGTGCTCTCTGTCTTGCCTTCCCTTCTCTCTCTCTCTCTCTCTTTCTCTCTCTCTCTCTTGCCTGATCTCACTTTCTCTCTTTCTCAGCACACCCTTTCCCCCTCTATTTCATAAGGCCTCTTTCTCTCTCCTTCTATTTCTCTTTTCCTGGAATCTCTAGTACAGCCTTGATCTCTCTCCTCTCTCTCTCTCTTTCTCTCTGTCCCTCTCTCTTGACTAGCCTCTTTAGAGGTCTCCACTTCTCTTTCTTGCTGGACTTCCTTTCCTCTCTTCTCACATGGCCTCTCTTTCCCTCTCTCTTCCTCCCTCTCTCTATCTCTCTCTTTCTTGGAATCTTTCTTCCTTTCTAGATTGTTTAGTCTCTCTCATGTGCTATGATGATTGCTATCATAGTCACTTTATCTCTCTGGTGGTGCAAGAATTCTGTGGGGTCTTCAGTTCCTCATTATAACTCATAACAACAGTTGCGATTTTCTAAAAAGGCAATGTCACTCAGTTGAATTGATGGTTCTGTTGAAACTCTAGAAAGAATAACTAAGAAACGTATAGTTTAAAAGACATCTGTGTGTTTTGCCATCTGCAATGGAGCAAGTTAACTAGGAAAAGGAAAACATATTCTTGGTAGCTGAGGACTTGCTAGGATCAGAAAGAAAAAAAAAGCACAGTTACTAAGGCTGAGAGACAGTTTTATGATTAATAGGCAACACATGAGTTTTGGTGCCCACAGTTAAGTCTGAACTTTCTTGACAATTATGAATTTGCTGATGTACCTTGAGATCATAAAGACAGTAGAACAGATAAATTTTCTTTTCTATATGATAAAGAAAAAGTAAACATTTGCTTACTTGTGATTATTTAATTAACCTTAATAAAAATATATTAGGATTATATTGAACAGAATAATAAAATAATCGATTGCTACTTGGTTACCATAAACTTCAGCCTACCAAGAAAAAGTACTTGGCTTCCATAAATTCTGTTAATCTGTAGTCGAAGATTTATTGCTTCATTGTACAATGTAACTATGGGAACAGAACATATTAGAGATGTTTAGTCACGTGTGCGTGTTTTCATGGTAACTTGCTTAAAGAGTATTGTTCAAAGGGTATATGAAGCATATGAAAATAAATAAAGTGAAAGATAGCTGAGATACTCAATCAAGAAAATGTGCACATCATCTTCTCAAGACTGACCTGCTGGGGATATTCAGTACTCATTCTCCTGGAAAGATGTAAACAGGGAAAAGCCTGACAATAAACGAATTTTCATGTTCACCACACACGGCTCCTGGAGGTGTTCTTTGTGCCCCGTCATTTCTCAGGTCCGCTGAGTAGACAGTTTCGCGAAAGGTCACGGTCACGGAACCCCTACTTCGGGCCTGTGCCTTCCTGCCGTTTAGGTCTAGGCCTGTTTGCCTGGCCAGCAAACTAGCCCAGTCTGCCGCGGGCGGGACTTCAGCCACTGCCGGGCAGGTCCGTGCAGGAACCAGAAGACAGACCAACATCACCTGGCTTCTCTTACGTACTTGGCATCTCTCCCTGCTCTCTCTTTCTCTCTCCCAACCTCTCTCTCTTGTCTAGTCTCTTTCAGATGCCCCCCACCTGACCTTTTCCTCTCTCAGCTGGCAAGGCTGTCTTTTGCCTGGCCTCCCCTTCCCTCTCTTTCTCTAGCCAGATGTCTTTCTTTATCAGTAATAAATGCTTGCCATCTTGACTGGCTTCTCTTTTCTTTCACTAACCAGGACTGTATTTCTCTGTTTCCTGTCCTCCTCTCTCTCTTGCAAGAATATCTTTCCCAGTCTCCCTTTTTCCTGGTCTCTGTTTCTCTCTCTCTCTTTCTCCCAGCCTTTCTCTTGCCTGGCTTCTCTCTAGTCTCTCTATCTCTCTCTCATGACCTCTTTCTCTTTTTTGGTTGGCCACCCACTCTCTTTTGATGGGCTTTCTTTCTGTCTCTCAACCTCTCTTTCTCTTGGCTGGGCAAGAGGGAAATTCTGGGTGAGGAAAGTGAGAGAGAGGCTGTGTGAGAGATACAGTAAAAGAGAG
Organism: Cricetomys ansorgei; assembly: GCA_026225945.1. Lineage (NCBI taxonomy): Eukaryota > Metazoa > Chordata > Mammalia > Rodentia > Nesomyidae > Cricetomys > Cricetomys ansorgei. Next base: position 14,184,595 of record JAMJFZ010003581.1, read on the forward strand.
GGAGAGAAAGACAAGCCTATCTTCCTCTTTTGCCTGCTCTCTCTTTCTCTTTTCCCAACCTCCTTCCTTCTCTCCATGCTAAGTTCTTTCTTGTGTAGCCCCCACTCTATCTCACACATTCTTTCTCTCTCTCTCTCCTTTTCTCCCATATTCTCTCTTGTTCCTTGCCTCCCTCCCTCAATCTTTCTCTTTTCTTGTCAGACCCCTTTCCTTCTCTGTATCACTCGACATCTTTTCTCTCTCTCTCTCTCTCTCTCTCTCTCTCTCTCTCATTATCTCTTTTCTTCTCTCACCCAGCTGCTCTCTTTTCTGAATCTCTCTTCTCTTTCACTTGGACTATCCCTCTCTTGCCTGTCCTCTCTCTTTCTCCTTTCCTGACTCTTTCTTTTTCTCCAGGAAAAGTTGTCTTTTTCCAGGCCCTCTCTCTATTTTGCACAGATTTTGTCTCTCTCTCCTATCTTCTCTCTTATGATTGACTTCTTTCCTCAATTTCTCTTTCTCACCAGACCATCTTTCCTCTCTATCTTATAAGGGCTCTCTCTCTTCTCTCTCTGTCTCTGTCTCTCCCTCTCCCCAGGCATCTCTTTCTCCCTGTTCTCTTTTCCTGACACATCACACTTGCCAGACATCTCTTTCTGCTCTTTCTTTCTTTCTCTCTTCCAGCTTCTCTCTTACCTGGCATCTCTTTTTCCCCTTCTTTCATGAGTGACCTCTTTCTTTCACAAGTAGCAATGACCTATCTTTTTAAAATTACTTATCTTCTTATACAACTTACAGAATACATCTCAGCCTTCCACCTCCCCTCCCTCTATCCCCCAGCTTCCCCTATCTTCCCAATATCTATCCCCATCACCACCCACCACTCCCAAGAAAAGAACCATCCCCCCAGGGTTGTAGCACAATCAAGGCACGGCATAGCAGAATGGAACAAGGCCAGGCACCAATCCCTACCACCAATCAAGGGTGGGGCAGGCAGCCAGGCAGGATAAAAAGGGACTCAAGGACTGATAAAATGGTCAGAGACACCCCTACTCCAACCTGTAGGAATTTTTCAAGGACACAAATCTAGACAGCCATGAGATGTATTTAGGGAATCTTACAGGTTTGTGTCTATGTCCACATCTTCAGTCTCTGTGGGCCCCTAGAAGTGCTAGTCAGTTGACAATGTGGGGCTTGTTCTCATGGTGTCCTCAGCTCCTCTGATTTCTGCCATCCCTCCTCTCCCTCTTCTGTGGGGTCCCCTGATCTCTGCATGATGTTTAGCCCTGGGCCTCCACATGTGCTCCTCTCAGCTGCTGAGGCAGGGCTCTCTGGTGAGGACTAGGTTAGGTATCAATCTATGAGCAGAGCATGACATCATTAGAAATCATCTCCAGGTTATCCAGTCTCCAGTTTCTGGCCTGCTTTGCAGTTTCAGGCAGGCTTCTCTACTTCAGTATGGAGTTCTACCTTTCCATTGTCAATGAGGATCTTGCATGGCAGATAAGTCAGAGGTTTTCTGGCTAGGCTGATGTCCCAGTCTCACCACTGGAAGCCCTGCCTGACCACAGGAAATTGCCTGCTCAGGGTCCCTATCCTCGATTAGTAGGGATACTTGCTAGAATCTCCTTTCATAGATTCCTGTACATTTCCACTACACTAGGTCTCCTGATTACCCTCTAATTTTCTCCCAATTCTTATCATCTCCATATATTTCTCCCTCTATTCCTCTCCTCCTCCTGGTCCCCTCTGCTCCAATTCCCATCCTCCTTTACTCCACCTGCACCCTCTGTTCAATTTTCATCGTACTAGAGAAATCTTTGTGTTCCAACTGGGACTTTTCTTGTTGCCTAGTTTTTCTATATCTGTGGATACTGGTACATTTTCCCCTTTGTTAATAGTATCCACATATAAGTGAGTACATACAACTGGGTTACCTCACTCAGGATGATTAGTCATTTTTAAATAGCTGAATAATACTCCATTGTGTAAATGTACCATAATTTCTTTATCCATTCTTCAGTTGAAGGGCATCCACATTGTTTCCAACTTCTGGCTATTATGACTAAAGCAGCTATGAACATAATTGAGCAAGTATCCTTCTGGTAGGATGGAGTGTCTTGGGGATATGCCCAGGAGTAGTATAGCTGGATCTTGAGGTAGGGTGATTTCCAGTTTCCTAAGGAATCACCATATTGATTTCCATAGTAGCTGCACAAGTTTGCACTTGAACCAGCAATGAAGGAGTGTTCCTCTTGCTCTACATTTTTGCCAGCGTGAGCTGTCCTTTGTGTTATTGATCTTAGGCCTTCTGACAGGTCTAAGATGGAATCTCAAAGTGGTTTTGACTTGCATTTCCATAATGGCTAAGGATGTCAAACACTTCTTTTGGTGTTTCTCAGTCATTTGAGATTCTTCTTTTGAGAATTCTTTATTTAGATCTATACCCCATTTTTACCTGGATTTTTGCTTTCTTGGTGCCTAGTTTCTTGAGTTCTTTATATATTTTTGATATTACCCATCTATCAGAAGTGGAGATGGTGTAGATTTTTTCCCATTATGTAGGCTGCAATTTTGTATTGTTGACAGTGTCCTTTGCCTTACACAGGCTTTTCAGTTTCATAAAGTCCCATTTATTAATTGTTGATTTTAGTGCCTGAGCTATTGGTGTTGTGTTCAGAAAGTTGTCTCCTGGGCCAGTGTGTTCAAGGCTCTTCCCCACTTTCTCTTCTATCATGTTCAGTGTGTCTGGTTTTATGTTGAGGTCTTTGATCTGTTTGGACTTCAATTTTGTGCATGGTGATAGATATAGATTAAGTTGGATTTTTCTACATGTAGACATTCAGTTAGACCAGCACCATTTATTAAAGATGCTTTCTTTGTTCCATTGTATACTTCTGACTTCTTTATTGAAGATCAGGTGTGTGTGGATTTATATCTGGATCTTTAATTTGGTTCCATTGATTGATATGTCTGTTTTTATGCCAATACCATGTAGTTTTTATTATTATTGCTTTGTACTACAGCTTGAAATCAGGAATAGTGATACCTCCAGAAGTTCTTTTATTTTTCAGGATTATTTTGGCTATCCTGGGCTTTTTGTTTTTCCACATGAAATTGAATATTGTCCTTTCAAGGTCTGTAAAGAATTGTTTTGGGATTTTGATAGGGATGGCATTGAATCTGTAGATTGTTTTTGGTAAGATGGCCATTTTTACTATTTTGATCCTACCAACCCAGGATCATGGGAGATCTTTCTATCTCCTGAGATCTTCTTCAATTTCTCTCTTCAAAGGCATGAGGTTTTGTCATACAAATCCTTTACTTGCTTGGTTAGAATCACCCCAACGTAATATTTTATGTTATTTGTGGTTATTATGAGGGGGTTTGTTTCCCTGATTTCTTTCTCAATCCATTTGTCATTTGTATATAGGAGGGCTACTGATTTTTTTTTTTTAGTTGATCTTGTAGTCTGCCACTTCGCTGAAGTTGTTTATCAGCTGTAGAAGTTCCCTGGTACAATTTTCGAGGTCTCTTACATAAATTATCATATCATCTGCAAATAAAGATATGTTGACTTCTTTCTAATTTGTCTCCCCTGATTTCCTTTAGTTGTCTTATTGCTTTAGCTAGGACTTCAAGTACTACATTGAATAGGTATGGGGAGAGGGGACAACCTTGTCTTGTTCCTGATTTTAGTGGAATTGCTTTGAGCTTTACTTCATTTAATTTGATGTTGGCTGTGCACTTGCTATAAATTGACTTTATTATGTTTAGGTATGTCCTTTGTATCTCTAATCTCTCCAAGGAGGAGTGTTGGATTTTGACAAAGATATTTTTTGACATCTAGTGAGATAATTATGTCAATTTTTTTCTTTCTGTTTGTTTATATGGTGGATTACATTGACTGATTTTCATATGTTGAGCCATCCCTGCATCTCTGCAATAAAGCCTGCTTCATCATGGTGGATGATCTTGATCTGTTCTTAGATTCAGTTTGAGGGTACTTTATTGAATATTTTTACATCAATGTTCATGAGGGAAATTTGTCTGTAATTCTCTTTCTTCATTGAGTTTTTGTGTGGTCTGAGTATCAGGGTGACTGTGGCCTTGTAAAATTAGTTTGGCAGTATTCCTTTGGCTTCTATTTTGTGAAATACTTTGAAAAGTATTGGTGTTAACTCTTCTTGGAATATACAACAGAATTCTGTAGTAAAGCCATCTGACCCTGGACTTTTTTGGTGGGGAGATTTTTAAGACTGCTTCTATTTCTTTGGATGTTATAGTTACAGACTTGTTTAAATTATCTATTTGATGTAGATTTAATGTTGGTAGATGGTGTCTCTCTAGAAAATTGTCCATTTCTTTTAGATTTTCCAATTTTGTGGAGTATGGATTTTTAAAGTATGACCTAATGATTCTTTGGATTTCCTCAGTATCTATAGTTATAGCCCCCTCTTCATTTCTAATTTTGTTGATCTGGACATTCTCTCTCCTTCTTTTGGTTATTTTGTATAAGGGTTTGTCTATCTTGCTGATTTTCTTACAGAACCAGTTCTTTGTTTCATTGATTCTTTGAATTGTTCTCTTTGTTTCTATTTTATGATTTCATCCCTCAGCTTATATTTCTTGCCATCTACTCATCTTGGGTGTGCTTACTTCTTTTTGTTCTGGAGCTTTCAAATGTGCTCTTAACTTGCTAGTATATGATCTCTCCAATCATTTTTGGTAGGCATTGTGCTATGAATTTTTCTCTTGGTACCATTTTCAGTGTGTCCCATAGGTTTGGGTATGTTGTGGATTCATTTTCAATGAATTCTAGAAAATCTTTAATTTCTCTCTTTATTTATGTCTTGACCCATTCATGATTCAGTAGAGAGTTGTTTAATTTCCATGAGTTTGTAGGCCTTCTGTTGTCAGGTTTCTGTTGTTGAAATCCAACTTTAATCTGTGGTGGTCTGATACGATACAGGGGTTATTTCAACTTTCCTGTGTCTACTGAGATTTGCTTTGTGGCCTAGTATAGGGTAGATTTTAGAGAAAGTTCCATGAGGTGGTAAGAAAAAGATGTATTTTTTTTGTGTGGGGGAAATGTTCTGCATATATCCATTAAGACCATTTAGTTTATAACATCTGTTAGCTCCTGTGTTTCTCTGTTTAGTTTTTGTCTGATTGACCTGTCCATTGGTGAGAGTGGTGTACTGAAATCTCCTACTATCAGTGTGTGTGGGTCAATGTGTGTTTTAAGCTTTAGCAGCATTTCTTCTATAAACGTGGGAGCCCTTGTTTTGGGTGCATAAATGTTTAGAATTAAAATGCCTTTGTGGATTTATCCTTTGATGAGTATGAAGTGTCCTTTACCATCTCTTTTGATTAATTTTGGTTTGAAGTCCATTTTGTTAGATATTAAAATGGCTACTCCAGCTTGCTTCTTGGATCCATTTGCTTGGAAAATCTTTCCCCAACCCTTTCTTCTGAAGTAATGTTTATCTTAGATGTTAAGGTGTGTTTCTTGTATGCAGCAGAAGGGTGATCCTATTTTTGCATCCATTCTTTTACTTGTGCCTTTTTATTGGGAAATTGAGTATATTAATGTTGAGAGGTATTAACAACAAATGATTGTTAGGTCTTGTTATTTTGAAGTTTGTTGGTTGTGTGTGTGTGTGTGTGTGTGTGTGTGTGTGTGTGTATGTAGTATGTGTGTGTTCCTGCATGTTTTATCTCCCTTCTTTTAATTCTAGTAGGATGAGATTAATTTCCTGTGTTTCCATGGGTGTAGTTACCCACTTCAGGTTGGAGTTTCCCTTCAAGTATCTTTTGTAGGGCTAGATTTGTAGATAGATATTGTTTGAATTTGAATTTGTCATAGAATATTTTGTTTTCTCCTTCTATGGTAATTGGAAGCTTTGCAGGATATATACAGTATCAGTGGCATCAGTGATCTCTTAGTCTATAGCATATCTGTCCAGGCTCTTTTGGCTTTTAGATTCTCTATTGGTAGGTTTGCCTTTTTGTGTTACTATGATATCTATCTATCTTGAAAATTTTAGTTTTCTTTCTTTGTTCTAAATGTTTAGTGTTTTGATTATTATGTGGATAGGGGCAGGGTCTTTTTTTTGGTACAGTCTATTTGGTGTTCTGTATGCTTCTTGTACCTTAATAGAGATATCCTTCTTTAGGTTTTGAAAATTTTCTTCTATGATTTTGTTGAAAATATTTTCTAGGCTTTTGAGGTGGGATTCTTCTTTTTCTATTCCTATTATTCTTAGGTTTGGTCTTTCCATAGTGTCCCTGATTTCCTGGATGTTTTATGTTAGGGATTTTTTGGATTTAACAGTTTCTTTTCCTGATGCCTCAAATTCTTCTATATAATTTTTGACTCCTGGATTCTCTCTTCTATCTCTTGTATTGTGTTGCTGTAGCTCGTGTCAGTAATTCATGATCACTTTTAAAGACTTTTGACTTCAAAAATTCCTTTGGTTTTTGTTTTCTTTATGACTTCTATTTCCATTTTCAGGTCTTGAACAATTTTGCTTGTTTCCTTTAGTTGTTTGCTTATTTTTTCTTGGGTTTCTTTAAGGGTTTTATTCATTTCTTCTAATTTTTTGTTTGTGTTTTCCTGGTTTACTTTTATGAATTTACTCAATTCCTACCATTGTCTGTCTGTTTGTCTTTTCACCTAGTTCTTTGAGGAATTTATTCATTTCCTCTTTAAAGTCCTCTATTATCATCATAAAGTTGATTTTGAGATCACTTTTCTTGTGCTTCAGTTGTGTCAGGATGTTCAAGGCTTATAGTAGGATAGTTGAATTTTGGTGGTGACATATTGCTCTGATTGTGCTCTTAGGTTGGCATTTAGGCATCAGGGATTGTGGTGATTGTAGAGTCTAATTCCTGTGGGTTTTTTTTTAATTGGAGGAGTACTTTGTTCCTTGGTATTTTTTTCTTTTTTTGTCTTCCTTGGTTTCCTCTCTTATCTTCTGTTCTTTATGGCCTTTTGTCAAGCTGGGTGTCTCCATCCTAGTTGGGGGCCAAAGCTGTGGTAACTTACTTAGTCTTTTGTCCAGCAAGACTTCTCTGATCAGTCTACTGGCTGGGTCTATGATGACACTGGGCTTCTTGCTCAGGCTCATAGGTGGGGAAGGAGGACTGAAGAAGAGTGGGGAGAGGCTTTGGAGGAGTGAGCTGTTGGGGTAGAACCAAGTGTACCGCAGGTAGAGATCTCACCAAGTCAGTCCAATGGCTGGGTCTAAGATGGTGCTGAACTCCTTGCTTGTGTTCGCAGATTGGGGAGGGAGCTTTTTTTTTTTTTTTTTTTTTTTTAACATATTGAGAAGGTAAACATTAGTCAAGGTCACCTGTTTGTTATATTATAAACTCTAGGTCAATGGGGAACTTAGTTTGTAGCACCGTGAATCCTCTTAATGTGGCCCACTACAATTAACAATCTTACATTTTGTTTTACTTTAGATAATGTTTTAAATCCTAATTGTAGATATATCAGCTCTAATGTCTACCAAACGTTAAATTTAATCTATTTGTATCTTTAACCTTGGTTTAACTTTTTTTTTGGCCTCTAGGGGGTACCCTCAGGCCATTAAATTTAGAGAAAAGTAAATTTAAAATGCCATGGCTTCAAACCACAAGCATTTTTTTTTTACTGCATGGGGCCCTGTCATGCCATCTCCCCAAATTATTTCTCTCAAATTTACCTTTACTGAATATTTTTTAGAAAAAAAACTGATGTATGAAAATATAAATTTAAAAAATGAAGTCTCAGTGACAAAAGAAAAGACAGATCTTTGTTAAAGTTAGCTGTTAAAGTTAAACATTAAATCAAGTTAGAAGAAAAGAAATAAAGAAAATATCAAAAAGCATAGGAAAACAAATTTACCAAAATAGCATATTTAGTAGATCTCTGAAGAGTTTAAAGACTATCTATTAAATATATCTTATTTTAAACAAATCTTAATGGTCTCTAGTTAACTGGTTTAGGCCTATTTTGAAAACATAAATACATAGTTTTGAGCAAATTAAAAAAAATTATCATCCAAAATGTGACTTTTAGCCTGTAAATTTAGAAAATAACAAATCAGATCTGCAGTCCTTTCTAGTACAAAATAAAATATAAATCTTACAATCTATGAGAAGTCTGGCAATTTTAAGGCCAGTTAAACAAGGAAACTAGATATATATCCTTAAGTTTAAAATTTTTAAGTTTAGAAAAAAATTGAAAGCTTTAGTTTTTATTCAACAAAGACATCATAATATAAAATATATATGAATTTTAGAAGTTTGATAGCCTTACAAGTTTAAATATGTTAAAAGCTGTCCTTAAAATATCCAATTTTAAGATTTTAGCTCTATGTAAAACTCAATTTTCCTAAAACAGTTTTCAATCTCTTGACTGTATTTTTGCAATAACAGATAATAAAACATCTCTTTTTTATTTTGAAAGGATAAATCAGGGGTAAAATCTGACTAAATAGATTTTGCTACAACCACATTGCTATACATTCTCCCTGAGGGGAGACTAGCCTATCAAAATGGTGGAGACCACATAGAAAGTTACATTTTAATATGTCATCAAGACAGGTGGCTTAAAATAACCCATGTATAGATCTCCAAATCATCCATTCTATGTTATAAACTCTTAAGTTAAAATTTTTAAGTTTAGAAAAGATTGGAAAGTTTTTTTTAAATATCCTTTTGACATACATCCTTGAACTACTTTTCTTGAAAGAAAAATGCCAAGAGAAGATAAGTTCTAAATGCTATTAAAATGTCTTGTTGCATTGAAAAATTAAGTCAGTGAAGGAAATAAAGGGACATAAAGGGTTGTTCATCTTAATATTGTGAGTGCTGCTGAAAACTCATAAATCATCAAAGTGTATTGGGAAATCCACGCGATAACTTCAATGTCTCAGGAAATCTGATGCATGGTTTTAAAAAATGAGCTACTATTCATATATTGATTTTCTGTTTACTGATAGAAATATTTACCTTTTCAATCCACAGTAATATTTTAATATCGATTGTCTCAATGATGGGAATAAGAAACGCTTAAAATTGGTTTAGTTCAAGTTCATTTACTAATGATTTTGGCGATATTGAAAACAAATGAAACAGGGATAATGGAAAATCTGTTCCCATGATATAAATACTGCTGGTTATGTTTTTTGTAAGGGAAGTGAAAAGTCACAAGTGTCTCTAAATATCTTCTAATGATAATGTTTGCTTTTATCTACCTATCTATCTATCTATCTATCATTTATTTATTTCAAGACAGGGTTTCTCTGTTGTAACTCTGGCTGTCACAGAATGCACTCTGTAGATCAGGCTGGCTTCGAACTCACAGAGATCTATCTGCCTCTGCCTCCCAAGCACTGGTGTTAAAGACTGCTTGATTTTTAAAAAAAAAAATTTTAACAACTAGAAATAATGTAAGAAATTGGAATGAATTTGGTTTCTGTGAATCCACAGTTGGATAAATCTTTTGGGGGGCCATATGGATAAAAGGGCTCACAAATAAATAGAGGGATTGTCACTTTGATCTACTGGGCATAGCTCTATTAACTACAGTTTGATGCTTGTTGAACTAGTACTTCAGGTAAGGTGCATATGTCAGTTTCAATGTTTAGCTAAATTAACTTGTGATTAACTTGTGAAGAGCTCTTTTCTTCTAATCCTATATAATAAACAGCATACCAATCTGAAGCAAACTCTACACACATAGGTATTATCCATTATTGGCAACTGGCACTTCTGATTTGAAGCTCAGAAAAGGAAATATGACTCAAAAACAGAAAATTGCAATTTCTGGAATAAATTTTGTTGTTGTCGTTGTTAGTGGCATTACTAGAAAATCAAACCAAACCACAAATGTGTGGTTGTAAGGGAAACACTTCCAGTGACTGAGGTGCTGATATCTTATATTTGTGCATGAAATATTGTGACTCTTGAACGCTCCTCTGCAGTATTCATTTTATATTCTTCCAGTGATCTCAATGTGAGAAGTGTGAATGAAGTTGCTGATGGAAACTGTGGAAATCTAAGCAGCAATTTGAATGTTTTTGGGCAAAAGAGAACAAGGATTCATAAAGTTGAAAGGAGAAGAAGTCTGCATCAAAACTTAGTCTGTAGTAGCAAGAACACACTTGATGGCATATTTCCCTATGTAATAGGTGTATCTGATCTCAGTTCCAGAAAAGACCAACATATTAAGAATATCTATTACATGATGAGGAAACACATTTGTTATTTGACTTACATAGGAAGTTCTGGGTTTTTCATTTTAGACTTCTTTATTTCTTTGATTCACATTTGATTTTTTTTATTGGTGATTTACTCTGGAAATGGGAGAGGAAGAAAGATTCAAGTGAAACTTCATTTTATGAGTTTCTTATAAAATAAGTTCCATGACCACAGCCTTAGTATACCATATTAAAGATGCTGGGATCAAGTGTTATAGTTTTCAGTGTTTCCTTTTCTGAGTAAACAGCTTGAATTTAAGTTTATTGAGGTATCTGAAGTTGCAACTTATTTTTTTCAGGTGGAATGACCTGGGCAAAAATCGTTTCTAGGTATTGTTATTGATCAACAAAATGTTGATCTCACATTGAGATCACTGGCAGGATATAAAATGAATACTGTGGAGGAGAGTTCAAGATTCACAATATTTCATGCACAAGTATAAGATATCAACACCTAAGTCACTGGAAGTGTGTCCCTTCCAATCACACATTTGTGGTTTTCTAGTAATGCCACTAACAACAACAACAACAACAACAACAATAGTCCTAGGAAAACAGAACCTTAAGTTACACAGATAAAATAAAGCAGGAACTGGGATCAGTGGAAGAGCTGTCAGTGGCTTTGGTTGTCTTCTATTGCAATGTGAGAACTCAGTTGAATTAAAACTTGAAAGTTTCATTTCTCTGACAGTGGTGGAGTCTAAGTCATTTGACCTTGATCATTTACTAAGGAAGATGAGCACTAAGGGTGATCTTAGAATTCTTGTTCAAGTATATTTCCTGAAAATAGCTTACAATCAATTGGAAAAAAAGAGACCCTTGAAAATCAAAATCAACAGGTGGACTGGTGATAGTTAATATTCAACTATCTTACATGATTACTATATCAAAATATTAAGTTGGATGTTAGAACATACTTAATAAACAAACAAACAAGAAACTCAGGTAGCGCAGAAGAGAAAACTTCACATCTTATATTGCCATATGTCAGTTAAGTGTAATTAAAAAAAATCTATTGAATTTGTTGAAGTAATTCTTCAAATAATAATGCCAAAAGGAGAAAAATTTGTAGAAGCATAGAGAAATAGCTTCTTAATTTGAGAAATTAAAGACTGAAGAAAATGAGGCCAATAAAATGCTATGGCTCCAGAAATTTCTACTTGGGGTTATTTATCTTTTGGGTTGTGAGTGTTGGTGGAAACAAGACAACTGTTTCGAGTTTGTGGGTAACTCTGTGTGTGGATGTTTGTACACCAACAGTTCAGGAATTAAACTAAATTGAAAGAGATTGTTAATAAAAAAATAGAATGTTTACATTGCTTCTTCTATTTATATTATGTTTATTGATATTCAGAATATTTTAATATTTAGGAATATTTTCAGTTAGAAGGGAATATTTTTCCTTTTCAGTTCTCATAAGTGATAAAAATAAAAGGATGTGCAGAAAACAGTCAATGGCATTTTTGAAGGTCCTGCTGATCTGCCTGTAGGCTATTCAGTATGCTTCAGGTTCCCAGCTTTTATGAATTGTCACCCATGCTGGGGTGGGCTTTGGTGATGCAGTTGTCCCTGAGTAATTTCTGCTACTGAAAGTGACCACTTATGCATATTCTTGTAATTAAACCCAATAAAACTCATTGGTTCACCAAGTAGGGCTTTGGTGGTATCTGTACATTGGTCTGTCTTGGGCCCCTATCGGGGGGGGGGGAGTAGAAATATTGTTTAGTATCTCCCCAAGAAAAGTCTTGTCACCCAACACCTAGGAAATTGGCTCTGCTTCTAGTACCAGGCATGTTTTTCATCTTCTTGAGTCACCAACATGTGAGTAACATGTATTACTCCTTTATGTCATGCTGGTCTTGTCATGTTGGTTGTTATTGTGGTTCACAGGTGTCAAAGGTGCATAATACTGTTAATTGCTTCCATCTGTTGGAAGCCTGCATAGTAATTTTTGGTACTATAGTAGGTAGAACTCAGGAAGGAAGCTTTCAGATCATATCTGGCTTGTATGATCTGAGTCCTCTGTTCAAAGTGTGTGGCATCTTCTGCAATAGGGACTTACCTTCACCCTGTCTGAGGGCACAGCCCAGTCTCTATTGTTATAAGAGTAACTTGGAATAACTTGACAAACTGTTCAAAGGGAAATTTCTGGTGCCTTGTGTGTGGGGTTTTCTTAGTCTGTGGCTCTTGTGGGCATGCTACCAGCCTCAGTGGCATAATTTACTCTATACATATTCATACACTTGTGTGCATTGTTTATAATTTTAGATAAATATAAAACAGAATTCCTTGAGGCTTTCTCAAACAACCTTGGTGTTATCTGCCATTCATCCCTTCTTGTCTTTCTGTATTGTCCACTCTCTGCCCTCCCTGTTTGGAGTACCCTCCCTATTTATCCATTTCTCACTTCATATCACTTGTATTTTGCTATTCCCCTCTCAAGCCACCCACCACCTCAATGGTCCCTTTATACTTTCCTTGTTTCTCTGGTTACTTGATGTTGCAAACTCAAATCTGAAGAAGCAGCAGGTGAGAGAGAATATGTGACATTTATCTTTTGGGGTTTGGGTTACTTCATTCAATATAATATTTTCTAGTTCTACCCATTTATCTACAAATTCATGATCTCACTTTTCTTTAGAGTTGAATAAAATATCGTATATATGTACCGCATTTTTATTATCTATTCATATGTTGAATGAAATTTAGGTGGTATCCATTTTCTAGATACTGTGAATAAAGCAGCAATGAATATGGCTGAGCAAGTAACTGTGGAGTAGGATTCCTTTGGGCATATGCCAAGGAATGGTATACCTGTGTCATATGCTAGATTTATTTTTAGGTTTTTGAGAACTCTACATAGTGATTTCCAGAATATACCAATTTGTGTTCCCACCAACAGTGAATTGAGGGTACCCCTTTTCCTCACAACCTTTTTAGCATTTGTTGTTAGTTGTCCCGTTGTCTTAGCCATTCTGATTGGGGTAAGATGAAATTTCAAAGCTGTTTTAATTTGTTTAATTCCTAATTGCTGAACATTTCTTGAGCTGATTTTTAGCCATTTTTCTTTCTTCTACTGAAAATTCTTATTTAGATTCATAGCTCATTTGTTAATTGGTTCAATTTCCTTGATTTTTTTTTTTTTTTTAGTTCTTTATGTAGCCTGGATATTGATTCTCTTTTAGATGTGTAACTAGCAAAGATTATCTCCCATTCTGTGGGGTTTCTTCTTCAGTGTACTGTTTCCTTAGTTGTACAGAAGCCTTTTTAGTTTCATGTTAAATGTTGGCCTTAATTCCCAGGTAAACATAGTCCTGTTGACTTATTCAGAAAATCATTTTTAACACCTCAATCTGGTAGGGTATTGCCTATGTTCTCTTCTAGCAGTTTCAATATTTCAGGTTATAAATTGAGGCACTTGGTCTACTTGGGTCTAGTTTTTGTACATGGTGATGGATACAGATCTAAGTTCATTCTTCTGCATGTGGATTTCAGTTTTTCTAGCACCATTTGCTGAAGATGCTATTTTTCTTTAGTGTATGGTTTTGCTTCTTTGTCAAATATCAGATGAATGTAGTTATGAGTACTCATGTTGGCTCTTTTGTTCTATTGATCTACATGCGTATTTTTGTTCCAGTATCATATTGGAATTTTAAAATTATTATTATTACAGTAGCCCTATAATGTTTCTTGAAGTTTAGATTAGTAATCCCTGCAGTATCATTATTTTTGTTCAGGATTGCTTTGGGTATCTGGGACCATTTTTGGTTCCATATGAATTTTTGAATTTTTTTTCTATTTCTGTGACTAAATATTTGGGTATATTGATTGGGATTTTTTATTGAATCTGTAAATTGCTTTTGGTAGGATGGTCATTCTCACACTATTAATTCTACCAATCCATGAACACGATATGCTTTTCCATTTCCTAGTGTCTTTCTCAAACTGTCTCTTCACGTATTATATTTGATGCTCTTTTAGATGTGAGTGTACTCATGATCCTTTTCTCTGTGTATTTGTTGTTGGTATATAGAAAGGCCACTGATTTTTGTAAGTTGATTTTATATCCTGCCACTTTACTGAAATTGATTGTTTAGGAGATTTCTGGTGGAATATTTGGGATCTCTTCTGTATAATATCATGTCATCTGCAAATAGGGGTAATTTGACTTCTTTTCCTATTAATATCTTTTTCTTTAGTTTCCTTCTCTTGACATATGGCTCTGCCTAGTGAGAAATGTAAGATTTTTAATTTTGGCAAATCTCTCTTTTTTTTTAAATTTAAAAATATTTTTATTTGTCTTCTTGCCAAGGCTCTTCAAATTTCTAGCCTTGAAGCCCTGACCTCATCTCTCCTTTGTAATATGTGGTATGTCCATTTGTAACCTGTCTGTCTCTGTTCTTATTGTTGTTGTTGTTTGTTTCTTTTTTTTTCTACTTCACTTTTAGACCATTTCCCTGAAAGCCATTCAGCCTATCTCATAGCACGTATTTATATTTCCTCATGACTGACTGCTGGTTGTTAGCAGTATGATTGTTTAGCAGAAACATGGGCTAGAAGACAGACCACAGGAGTGAATTACAAATGTCAGAACTGCTTTGGGTAAATGTAGGAGGGATGCAAAGGCATATAGAGAGCTCAGTGTTAGAAAGTATTTGTATCTTAAGACATACCCAGTCACAAGACTAGAGCAAATACATGTATGTGAGAAGCCCATAATTCTCAAACAATTTGCTTATTGCTGTTCTCTGTAGACAAGACCTTACAGTGCGATTGATGAGAAAGGGGTAGACATTTCTTAGCCCATCCCCTGTTCTGGGAGAATGCTCTTATAACAGATGATAAATTTATTTGTTAATGGTCTTATTCCTCATGGTATTAAAAAAAGGAAAATAGGTAAGTTAAGAGAAATTTTAAAATGTAAACATTTAAATTGTTTTAGTAAAAAAATGGTTTTTGTATAAAGATTGAGGTATGTAGACATTTTCAGAATGAGAAAGTTTATGCAAGTTATAAATGTCTAAGTAAGTTATTTAAGGTACACAAAGAATGAGACATAGAGGTAATATATATGGTATTAAAGTTTCAAGGTCAAAGACCAACCATTATAAGGACTGGTAATATGTTTAATCCAAGTCTATTTGAAATATCTAGATTTTTTTTTTATATATTTTATGGTAGTTAACTGTGATAGATTGGTGTAACTGATCTTCTGGGTATTCAATAACTATATTTTGAAGCCTATACTAATGTGGTCATAGGGATTAAAAAGAAGAGAATTAAAAAGTATTAAAAGACTAACCAGGTCTCAGGAGACTGTGGGGCATTTCTTTCAATCTTTTGTAACTATGGGGAGTCACCCATTCTCTTGAGTGGGTTCAGAGAGACCATGGAGACCCCAACTTGTGAGTTCTAACCAGTGTCCAGTTCTACAAAGAACAGGGTCAACACAGAGGAAAAACTTCCTCCACACTTCCAAGCAAAACAATGATCAAGCAAGGCCTTTGACTTGTCCTCACATAGATGGACTAACTGGAAAAAGAAAGACTAGAGGAGCAAGAGGTTCCACCCATGCCCAAGTAACCCCTGAAGACCAGATCATCAACTGGCCTTGGCAACAAGAACAACCACAAAAACAATGACAAAGTGGTTTATTTGGGTCACCTACATGGTCATAAACACCAAGCAAGACAGTATAATCAGGATTAAAATGGTCAGTATGTTTCTTTAACAGTCCGCAGACTATATGAGATGTTATTTGGACAACTATTTCTCACTAATGATTCTCTTCTTGATTTAAAAAAAAATACTGACCATACATGGGATATTACTTTGGCTCAGCTCAACACTGCTATGTTCTGGATCACTTTTTGTCAGTTAGGAAGCAGTTAGAGCTGTCTGCACCTCAACCCCTTGTTAAACCTGCTCATCCAATGTCTGCTCAATGGACCTTACCAGTCCAGAATAAGTCTACTTCACAAGACTTATTCTGTTGTTCATAGACTCTCTACTGCCCTGCATGCTCCCCTCTAGCCTTACCCATATATCTTTACCATCACCACCTTTGATGCACAAGACTGGATAGTGCCTTCCTGGCAATGTCAACCTCATTGGCCTTGTCAAAAGCAATCTTTCTCAAACCTCTTCTGTCTCAATATTTTCTGGGAACCTAACTTCCCTGATCTTGGCCAATATTTAATTGCCTTTCCCTATTCAGATTTAATTCTCCTGCCACATGTCAGCTCCCACCAGTTTCCATACCTTGCTGTTTTTAACTTGATACCAGTGCATTTTGCCTAGCTTACAAGCCATCCAACTGACCCCTCTTCTTGCTAATCTGGGCAATCTTTCAGGACTCACAATGGAAACAATGGGACTATTCTACTATCAACTAGACTAGTCCCCTAGATGGGGTCTTGGCTCTTCCCACCTGACCCCTTCCCTCCTCACCTCTTTTCTTCCTGTTGTCCCTACACTTGCACTTTCACCCTATCTTTTAAACTTCTTACAGAAGTTTCTCCTGAAATGCTGCCATCACTCAGTCTACTACACAGGATAGATTCAATTACCCAAAACAATGTTCCTTCTGCCAGCAAGAAACACAACAACATGCCCTCAGTCTTATATGTATATGAAGGGTCTGGAGTAAAAATTCCCCACCCCTAAACCAGGGCCATAAAACAGACCCAAGGTTTCAAGAAACCCATCGCCCATATAACCCCTAAACCAGGGCCATAAAGCAGACCCAAGGTTTCAAGAAGCCTATCACCCATATAATTCTGAAAAAGAACCAACCCCCACCGCAAACATAATAAAAACAAGCAATCTGCGAGCAAAAAAGAAGACTACTGGGTGGATTGACATTCCAGACTTCAAAATATAGAACTTTAGTAGTAAGAACAATTTGGAACTGGCACAAAAATGGGAACGCAGACTAATGGAATGAAATAGAAGACCCAAGCATGAGTACTCACAATTACAGTCATCTGATATTTGGTAAAGATGAAAAACAAAATGATAACAAGTAGACATGTAGTGGAGAAATGATAGTATCTTCAACAAATGGTGCTGAAAAACTTGAGTGTCCATATGCAGAAAAATAAAATTAGACCCATATCTACCATTCTATGAAAAAATTAGATTCAAGTCTATAGAGGAACATTTAATCCTTTAATCCAGTGCCATGGCTGCTCTAGCAAAGGATCATATTGAAAGACCTTCGTGATAGTTAGGAAAGCATCACATCCAAAGTCCTGTATTAGGAAGTCACATTCAAAGGCCTGTGTGATCTTGATAGAATGCAGAAAGAATGATTGTCAGACTAATCCTGTCCTCTCTGCTAATGCTAGGTGAAAGGGATTTCTGTGGTTAAGGTAATATACTACATGCCTTTAATCCCACACAAACGTTTGATCTCAATTATTGGAACATAGAAGCAGAGCTCAAAAGGAGCAGAGACAAGAGGCAGAGTTCAGAGTGAGAAGCAAGGGAGAAGCAGAGATGGAAGCAGACAAGAAACAGAGAAAAGGAGCTGAGCTCAAGCAGTCCGAGAGCAGTTAGCTCACAGTCAGTTTAGTTCAGAAGGAGAATCCAAGTCCAGAATAAGCAGAGAGAAAGCAGAAAGTTGGAAGCATATGGTTTACAATTTGTAGTTTGGAGTGAGGTAGTTCAGAAGACAGACAGAGTGAACCTAGTCAGTAGACGTCTCAGAGGCTGAAACATTTTGGATTTGTTACAGATTAAATTGCATGGAGGCTGACGCCTTCTAGGTCCAGGCTTAAGATTAGATTGTACGAAGGCTGAAACTTTCTAGGATAGGAGATTGAATTAGCAAAGAATAAACTGTTCTCTGCCATGAACCCATGAGAATAACAATAAAACCAATGCTTACATCTGCACTTATACAAGTTGATAAAAGACCTCCACTTGAAACCTGAAACTAAAACTGCTAGAAGAAAACATAGGCAGTACTGTACAAAATATAAGGGTAGGAAAGGATGTTCTGAGCAAGACTCCATTTGCAATGAAATTAAAGCCATCAACAGGCAACTGGGACCTCACAAAAACTATAACCTTCTGCACAGCTATGGAAACAATCCATTAAATGAAGAAGAAACCCACAGAGATAATCTTTGCTTCTTATACATGAGACAGAGGATTAATACCAAGAATATATAAAGAATTTAAAACACAAAGAGTTAAGGAAACAAATAACACAATTGAAAATGAGCTGGGAATCTAACCAGGAGTACTCAAAAGACAAAACAAAAATGGATACAAAACACTTCAACATGTTTTCATCATCTTTAGCAACTAGGAAGATGCAAATTAAAATAGCTTTGAGATTTATTCTCACCCCTGTCAAAATTGCTAAGATCAACAGAAAATATGGACAACAAATGATGAAGAGGTTGCAGGGAAAGGGGAACCCTCATTCATTGTTGCTGGGAATGCAAATTGGTGTGGCTGCTCTGGAAATTAGTATGGAGGGGCCTCAGAAAACTGAAAATAAATCCAATAAGACCAAGATATACCACTCATTGTCATATGCCCCAAAGAGAGAACATCCTACTCCATAGAAATGGGCTCAGCCATGTTCATTGCCACCCTATTCACAACAGTTGGGAAATAGAATCAACCCAAATGTTATTCAACATATATTAGTCTTGACTGGGAATCCTCCTGCTTGAGATTCTTGAATACTAGGATATTTTAACCACACCTGGCTTCAAGTTTTTCTTTAAATGCATGAAGCACTGGATATTTTACCTTATATTTTTTGGCTACCTTAAATCCATTTTCTTGCTAAGAAGTCCATGTGAAGTACGAATTTTCTCTGCCTTCTAGAGACTGTTAGTCACAGAAATGATTTTCAACTGATCCTCATTTGCTCCTTTGCGCGTCTCAAATTGAATATGCCCAAGTGTACCTAGTTTATTGGATTCCATCTCTCTCGATCTTGAAGAGTTGGGCCATTTTTAGATCTCAATTTTGAAAAGTTAAAAATACATATGGCTGTTTTGCTTGCATGTGTGCCTGGGCACCATGTGCACACAGTGCTTGTGGATGCCAGAAGAAGGCATTGAATTCCCTGAATCTGGAATTACAGACAGTTGTTAGCTGACATACAAATACTCAGAACTGAAGCCAGGTCCTCTGGAAGGTCAGACAATGCTCAAACCACTGAGCGGTCTTTCCAGTACACACTGGTCTCATTCTTCTTCTTCTTTTTTTTATTTTTGAAGCAACTGTAAGCCAGTGATAATGGTCTATTTATTTTGCCTAAGTGCCTGAGAGTACATGGTGGTGTGGTAGGTGTTTACAAGAACCATCACTTAATATGCTTCTAATCATTCTGTACAGGTTTGATTATATTTGGATGAAATAATTTTCATAGGACCTGCAGAATCATACAGTTGATTAAGACTGGATGGAAGGTGTTAAATATACTTTAACATAAGGCTCAAATGGCTAAAAGACATAGTGAGAAAATCTGCCTCATCCCCATCCCATTGTTTTCAGATCTCTGTGCGGAAAGTTATAGTGCTCCCTGCCATCTTCTTCCGATAGTCTTCATCAAAATCCTCACTTTGTGCCACAGTAAAGTAGTTCTTC
Organism: Cricetomys ansorgei; assembly: GCA_026225945.1. NCBI lineage: Eukaryota > Metazoa > Chordata > Mammalia > Rodentia > Nesomyidae > Cricetomys > Cricetomys ansorgei. The sequence continues at coordinate 14,204,442 of JAMJFZ010003581.1, forward strand.
CAGTCTCCAGGCATCCCTGAAACAAAATGAAATCTCAGGGATTGATACACTCAAAAAGAGAGGAGTATTATACACCCTTAGGAAGTATACCAAGATGGACAGGTACACCAGCCACCTCTCCAAATCTACAGTGGTGCTATTGGCAAATTAAGTCAGGTAGCATGGAACATCAGTGGAAAATGTATAGGCTATGAGGTCATAAGACTTATTTGGCATCTTAGGATGTCAATTTCACCTACCTTTCCTCATGAAAGGGGAAATAGAGTGGTTCATGATACTAGTAGGCAGAGTGGTATAGTTGGCCATTGGGTTTTGCTTCATTACATCAAAAGAAGTGTGATAGATGATTTTATTTAGAACTTCTTCTGATATGTCTTTCTCCAGGAATTTCACTATCTTCTCAATTTCTCTCCTTGGGTCCTGTATGTGGAAAATAAATAAATTTGGCTTTCTGTTAGAGATGCTGTTTAGTCATTTTATATATATATATATATATAATATATATATATATATATATATAATATATATATATATAAATATGTGGAAAATGATGTATCAAGGGGCCAACTGAAATCTATCTTAAGTAGGTTTTGTTTTATTTTGTTATTTTGAGACAGGATTTCTTTGTTGTAATTCTTGACTGTCCTGGAATTCACTCTGTAGACCAGGCTGGCCTTGAACTCACAGAGATCCACCTGCCTCTGTGTTCCTGAGTGCTGGGTTTATAGGCATGAGCAACCACCACCCAGCAGAAAAGACACTTACCTGACTGGGAATCAAACCCAGGCCACTGTGATGATAGTGCAGAATCTTAACCACTAGGCCACCAAGAAGCATCGCCTTAAGTAGTTTTGGTGTAGAGCATGAACTGTTTCAGATTCTACTCCTTTACTCTAGAAGATCAACTTGTAGCAGGGGGTCAAATGTCTCCAGAGACAGCACCTGGAGCCTTGAGAGATCTATGGTATATCCTGGGTGTCAAGAATTGTGTGAAGATAATCTGAAGCAGAGGCTATATTGTTTGTGTGACTATCTTTGGCATATTGGCTATAACAGTCAAAAAAAGGGGGGGGATTGTGAGTTATCAGAAATCTAATTAGGACATGAATAAAAAAGATATCAAGTTGACCAAGGAATGTGAACCCTTACAGCCTGCCTCATTTTGATAAAAGACAAAGAGCTGTAGCTTCTGGTTAAATCACACTGGGATTCTTAGCTTTGGTATAGCAGGTAGATTTGTAACTTGACCACACTGATCCACAGGATTATGAGAGTAGATCTGTGGTCTACTCATTCACAACGAAACACAGAGAGGGGTCAGTTCAGGAGCCCCATTGTGTGTTTCTAATCTGGCCAATGTTCACATGGACCAGACCTCAGTTGATGATGGACTTCAGGGATGTGTAAGAGGGAAAAAGAAGCGAAACTTAAAAAAAAATAACTATGTGCACTCTGCAAATATGACCAAATATATCTCTACAGTCTCTTTGTGAGATAGACAAGAAACCGTTTTGTAGATGATGAAATATGGCTCAGAAGTATCAGAATCTAATCAGTTGGTTTGACTATAAATCTTGTCCTGTACTCTGAGAAGGAAAGATACTCAGCAAACTATTATCAGAAAGAAAAGTAGACTTAGAAGCCAAACAAGTAGTTAGAGCTTCTAGGGAGAAGCTGAGTTTCAGAGTGTCATGGAGACAGTGTCTTCAAGGATCTTCTGCAGGGAAGCTCGAATCCGAGGGTGTCACTTGAATATGTGGATCTGAGGATGCCAGAAGACACAGTGACGATGACACTGCCCTCACCTCTTTCATGTCTTCATAGAAGAGGTAAAGAATGCGGTGTTGGTCTTTCACATCCCACCATCCCTTTACATGGTCATACCAGGAGCCCCACAGCACTGAGAAGGAAAGAGATGGGATATCACTGTCACCTTGAAACTTATCACTGAGAATGGCTGTGTTAAACAAAAGGGGGCATTTAATAAATTCAAACAAAATGCAAAGATTGAATGGATTTATTACTTGCAGAAGAGTTTTTATTTTATTTTCTCTCATATGATACATCCCAACCCCATCCTCCCAGCTCCCTCCTCTGCCCTCTCCCCCAGAGTCATACCCTCCACCCCATCTCCACTTCCCCTCAGAAAAGATCAGAACTCCCAGGGTTACCACTTGAACAGGGCATAACAAGATCAAACAAAGCCAGTCACAAGCTCTTATATCAGGTCTGGATAAGGCAGCCTAGCAGGAGGAAAATGTCAAAGATTCCTCCACTCCTACTTTTAGGAGTTATATAAAAACATCAAGCCAGATAACCATAAGATAAATGTAGGGGACCCTGAAGCCTCCATGTCTGCCTCTTCAATCTCTGTGAGTTCCTACAAGTAAGTCCTGGTCAATTGACTCCATGGGGCTTATTCTTTTGGTGTTCTTGAACCCTCTCATCCCTGCAATCCCTCCTCCCCCTCTTCCACAGGGTTCCCAGAGCTCTGCTCAGTGTTTGGCCCTGCTCCTCTGCATCTTCTCCTATCAGCTGCAGGGGAAAGCCTCTCTAATGACAATTGGGCTAGACACTGATATGAGCATAGCAGGATGTTGTTAGGAATTGACTCTGAGCTATCCAGTCTCCGGTTCCCGGCCAGCCCTGCATTGTCAGGCATGCACTCCATCCCTTGGCATGAAGTTCTGCAAGCAGAAGAGTTTTTTACACACACACACACACACACACACACACACACACACACACACACACACACACGAATTTCTCAGCCCTCTCCAAGTCTTACCAGATTCATTTCATGCCCACTTCCCTTCCCATACAACTTTGATTCTTTTAATTTCCATCAAAGGCAATATGCACTACCCAAATATTCTTGGATGTGTTGTCTTTCACTGGAACATGGTAGACTTACCAGAGACTATACTCTTTAGAGAAAATGGACCCTTTATCTTCCAGCAGCTGACAATCCCCACTAAGTTCATTTGTTAGGGGAGGAATTTTTGTGCCCAACTCCTCTCTCCATGCTAGGATCTGGTATGGACTGGGCTTGCCAGGGAGTATGGATCCTCTCACAATTGGAGTATATGTATAGCTTCCCTGCTGTGGATGTTTTCTTGTAGTCATCCACTGTCTTGGCTCTTAGATTCTTCTGCCTTCCTCTCTCTTTTGCATGACTATTGAGGAAATGATAAAAATATATTCTGAATTCCATCACTCAACTTTCTCTCCTGTGAAGGGTTGCATTATAACTGAGTTCAAAATTTTATTTTTCTTGTATTACCACATGGCATATAGATGTGTGTGTGTGTGTGTGTGTGTGTGTGTGTGTGTGTGTGTGTGTGTATAATTTTGCTGTCTCACAGAGAGCAGAGCCCTGAGAACTACATCAACTGAATGTCTCCTACTGTTTCTTGGCATCCTCCTACATTCCCTTTCTTAGTATGAGTGGTGTGAAATCTCAAAAACGTTCTCTATCCCTTCACTGGTAATGTTACTGGCACATATAATAACAGTGGTAATTTTCTAAAAGACAGTGTCACTCAGAAGACTTAGTAATTCTATTGAAACTCCAGAAAGAATAACTAATCAATAACATCAGATTAGGGTGTTTCACCAAGCTGCTTTGGAATAAGTAACCTAGGGAACTACATAAGAAAACACATTCTTAGTAGCTGAAGACTTGTTTTGGTTAGGTTTAAAAAGCAGGAACAAAGGAAGCCTGGTTCCTAGGGCCTACAAGTTTAATCTATGAGAGACAAGCCAAGGATCAAGAATAACAAATGAGTTTCAGTGTCCACTATTGAGTTTGAACTTCTTTAACCACAATTTTGATTTTTTCTTGATTTTATAATTATAAAATTGCTGATGAGCTTTCCTGTATGCTCTGAGGCTATAGAGCCATGTAGCATGTAAGTTGGATAAATTCTCCCTATACCAAAGAAAAGTAGAAGACCTTGGATTTGAGGTTTTTTAGTTAATTGAACATTTGCTTTACCATGATTAACTTTTAGCTGAATAGAAAATGTGTCAAGTTAGGGTACCATGACATGTACTCATTTACTGGTAACCCAAGACTGCTACCTGTCAGCTACGATAGAAGCTGACTGTGAGAATATTTGGCTTAGTTATACTCTGTTAATCTATAATAGAAAAATTATTGTTTTGGGGGTGTAGATGTATTATAAAATGAAAGTACATGGAGAACTGGGTGTCCGTGTGTAATCATGTGTGGGTATTTGGACACAACCTGTTTTTTAAATATGTAACTTGTAACTTGTAATCATTCACTGGGAAAAATAGGATTTGTGATTATAATGTGATTTCTTATATAAGGAGCTTTGTTTAAAAAATATATAAGTTGTTTGGAAAAAATACAGGAGGAGTGCAAGATTATAGGGTATATGAGTGAGATGTATGTGTGTTGAAGTTTTGCTTCATCCACAAGAAGTGCAAGCTTACAAGATATATGGTAAGAAGAAAAAGGCCAAAGTAAAGACAGAGCTGGTTTTGACCCATCCACACAACTTGTGCCTGTTTCTCCCCCACTACAACTTCATATACCCCCTGGCCCTATCAGAGCTGGCCTCTGGTATAATTTCCTAATACTATGGATTTGAAAAAACTTGGGAAAATCTGTCACTACCAGGTATCTGGACCATTTTGCTTTCTATGGTGATGAGTGGTAAGACGTGTGCTGGTCATCTTTTACTGCCTCTGCCAACCCTGCCCAGCAAGTAGAATGAAGCTTATAGTTGGATTTTGTTCAAAAAGGTACTGGAAGGATTTTGGACTTGATTAGTACACTTGATGGTGCACTTGATTCCTTGGTGTACTTCCTGTTGGCTCACTGTGGTTTACTCCTGCCACTGCCAGAGCTTTCAGTTCCCAATAATGGACCCTCTGATAGCTCCAGAGGCTGGTATAACCCCCCAAACCTCCACTACCCTTTGCTGGCTTCCCCAAACTCTGCTCACAGCTGTCAACAGTCTCTTTGTCAACGTCTTCAGAGATGACCTGGTCAGAATATGTCATCTACTTCTTTGAAAGAACTTGAAGGATGCAAATGTCCACTGAAAATCTTCTCTGTTATCAGCACAGGGGTTAAATAGAAGGCCACAATTTTCTTCCACTCACCTTTTCCAGCTTTGAACGTTTCTATGTATTCTTCCCATGTACCAGGGTCAGGCAACATACTATTCATTCTTGAGAAATGGTAGTAGGATACCAGGCAGTCCTTGGCATTTCTAGCCACGTAGATAATCTAGATTTGTCCAGCCAAGGAAGTGGGAGGCAGAGAGGAAACAACGCAGAAAAATATCACATTTCGGTATGCACATTCATGTTGTTTGAAAGTATTTTGCATATTACAGGCTAACTTATTGGAGGAATTGGGTGTACATGTGTTTTTATGGTCAACATGACAAGACTTTCTAATTTGCTCATAAACCATTCTGATTTATAGCTGTAGTCTTAGAATTATTACCATAGCTATCTCTTCTCTGTCTTAAAGGTGTTACGGTTTGCATGATAAATGTTGCTGTTACTATAAACTAACTTAGGGGTTAAGGAGGCTATCCACAGTGGCTTAGTCCAATCATACTGCTCTAACAAAATGCTGCTGGGTGGGTGGGTGACTTATAAACAACAGAAATTAATTTCTCACTGTTCTGGAGGCTAGAGAATCCAAGATGAAGTTGTCAGCAGATTCATTGTCTGGGAACAGGCCTGCTTTCTTACAGAAGCCATCTTTAATAAGGGTTCCAAAGCCATTCCTGAGGTCCCACTCTCATTACATGATCACTAACCAAAGACCTACCTTCTAATCCCACCATCTTGGGAGTTAAACTTTCAATATATAAATTTAGAAAACAGAGCATTCAGACCATGGAACATGGTGTTTTACAACACATGAAAGAAAGTCCTTCCTAGCTTTTGCTAAGCAAAGAGTCTGAATGGGATACAGGGTGGAAGCAGCTAAGGCTGTGAGCCAGCCAGTCTCTTCTCTATAAGATAAATATGAACTTCACAGATGAATTGACTCTCATACTTTTCATCCTCTAGTAACAATGTTAAGATACCCTTAAAGAAATTTGTGAGGGCATCTTTGTATAAGGAAGACAATGGTATGGTCTGACAAAGGAGAGGTGACCCTTTGTCTTCTTGTCTTGCTGACTGATTTCTTCCTTTCCTTACCACCTGGCCTCCATTCTAGCTGTGTGGCCCTATATATTTGCAGCCATGTTGGGTGAAGGACGAAGATATTGTTATGGTTTGATATGAATAGCATTTCCTAAATATCCTGATGTAAATTTGATCCCCAGGATAGTACCACCAGGAGGTACTGTGGATTTCAGACACAAGGCTTCAAGGGAGATACTTATATCATTGGAGTTCTATTCTTCAAAGATATCATGGATCTCTCCTTCCCTCTCCCTCTTTTTTCCTTTCCCTATCTTCCTCTTTCCCACACTCCCTATCTTTCCTTTATACTTTGAGATACAACTTCTCACTCTGGACTTCATTCCCACTGTGATATGTTTCTCTGACTAGAGATTCAATCAAGAGCACTGTCTAATCTTGGAATTGAACACCCAGAATCGTGACCCAAAATAAACTTCTCCTTAACTTCATCAGTGGCTTATGCCAGGTAATTTGCTGTATGTAGTACTGCAAAGCTTCCTGACTGATAAAAGCATATTTAGTGTTTTCTCAAGCACTTTGTCTTGTGCCTCACTAATTTGTTTTACTTCTAGTGAATTACCTGAGCATGTGCTTTCCCAACCTCATTTCCTCCATTGCTCTCAGTCCTGCAGGCCCCTTTCTCTGCTTCCCTTCTTGTCACAGGATTTCTAGCCAGCATTCATGAAAGTACTTACGAACAAAAAAAATGTGAAGCAGCTATAGTTTTATTATTGATAAATACATTTGTAATATATGCATTATAGGGCCTCATACATGCCAAACAAGTGGCTACTGATTTAATTTTCAGCCCCTATTCTGCATAGTATTCCTATGTTAGAATTTAAGACCTGACAGACTGGAAACAAAAGAAGTCCTAAGCACAGGGATATATGCAGGAATACTTATGACATGAAATCCAAAGTCAAATATAATTTTTAAGAGTCTTATGATTTACATTAGTTTCCAAATGGTGCTGTAACAAATTATCCATACAAGTAGTGGCTGAAAACCATTAGATGTATTATGTTAGAGTTCTCTTAGAGTTCTGGAGGTCATGTTTCATGGTCAAAATGAAGGCAGGGCTGGTTGTTTTTGTTATGCTAGAGGGAAATTAATTTCCTTATCATTTTGAGTATGGGCGATCACCTGCATTTCTTAGCTGCTGAACCTTTCGTAGAGTTACTATTTCTTCTTGCTTTGATTGTTTTATATCCAATTTCCTTGTGCTTTTCACTTATAAAGATCTCTGTGGTGAAATCTAGGGCATGGATAATTTAGGCTGCTCACTATATCCTTAATTACAACTGCAAGACCTATTTGGCAAAAGTAACATTCCCAGTCTCTTTTGAGTAGCCACAATTATGCCTTACAATACCATCATAAAATGAAAAGCATAGACAAATGTCTCTGACTACTTCCTACTCCCATAGTCTAAGTGGATAAAGAGAGGGACTGCCTTCCAGGAATATTGCATTCTTTAGAAGGATGATTTTACAAAATGGTGTTAGAGTTCATGTCTCTTCTGACATTGTGTCTACAAGGTTTGGCAATAATATGGTTACAGTTGCATTGAAGGCCCATTGAGGGAATGCTGTTTCCTCCTTGCCAAAAGAATGGAGTCTACCCAATCTCTTAAGCTCAGCTGAAAAGGGACCACACAGGAAGTAGATTCACTTAAGTGCTATTGAAGGTTTAGTAGGAATAAGCAACCCTTTAATGAGATAATGTACTTTTCATTCCCAGAATTCCTGACACACAGCACAGTCACTTTAGATCTGTCATGAGGTTCTGCTGGTCCTACCTGCCCTTCTGAGTCAGGCAGTAATTTTTCCCTCTTTTTTTTCTTCTGTCTCTGTTTTGCATGCTGGCCAGAGCCCAAGTACATCTCTGGTATTTTGGACTTTTTCTCTCTTTCTCCTGTGTTCCCTCACCTCCTGCCATATGGTTGACTGTCCACCATATATTGCTGATCTCCTTGCTTAACTCAAACAACATGGTCTTTCCCCCTTCTCCTATGTTCTCTTCTTTCAGGCAACTGACAATATTCAGCTTTTCTTTTAAACTCCAACAAAATTGCCCTCGAGCTTCCATTTTAGTCTGTTCTTAAACTTCTTCATTAAGGAAACTAAGAGTCCCAAGAAGGAACCCCCATTTCCATAGTATCATATGATGATCAAGAAGGGAATCCTCAGAATTTCTGGTAAGATCATTTGTTCTCCTGCAGTAAAAGTAACCTGCAATGCAAGAAGGTATCTATCTGTGGGAATTTGTGAGAATCCAGAGCCACCTGCTACTCAGGCCACACCCAGTGCAGCAGCTTCATTCTTACTGCTGCTATAGAGCAAATGTCAAAGCTGCAACGGAGAGATTGTGAATCTCTAACCCCATGACAGACTCCTCAGATGCCTGAATTCCAGGAGAATGGCAAATATTATTCTCATTTCCTTGAGAAAGTTTATAGGCTCATGGTGCCAGACTCTAGGACATCAGAGAGCTACCACTGCAAAACATCCTCCCCCTGAACAACAGGTACACCTTAATTTAATGTGTCCTTTCTCTGTTCTTGGAGTCCAAAATTCCAATCCCAGAATTCCTTCCCCTTCTTCCTAGGAATCAGACAGACTGACTGCATGAAACCTTGTCTGACTTTTATAAAGGGACTCTGCCACATAGGCATGAACTCTCATCCGAGCCCTCACCATGCTGTCTGTCTGCCCACGGTGGTGTTAATAATTCTAGTAAACCTTTTATCCAAAAGGACAATGAATGTGTTTTAGTATCCTGCTTAAACCTCAGACTCCAAGATCTTTCAGAAATGAACAGTAACAATCTTCAAAGCCTTAGGTATGTGCTCAGGAAAATAGGCAACAGTTTGATCCCTGGATAGCTATTTTGCTGTATTGTACTTTCTTTGAATACAGGAGATGGGCAAGATAAGGATTGGTGAATCATGGAAACCATTTCCCCAGAGAGATAATTAAGAGTATTCACAAACGTTTTGTGTCTGAGCACTGTTCTGGGGGTGGGGTGGGGGGGGCCTGGTAAAACACACTTGTTAGTTAGGGTTTGCTTGGGAAAGACAGCCCAGAACATGAGAAAGTCTGCTGCTGTTCTAACAGTGAGATACTCGGCAATCTAACTTGCTCTTTCAGCTATTGCCACATAGCCTGGATTCCAAATAGGCATTTGATTCTGCTGTATCCTCATATATTTTAAAGTTGATATTTGGTTTATATTCTACTTTTCCATTTTAACATTATCTACTGCAAGACTTGCTGTTGAAAAAGTTGCAACAGCAATCAACAGATGCAAACCCTTCTCTCTTGTTCTGTTTTTGGCCTGTGCACAGATAAAAATGCCTATGGAGGTTTGAGTTAGTGAGAATTCCACATTTGTGTAGGCTCTGAATTAAAAAGTGTCAAAACTAAATAGAGGAAACAGATTCTGGGGTCTAGATTCATGAGATAAGGCCTCTGTAAGAATAGATAAAGTTTCTATACAGGAGCAAATTAGAGTTTTCATCCTGAGAGGAAGAGGACCAAGTTTTGAATACAAGGTACACATGTTTTTATTAGTGTCCACAAGACTGGGCTATTTGGTCTCTGGTTGTCGGTAGGGTATTGTCAGGTGACCTCAACTGCTGTAGTCTGAATCAACCAACTACCATGTTCTAGACAAGGTCACATCTCCAAAGCTCTTGGCTAAGGAGATGGCACAACAGGAAACCGGAGGCAGGTAAGGCTCTCTGGTAGTTGGCTTTAGCAGGACTCTTGGCATCTGGGTTGAATATTGCCCAGGTCTGCAGGCATCTTCTGTGCAGGTTCCCTAAATCCCCAAATTCACTGTCTTGTTCTATTTTTCCCATGTGGGTTTTCCTAGACAGACTGTATTCTCATTTAAGTCTTTCTTGGTCCCTGGTTCATAGAAGTTTCAAATTAAAACTCCACCTTCAAGCAGGAAATCCCTGCTTTGTTTCATTTGTTTCATTGGATTAATGAGCAGCTGATCAGAACTTTGTCCGAAAACTTCCAATGGTATCCAGCAATAATATTCTGAAGAAAAGGTAGGTACAGAAAGGAGTATGTGGGCCTTCAGGTAATGTCATTGCCTGCCCTATTGTTTCCAGTGGTTGTTTCTGTTTAAATGAATGAAATTAGGCCTTCTTACTTTCGAGTCTTCTTTCCAGAAGGAAGGTGGCAGCATCTGAACAGGCAGATGAGTCTTCAGGGTTCGAGGTGAAAGCATTTTATTAGCCAGATCCAGACCTAGGAGATAAAGACCATACTGTTAAACAGGTCCATACCTAGGAAATAAGACCACAATGTTTAGCGAGATCCTAATTAGAAAATAAGCTCACTCTAATAAGCCAGATGTTTCTCCTCAGTTATATGGATCTAATGTTGTGTCAAACACTAGAAACTGTGTTGGTCAGATAATTGACTCTGTGGCCTTACAGGTCTATATCTTCCTCTCTCTTGATGACAGCTTTCCAGCTCATTCTAGAGGATCCCACACAATGATGGGTGGAACCACACCTTACTTGATCAGGGCTGCTTAGTTGTGCATACCTCTTGCCCTTTACCTAAACTTAGATCCCATGTCATGATCCTGAAGATGGACTGGGGAAGGGGTAGTCACTGGAGCGTCTTATTTTGTAGAGGGCTACTGAACTATAGTCATGTCATCTCATGAGAGTATAAGAATACTTTAAGTGCTAAAATTGTCTCTAGTAAACTGGTGTCTGGTCAAATGACAAGTCATAAATTCCTGTACAGTGTAATAAGAACTGCCTGGCCACTTAACTTCTATCTGTCTGCTTCTGTAAATAATGCTTGCTTGCTGCAGATGTCCACAGCTACCTTTCTGTATACATCACAATAGAAGTTTCTGCCTTTAAAGATTTGAACACATTGAAGATTGTGGCTGCTTCCCACTATTCTGCCTGACAGCTCCACTGGTTGTGAATGAAGGCTCCATATGATTAGACTTATTCAGGCCTCTCTAGTTTTTTTATTTTCTGAAACCCATAACATTGGAAGTCCCACTGAAATCCTTGACAGCCCAGGGGCTGTCAGTGAGTTCAGGTCAAAATCCTTGGATGATGTGTACCACTTCTAGTCAGACATGGAGTGGTTCATCAGAGTCATCATCTGGGAGAAGCATAGCTGGGTAGTGGTCTTTCTGAACTGGATTCAGGGCTAGTCAAGGACTAAGGCTTCACACTGGATAATGCAGAAATTGGAGAGCTATCAGTCAGGGGTGGTCTGGAGAAGGACTTCCACTACGTGTGGAACAGTCAGGCTGAGATCCTGACCCTTTGTCAGCCTCCTTGACCAGGAGGGCAGTGGCTGTTTATTGAGATATGTGACCAGCCAGCTACCAAGTCCAGTCTCTTGGATAGGTAGGCCACAGGGCATCTACAGGGTCCTAAAGTTTGGATTAGAATTCACTTTCCTATTCCCTGAGCCTCACTTATGAGCAAATGAAATGGCTTAGTGATATTAGGACCAGTGCCAGGGCAGAGAACAGGGTCTATTTTAAAGTTTCAGAAGTTTTTTGTTCCTTTTCACCCCATGGAAGGGAACTAGTAAGCATACACACCCCAGTTGAGCAGTGTTTCTTCGATTCTTGCAAAACTTGGTATCCATAATCAACAATATCCCACTGTCCTGAGGAATTCTAGAACTTGCTTCTTAATTTTTGGTGCAAGGTTTATAGGGTTTGTTTCAGTATATCTCTGGGACAGGGTACATTTTCTTCCTTCTAAATTTTAATCCAAGTAAGTGGCTACTGTGGTATATGTTGTGAATTACACAAAGCTGCCTGGGCACCATTCCCTGGAACTTGCCCAACCCCTACATCCCAGTTCCAGTGACACTTCCACCTTCTGTTGCCAAATATCAGAGATGAATAGGATGTTCAGTTTTCAAAAGAATTTTCTGACTTAATGACTCCAAAAAGAACTATTAGATGAATTCTATAGGTCTTACTGCTATTGTTACACTCATAGCCTCTGCTATTAATAATATAATGGCTTTAGCTCAAGAGGTACATACAGCTAGAAATGTTATGCTCTGTCTAAGAATCTTTCGTGTGTTTTGCAAACAACTAAAAGTAGATCAAAAAATTAAAACTTGCTTAAGTATATTAGAACATTCTCTAATTGCTATTGACAATGAGGTACAAGACTTGAGAATAAAAAGTTTCTTGAGGTGTCATGCTAATTATCTTTGGATTTATGTTACTAATGAGGAACCTGCCTAACTGTCTGACTCCATTATACTGTAGTGTTAAAAATAGGTTGTTTTTCTTTTCTTTCTTTCTTTCTTTCTTTCTTTCTTTCTTTCTTTCTTTCTTTCTTTCTTTCTTTCTTTCTTTCTTTCTTCTTTCTTTCTTTCTTTCTCTTTCTTTCTTTCTTTCTTTTTCTTTTCTTCTTTCTTTCTTTCTTTCTTTCTTTCTTTCTTTCTTTCTTCTTTCTTCTTTCTTTCTTTCTTCTTTCTTTCTTTCTTTCTTCTTTCTTTCTTTCTTCTTTCTTTCTTTCTTTCTTTCTTTCTTTCTTCTTTCTTTCTTTCTTTCTTTCCTTCTTTCTTTCTATCTTCTTTCTTTCTTTCTTTCTTCTTTCTTTCTTTCTTCTTTCTTTCTTTCTTCTTTCTTTCTTTCTTTCTTTCTTTCTTTCTTTCTTTCTTTCTTTCTTTCTTTCTTTCTTTCTTCCTTTCTTCCTTTCTTCCTTTTTTTTTTTTTTTGAGTTGTTTCTTGGAATCTGACCTACCCACCTCAACACAAGACCTTTACTTTGAGATTGCCCTGACACTCCCTAACCACCCTGTCAGACACCCCTAGTCATCCACCCTAATCACATGAAGCCGATAATTGAGCTTTTGTGAGATTTCAGTGTACTTCTTTATTATCCCATTGTAAAATCTACACGTGATTCCCTTTATAAAACCTGCAAATGATTTTACTCCTTAAAAGAAGCCCAAGAAATGGACTAAGGGCTGCTCTCTTTTACCTCATTTTAGGAGGCAGTCTCTGGCCAGGTCTTGGTGTACCTAAAAATAAAAAGCAAGCTTTCTCCAATTTGGCTCAAATTGTGGTGGTAGTCTTATTCTCACCTGGTGGGATTAACATTTTCTGGAGGCCCCAGCAAGATTCAGACCACCTACCCAAATTCTATGCTGGACCTTTTCTCCGGACTCCAGAGCTGAAGAGGAGCCTCAGCTCAGGGGACAAGTGCCCAGGCTTCTCAGACAATTGGAAGTGAACTGTTGTGCTAGCGTTGAAAGAGGCCTTGGTAAGTCATAGTCTGGTTCTGTTCTGGTTCTGTTCTGTAGGATCTCGATCTGGGCCGAGGAGGGGGTTTGAGGGAACCCCAGTATTCTTCCATCCAGGGCAAAAGTGAGATGTCACGCCACCCACCTGAAGTTCTGATTTTGTGTCTTATCTTTGTACATCTAGTTTTTATTTTTGTTGTCTTTATTCCATCTCTTAAACTTCTGTGTTTTGTGTTAGTTTATCTTGGACTGGGGGTGGTGGTGATTGAATAGATGGGCAGTATGGGTAATAAGACTAGTAAGCCTAACAACCCTCTAACCTGTATTCTAAAGACTTTTCATAAAATTTATCCCCCAATGGTCAAGGAGGATTATGATGATCCTATTACTAAGAGTCACCTCCGAACATTCTGTAAAAAAAAAAAAAAAAAAAGCCCACATTTGGGGTTGACTGGCCTCCTCAGTGCATTTTTGATTCTCAGATAGCCTGGATGGTGGTAAATGTCATCCTTGGTAAGCCTGGCCAACTGGATCAGGTTGGATACATCTTGCCTTGTGCTGAAGCAACTTCCAACCTGTCCCCTGGATGAAGGTCTGTATGGTCTAAAATGGGCAGGGTGGCCAAGCCCTGATTATTTGCAGGAGGGCCCTTCAAGAGCCTGTAGCAGAAACTCAAGAACACCTCTCTTAAATCCGTTCTGCAAGACTCACAGGAGGAAGAATCTTCCTCCCTCCATATAACCATCTTTACCCTACTCTCCCCTTCATACCACAACCTCCACCTGCCCAGTCTCTACCACCACAACCTTACCCTGCCTCCTGCCCACTTCAACCCTTACTCCACCATCTAGCTCTTCCCTACCCCTCCCTGTCTTTTTCTTTCTCTACACCTGCCAGGGGGATATGTATGGCCCTCTGGACTCCTCCTCAGGTTCAAGTTCTGGGACAGTACTTCCCTTTATTCTTGCTCCCCTGAGGCCATTTCCTCACAATCGGTACCTGTATGTCCCATTCTCCAGTACAGATCTCTACAACTGGAAAAACAAAAACCCCCTTTCAGTACTAATTCTGAGCCTTTAGTTTCTCTAATTGATTCTATTTTTTCAATCACCTTCTGTGGGTCAACTGTCAGCAGATTCTCTGTACCGTCTTCACTATGGAAGAAAGGGAATGGATTCTCATGAGAACAGCCAAAGCACTCCCCGGAACAGCTTCAAAGACTAGTAGTCAGAGGCCAGAGGCCTCATTAATTTGGTTATCAAAAGTATGAGAGAAATCAGAGATATTAAAACAGCACATTCCAGTAAATTGTTGGCAACCAAGATTATGTTTAAGTAACAGGTAATCTACAGTAGCTCTATTTTGTAGAACAGTTGTTTTGAGCTCTCCCATTTCCTGATTAATTTCAGCTAATGCTCTTGCTTTAATATTAGTAGTTTTTGAAATTAGACAAGCCATTTTGGAAACCAGTCTTTGTAGTCTAACAACAAGTCCTGGGAGGTAACAGAAAGGCCACAGTAACAACAGCTGTAGTTGGATAGATGCAAGGAATCATCACAATCCTCAGGGAGTGCTCTTTTAATTTTATTACTTGATTGTAAAGATTTGCTTAATAAAATAGGTCTAACACGTTCTATTCCCACACAGAATAAGTATTATTCTCTCAGAAAAAGGTACATCCTAAGAGCAATTGTTTATCAAAGGCGAGGGTGTGATAAGAAGTCTGACTAAAAGCTATTTGCTTCCCTTCAATTTCTTCTTTTGTCCAAACTATGGGCCCTGGCGGATAAAAGCTGTCTTTTGCATGGCAAGACAATATCAGGGTGTTTCCTATTATAGGGGTGCCTCTTCTTTCCCCTGTCAGGATGCATTTAGGTTATGTTTGCATAGGACAAGACAAGAAAGTTTTTAAACACAGGAAAATCACAGTGCAGATGAATTCAATGATAAAAGGTCTAGAATCTAAGTGTGATCTCTGACCTATAGCACAGAGGTCAGTAGGCTATAAAATACATGTGCACCTACCCTAAGAATATCTTCTATTAACTGGGAACTAAAGATAAAGGTTTAAGGAGGAAGAGTCTAGGCTAAACATTCTGGGGGGTTGGGAGAGGTGTACTTCTATAGCAAAAGGTGGGAGAGTTCTGAGTTCTGCCTCCACAAATAGCAAAACGCCACCGGGTTGTTAACAATAGCCACTTCAAGTCTTCTGGGCAGAAAACAGGTCATTCTGTCTTTGAGGAAAGGTCCCATTGATTAACATTCCTGGTTCTCTAATTCTCTGTGAGCATAAGGACCTTTGTGTCCCCAACATTCCACCTTTTAGTTTCCCTGAAAAGATAGCCGTGGCAGATTCACCCAGATGCCTCTGGCTACTATCTCTTATCTACAGCAGTAACATTCCTCCATTTTAATGGCTTTGTTACTGCACTCCCTCACATACAAAATATATATGTAGCTTGTGAATTTATTGTTATTCAGTTTTTTCAAACATCATTCAAAGGTCTGTGTTTCTGACACAGTGTGCTCATGACATGCTCTCCAGAGATACGGAAGTGAAGGTAAAGAAAAAGAGTCTGGAGACAGGTTTAAACCCTGCATAAATGAAGGACTAGCAAAGTAAGTCCAGTCTCCCCTCCATCCCTCAGCCATCACCTAAGCACTGTGCCATAAAATAAACACACAGACAAAAGTCCACCCCAGGTGTACCAACCACTGTATAAGTCAGAAAAGGCAAACCAGAACCATTATCCTCCCTCAAACAACTACATAAAAACAAACAAAGACAAATCTGGAAAACTGTCCATAACTTCAAACTAAACTTGATATCATGAAATCAATATTTGGAAATTCAAAAATAGAAAAAACAACCCTAAGAAATGAAAAGCAGATTTGATTGAACTCAAGAAAACAAAAACAAAAAAAAAACCTCAAGAAGAAAAACAAATTACTTAAGGAATAAAAATTAAATCATGAGATAGGTGTGAGAGAAGCAGTTTCCATGGAAATGTTCTAAAGGCATTGGGACAAAGCAGGAAACTGCAAGACCATGAGACTAGTGAATGAGAAGATAGTGGCTCACTGATGGGGATTGAAAAGACACAAAATGTGATTCCTGGGAAACATCAGAAAGGTAGAACATAACTGATACTGTTAGCCCATAATCTGACAAACTAACAAGGATTTAGGGACTAGAGAGATTAAGTGGTAAAGAGCACTGGCTGTTCTGGGTTTGATTATTAGCATCTACAAGGCAGCTCACAACTGTCTATAATTCTAGTTGCAAAGGAGCTAATGCCTTCTTTTGACCCCATTGTGTACCAGGAATGGACATAATACAAACATATGTGCAGGTGAAACAGCATACATAGCAAATTAAAAAATAAAATCTAAAATGATTTTTAAAAAGAACATTGACATGTAACTAACCATGGAACATCAGGAAAAGTTGATTTGTAATGGTTAATTCTGCACTATTATAGACATTTTATAAGTGTGTGTGTGTGTGTGTGTGTGTGTGTGTGTGTGTGTGTGTAAGATTCCCACAGGCCTACATGAAAACCATTTTAATACAAGGGAGATTTATTCATCTTCATTTGAAGACCTATAAAACTACAGTAATAAAGCTATTTTACTGTATGATATTGCCATAAGACAATTCCAGAAATACTCATACACACACTGCTAGTGGAGTTTTGTAAAAGGACTGAGTCAGGTTTCACTAGAGAAAGACAAAGCTTTCAACAATTTTGCTGGAATGATTAGTTCAATCAGTAGCAGGTTTTAATATACATCAGTTATTATTAATTTAAGATGAAGAAATTGATTTTGAGAAATTATAGTTTACATCTTCTTAAATGTTTCCCAATATTTATATGGTGAAATGCTTGCTCCCCAGGGTGATGATAGTTAGAGACTGGGTAGTCTTTAAGAGTTATTAAAACATTAGATTTTAATAACTTGTAACTGGTTACCTAGATAAGAATATAAACAGATTGATCCCAAATTCTTTACACCACCCCCAACAGCAACATTCTACTGCAAGAGTTAATATTTAAAGAAACATGTCCTCATTAGCAAGCATGACCTTGCTTATAAAAGCTTTGAGGGTACCATGTCTTAAAACTTCTTGGTATACTTGGTAGGAAGTATGTATAATCATTATATATAGTTTAGCTTGATGCTTTGGTAGACATGCTATATACATACATACATATATAATATATATGCAGTTTCTACATGAGCTTGTAGTAGAATGGCACCGTATACAGCCAGAGTAATGTACATCCTTTTCTCCTTACACACTGATCATTTATTTGTGTCAGGAGTCTTTGCATAGCTGTCCTCGGTTCACTGTAAGGCACACAATGAAATTGTTGTGCATCCCAATCTCCTACTAACTCTTATGATGCTAGAATTCTCTTCTTGGTACATGGTTTCCCACGCTCCTCTGCCCATTTCCTAAACTCATGAGACCTCTATTTTACTCTCCATTTCTATAGATGGTTTTAGCTTTCACATAAGAGCAAGAGTGAGCAATATTTGTTTTTCTTTGACTGCCTTATCTCAACATCATGTCCTTCAGTTCTGTCCATGACACTGCAAATGACAGAATACTCTCTTTTTTATGTCTGATTAATATTTCATCATGTAAAAACTATGGTTCTTGATTACTGATTTTCAGAGTTCTTATTCACACTTGTTGAATCACTTCTTTGTTCCTGTAACAAATACCTGAGATGATCAAGTTGGGATGAGCAAAGGTCTGTTTTGGTGGATGGCTTTAGAACTTATACAGATAGTGTCCCTGTTGCTTTCAGCCTGTGGTGGGGCAGCACATTGTTGTGGGATATTTTACTCCTGTGTGCTGTTTTGGTTTGCAAAAGGGCTTTGATCCCTTGTAGCTGGGAAGCCAGATGCCTTGCAGCAGATGCAGGCCTTGCTTCCTACCTATTCACACCCTTGTGCTAGCCCTGCTGGGATCTCCACAGATAGAACTAACTGTTTATAGTTGAAGGTGACCCATGACATGAAAGAACTGCAGGCAGGTGATCAAAGAAGACTCTGATCACCCCTAGCCGAGTATGCTAAGGTACTATTGTATTGTAATGAAGGCCTGGATGTAGAGAGGGGGCTAGGGAAAAAAGTTAAATAAGGGCTGGGGAGAAGCAGGGGGGAGATTGGGAAAGAGAGGAAGTCTCTGCTTAGCCTCCCGGGGTATGGGATTCCCTGAGATTTGACATGGTTTGTGATTAATAAAGAGCATTGGAAATTTCAACGTCTGGACTCTCCGTTAAGCACCATAACTTTATTTTAACAGCACATCATGCTGAGCATATGCTGGAGCAAAGCATTTTCTCTCACAAGCTAGACACAAAAGGGTCAGAGACTGGGGCTCTACTATTCCCTAAAGGGCATAATTATCAATGGCCTCAATTCATCTCAGATATGGTCAACCACCGGAGCTCCACTGCTTCTCTCTAGTGACATCCCTGGGAGAGAAGGTATTTAATTTTCAGACTTTAAGGACACTTATGGCTAGAATTGTAGCCTATGCCTTCATTGAGCTGCTACACAATGCATGACACTTTGGATGCTCACATACCATGGGCTGTGTGCCCTGTGCTACTAAGTCATGGATTTTAGGAAAGGACTTATATTGGTTTTTACCCGGGCTGCTTTCACACTCCTTTCTTGTTCCATTTGAAAGTGTTTTCTAGAAGAAAGACTGGAGAAATTATCATCCTCTAGGGTAAAAACTGATTGCACAGTGATTGCAATCTCCTTCACCTCAGTTAGGGAAACTTACCTGAGTTGAGGGGTGGAGGCAAAGTCCACTCAAGGAAAGGGTGGCGGTCGAAGGTGTTGGCTCGCTGACACTTTTGCACATCCCCATCATTTTGGATCATGTCCACAATTTCCTGTGTCCAGGTGGTACCTGGAAGCATCAATTATTTTCAGTTCTACCCACTCGTGGCACAATTCAATTCTATTTAATTGATCACACATATACTAAGCTACAATCAGATTTGCTGGGTTCCGGGTAGAATCAACTCACCCATTACATTCTCTGTACACTGCATGTGTGCTTGTGGATGGCTCTTCCTCTAACCACTAGTGGCCCTCTGTGTTCACTTTCATCATGCGCTTGTACTTTTAAGTTTTTCTGTGGCTTCCCTGTCCTCTTCCTCCCTGTTATTCAGCAAAGCACTTTATTCCCCATAAATGGAGCTTGACTGGATAATTATGGAGGTAAATGTGGATTGATAGAAAGATGAGCTAGCCAATGCACCTGCTCTAACAAGCTTCTGGTCCTTTTTGAGGAGATACGACAGAGACTACTTCTTGTCTACCTGCCATCTACTCTTCTCTTTCAAGTTAAGAGATCTTCCAATTTTAATTAGGTAATTAGCTATTTGTGTCAAAGGTTAAATTTTTCAGGTATTTTTTCTTCTCTACATTTAGTGTCTCTTTTCCTCCCAAATAACCCCAACACAGTAGGCATATACATACATAGCCAGAAGATAGTCATTTACACAGGAAGGCCAGAATGGGGGGAATGTGCTGGAGGAATGCACAGAAAGGTTGCTTACTTACATCTGAAAGGCCAGAGAGGCTCAATTGAGTAGAACTATGGCACTTTGGGCATGAAAAGTAGAAGTGAATAAAACATGTCCCCTGCCCTATGGAGGAAATATTCTCTGGTTAGGACCAGGGCAGGTATGTTTCATGCCTGATAGTATAATGAGAGAGGGAAGGGAAGAGGAGAGAAGAGGAGAAAGACAGACAGAGACAGAAAAACAGACAGACAAAGAGACAATGGAAGTGAGTGCTTGGGACAAATGCACAGATGGACTTGCAGGTGGCTGCCTGATTTAAGGTGAACTGAACCATAATTTCTGCTCTAAGAAGCACAGGTTTAAGTTCAAATATGGATAAGCTTTATGTCCATTGAAAACCTATAAAAACGAAGAGCCTATAGCCACTAGATAGCTACCTATAGCTCCTCTTGGGAACTCCTAAGTTAGAACTTGGTCCACTGAATAATAGGTGTGGAGATGCCAACCAAAATGGAGCTCAGTGCCCAGGGACAGCAAAGGTTCCAGAGTCTTTGATGGGTGGCCATTTCCTGAAATTCAGCTGTATCTTGATGTCAAAAGTCCCTTTTGCTAAGTCAAATGTACAAACTGTTAACTCCATCACGTTGTGTGGTATGATGAAAACTAATGGTGGTGGGCGGCGGCACGGGGGAAGCTGCCATTAGTTAGTTACTATTGTCTTCTAAAGGGGGATGAAGCTCAGTTCTCCCTCTCCGCGCAGGCCCATGGACTTCTCCCCACAGACCCTTCTTCATTCTCTAGGATTCTAATAACTGTTTTCTTCTCCGTCGCTTCCTCAATGGGTATGCACCGCCTCTTAGCACCACTTTCTGCCTGCAAGCTCTCAAGTCTATGCCAGTCTAGGCCACTAGAGGGAGCAGTTTAAGTGCTAGAGAGGTGAATAGAGAAGGATGGGCTGGATGGCAGGATTTACTGTAAGAACTTCCATTTTATTTCCCAGAGATGCAGCATGGTTTTAGAACAACTCTGTAATTTCACTCAGTCTTTAGGGGTTTGTAATGGTTGGATCATTTCTGTCTTTCTTTTAAGAACTTAATTACAGGAGGACCCTGTAGTCTGGGGCATTGACAGCTGGGCTGCCACCACCTCCCCAATCCGCCAGGGACTCATCCAGCTGAAGCCCCATATTTCCTCTTTTAATCAGGATGTCCACTCCAGGAAGCACCTATTCTATGTAAGTGGTGTTGCCTGCTACCATTCCTTGCACCCACCTGCCTTTGCATAGGTAGCAATGAGGAGGTCGTCTGGCTTTGCTTTGAAGTTCCAGATTTTGTCCCAGTTATCACTTATCATCTTGGACATGAGGATCCCATTCACTTCTTTTGTTTCTGGCTGCAGATGTTTTTCCTCCAGGTGGAGATCTTTCATTCCTTCCAAGGACATCTTAGTGTGGGGACTTAGCAGGTGCTATATATATAGGAAGGTGAATTTATTATGTTACTGCTAATACTTAGGCATAACTTTGGAAGTAACTTTCTCAGGTGGTCAGATGAGTTACTAGCATGTTTTGTGCTCATTTAGCAAGCAGAGGTAAAACTGTGGGCACCTGGAGCATTTGAAACAACTTGGTTCATGGAAACACACACATCTCTAAGGATATAGCTGCCAGGGAGCTAACCCTGGGATAATCTGCCATTTTGTGTTGGCTTATCAGAGCCAGCCTGTCTGAGACTTGAGAGAGAGTCAGAGACGTGGGCTTGTACCATAGCTCATGGCTTCCTGTGAGGTTTGAGCAGCACAAAGTGGATTAGCTGTAAAGCTGGACTGAAGTGGGTGGAAATGGGCTCAAACTATTTCTGACCTAGCTAGTGCAAAGCTTACAGAAATGACTTTATGGAACATTTTGTTAGTGTCCCTTTCTACGGGACAGTGTCCTTCAAAGGG
Source organism: Cricetomys ansorgei (assembly GCA_026225945.1). Classification (NCBI taxonomy): domain Eukaryota; kingdom Metazoa; phylum Chordata; class Mammalia; order Rodentia; family Nesomyidae; genus Cricetomys; species Cricetomys ansorgei. The sequence continues at coordinate 14,226,400 of JAMJFZ010003581.1, forward strand.
TCACAGCATGGCAATCTGGGTAACAGAAATCTCTCTAGAAGTCTATAGTAATAAGTGGTTCAGCAGTGATAGGGTTCACCTGAAGAGTAACACATCATCTAAAGTCACTGTGTCTACAGTCCTGTATATTATTTCACGTAGTCCTATTGAGCTCTCTGTTTATCATTGTATCTCCTTTTAGACTAAGGAAACAACAGCAGGTCTCAAATATTTTAGATGGGTATGGATTTTTATATTATGATAAATTCCTAAGGTTAGAAAAGGTACACTCAGATTAACAAAAGCTGACTTAAAATACATGTCTGGTCACTTAAGTCTTTGCTAACTATTCAACACAAGACTTCTAGAAAATTTAAATAAAAACAACATAGGTATGTTTGATAAATAAGGTTTATAAATTCCTAAGGTCTGTCCAGGTTCATAGTAATATTTATCCAGCCTGTTTGTCTTTGCTAACTTTGTTAAACTTTAACTATTTTGATAAACTGATCCAAACAAGAAACTGTTACATTCTGTAATGATGTACTATGAAAGGATCAGGGAAGTAAAGTATCTAGGATTTAAAGTCTTATTTTGATACTAAAAGAGCTTCAATTCAAAATTATTTTTTAAGGCTAAACCTATCAGGGATCAGCTATAAAATTTAATCTTATAAAAACTACACATACTTGTGGATACCTGACTTTTGATAAAGAAGCCAGAAAGGTACATTGGGAAAAACACAGCATATTTGACAAATGATGCTGGTCACACTGTATTGTATTGTTGTATAGAGAGGTATCTGAATAGATCCATACTTATCACCCTGTACAAAAATGAACTCCAAATGGAACAAAGACATCAACATAAAATAAGATACACTGAACCTGATAGAAGAGAAAGTGGAACATAGCCTATAACTTACTGGCACAGAAGTGGTCTGATCCATCAAAGTCCACATAATTTTGGGAAAGTCTCAAAATGTACTAACTTTACTTTTTAGCTTCTGCAATTCTTCTCTGGATAACTGTTATTGTCAACTGAAGTATATCAACCACAACATGGATTTTGTGCTTAAAAACTCATTCTGAGAAAGGCTTGGGTCTACACTAGGATACCAAACACCCAGTGTATTCACTGGCTGGCTAAATTTTCTCTTGGCTTAAACCCTTGTCAGAGCAGCTATTTCTGGTGAATACCTCACAATGTTTCTGGACGTCCCACTAAGATCCCAGAGATCAGACCTCAAGACACTAGGAGTCTCAGAGACCCTTAAAGCAAGGAAGAGTGTGGTGGTCATGGAACTCATAGAGGGTGCACAATCTGAGACATTCCAGATCCCCAGGGAACTCTTTGATCAATTGCTGCCTAATGTTTCAGAGGACTTTGATATCTTTATCCCAAAAGGAAACTAATGAGAAAGTTGCCTAGTCTTTTACCTCCATAAGGCACCCCTTTTTTTTGGACACATAGGAGAGGTTGGATGTGACTGTTGATCCAGGTATCCTAGGTCCTGTGAGACATCAAAGGAGTCCCTTTTTTTCAGGCTGTTGAGGTGTATGAATGTGTGGTGGCCACCCCTGGTTGTCTTTACTGCGTGCCTCTCTGTGTGGATCTCTCTGTGTGTCTTTCTATGTGTTTTTGTGTAAAAGTATTTTTATTTGTAAGGGTTCAAGGAAGAACAAGATACAATCTTAATCATGTAAGCCTGGTCTTAGCAAGCTTCAGCAGCTGAGACTGAACTGAACTCTGACTAGCTGTCTTCTCAACTGTCTCTTCTTTGAATTCCAACTTCTTCGATCTTCTGCTTCTGATTTTCTTACTTCTCACTCACTTTCCTCTGCTTCTACCTTTCTTCTCCCTCTGCTTCTTCTCTCCACTTTATCTTGCTATTTAGGCTTAGAAAACTGACTTATAAGTAACTCTTTAAACCAACAAAGTTTTATACATGGTTCAAGGCCTGTGGACTTACCTAAATTGGCTCAAATATTTATAAAATGGTATGATTTGTATCCCTTTGTAAACTGTGAGTATATTTTTGCCTTGTACAGTCTATATAAATAAAGAAGCACCCTGACTAGAAGTTGGTCAGAACCAGCTGGCAGGAGCTGCAATTTGAACTGCTGCAGTCAGAACTACAAGAAAGAATGCTAGCCTTGGGTTCTGACTCAGTCTCCCCCTTCACCAATTCCATACCTCCTCTCTGAAGCCCTGTTTAGGTTGCTGGGGCTGGTTCTCAGCAGGTCCCTTTAGGCATTAAGACCAACAATTGACAAATGGAAACTTGTGAAATTAAAAATTACTATGTATGGCAATGGGCAGCGTCATTCTACTGAAGAGGTAGCCTACAGATTAGAAAAATATTTTCCAACTGCACATCTGAGAAAGGGTTGGTGTCTAGAATGTATGAAGAAGTACATTTAAACACCAGGAAAGCAAAAAACTAAAAAAAAAAAAATGTGTTAAACAGAGATCTAAACAGAGTTCTCAAAAGAAGAAACTTTGATGGCTGAGAAAAACTGCTAGACCTAAGACTCTAAGAACATCACAGAGTAGGGGTTGAGAAGACTGTAAAAGCTAGGGGACCAGGGACTCTGATGTGAGACTGTGCCTTCTTACTATAAAAGGGAAGCTACACTCATGAAATCCCAATTTGTTGCTGAAACAAGACCTGACAAATACTAATACCTGCTGACATCCCAATGTACATGGGGGAAATTTGTCAGGATTCAACTCTTAGATGAAGAGCTACAATCAATTAACAAATGTGAGAGACAGAGAATTAGTCTTCCCCAGGGATAAGTCCCTTGACTAGTTATCTAAAGCCAGTAGTCATCCCTAGAAATGTATACATGCAGGTAACACTGAATGAACTCAGCAGGTTATATTTATATGTTTATTCACTTATATATGTAACAACAATATTGAAAAAAAGAGGAGGACATGAATTTGGGAGGAAGCAGGGATGGAAAGAGTGAGGAAGAAGAGAGGGAAGAAGAAAATGATGCGATAATATTTTAATTAAATAAAAACACCTTTAATAGTTTGACATCCTTAGTCATCAGGGAAATGTAGATTAAAATTACTTTGAGATTTCATGCTATCTCAGTCAGAATGGCTAAATCCAAAGAACAAATGATGAGAAACATTGGCTTGAGTGTAGAGAAGGGGAAACATTTATTCACTGTTGTTGAGAGTGCAAACCAGTTTTAGCCATTTGGAAAGTATGAAGATTCCTCAAAAAGCTGGAATCTCATGATCACATATCACATGATCTGACGGTACCATTTTAGGGCATATACTACTATAGAGATATTTGCTCATTTCTATTTATTGCTGCTTTTTCTTTCCAGTTCCCTATGTTGCAAGAATGTAGGCTTTTCCATGTTGACTTTCATGGCATCAAAATACTGACTGGGATGCTGAGAGTGGGAAAAAGTATCATCCTTAGGGAAGAGACCCCCTCCTGTCCCTAATTGGTTTTCAATACATGTGGCCTACCTGATAAAATATACACAAGTAACATTAAATGAGTAACCGGGCTTATTGTTTTTATTTATTTATATATCATATATTTGTATCTATGTGTGTATGCATGTGTGTGTGTAACCATTAAACCCATGAGTTTGAGAAAGAGCAGCATGCATGGGAGGGGATGGAGTGGGGAGAGTAAAGGGGGAAATGATGGTAATTACACTATAATTAAAAAAAAATTATTGCAAAAATAGCTCCAGTTGGCATTTTATCTATGCTCCCCATGGGGCAGCTCTGCAGCCGTGCTATACTCACAACTGCATCTACCTTTTTGAGGGTTCTAGAATGTTCTTTGCCTTCATGCCCAGTTCTGGGTTAACAGTGTTTGCTGCACATATCCAGTTTCTTGGTGTTTGCTGTGGGAGAACTTTTCAAGATTCTGCTCTGCTTTGTTATCAGCACTGGAAGTTTCTTAATCTCTTTGTTTGTGGCTTAATTGAAAACCTTCTATTTTGTAAACTGGCAAAAAAGACTGCCCAGGATGAATGCTTCAAGTTTTTTCTTAAGTTCTTACACTAAATAACAAAATAATTTTTTTTTTGAGAAATAAACTCTTAAACTGATAGTGAATATAAGCACATTTAGTTTAGCAAAAATAATTTCACTGACACAGGAAAACAGTGATACTTAAGTAAACTTTGCTATTTAACTCTCTAGTTTTAGCCTTTTGACATGTGAAACCATGTCTGTACAGCTTGGTCCTGCCGGCACAATGATGCCACGTAATGGAGGCCTGATTCCTGCTACTGCCTTTCCCCCCCTGCTACTGGTGTTAAGTGATCATCTCAGATGTCCACCCATGACACTGAAAAGCATCATTTTTCCCCCCTGAGCTTTAGCTTCTTTCCTGCCTATCCCTGCTAAGCCTGCATCTATTACTGCAGACATAGCCTGTCCTGTTAATTACCTGTGGAAAAATAGCACTGGTACGTAGCCAGCTGTGACCTGAGAAGGTAAGGGTTTCTCCTTGGAGTTCCAGTATCCTCCTACCCTCAATCTAACCTGTATCACATCTGAGCCACTCTGGAGGGTCTGACTCAGGAATCCCTGCAGATTGTTGAGTCCATACCATCTAATTATGGGTAGGTGAATTCTCCCCATCAGGCCATAGATGTGTCTTGATTCTTAATCAGTCTATTTACTTTCTCATTATGTTCTTCTGTGTGGCCTTACACCAAGGTATAAGAGCCAAGAAGCCTCTTTTCAGTGGCCCAGTGGAATGATTTTATGGAAGTTCAGGGACTGTTTCCTTCACACTCATTACTATAGCCCAGTTGGGCGCAGTGTTCAGCAATGAGGGTGCCAGGAAATCACAGAAATGCCTACAAACTCAATCATGTCAGGTAACAAAATTCCATCTCCATAAGTCGTATACCTTAGTGCCACTAACACCTGAGGAGCTTTGACCTACTGGTCAACCTGTTTCTTAGGAGAAGTAAGAAGCTTTCAAGGAGTCTGAGGTCCAGGTACTTCTGGAAATGACTCCTTCAGTTTCCCCTGCGGCCTTGGAATGTTGTGACAACTTTCCAAGGCTCCAGCATACTGAGGTGCCACTTGGTACATGCCCACATTCCTTTGAGAAAGAGCTGTGCAAATTCTCTGAACCCATGCTGCCAGATCCAAGTGTCCCTCTAAAAAGAGTGAGAAGAAAGCTACTTTTTCTATAGGGAAGGAAATACAGAAGGCTGTGGTTCAGCCCTTGCTACTTAGTGTCTGCTGGGCTCCGTATTAGCTTGTCTGGACTTCTCAGGTCAGGGCACATTTTGGTTCTTTTCACAACAGCTTCAAACAATCAGGAAGTGACGGCTAGCACTCGGCTGGCCCTCCAGATAGAACATGGACAGGACTTCTCCTAGGTCATCCACTAAGGATATCTTGGCCCTATTTTATGGCAGACTCATTTAACCTTGGAGTCTTTCTGCAGGGAAGGAAGTACCTGGCAGTTCTTGATCAGGATCAGACCCCATCAGAGCCTTTCTCTTGAATCTAATGATAAGACCAATTGAACCCTTGAAAAATTTGGGTCTAGTGCTAGTTTGGGTGCTAGTTCTCAACCTGTGGGTCAAGATCCCTTTGGAGATCGAATGACCTTTTTACAAAGGTCATCTAAGACCATCTGCATGTCAGATATTTGCATTATGATTCATAACGGTAGCAAAATTACAGTTATAAGTAGCAATGAAAATAAGTGTCTGGTTGAGTGTCACCACAAAGGGTCACAGCATGAGGAAGATTGAGAATCAATGGGTTAGAGGCAAAACAGCTCATTTCTCCTTTATCTTTGAAAACCTATTTTTCTGTTCTGTGCTAGAAACAGTGATCTTTTCCTCTTTCTGACCTTACTGTCTTCCCTTAAGGGGCTCTTGCATAGTAACCCAGGAAGATAGTTGGAATACTCACAGGATTCCAGGTGAGGGGCTTTCAATAACTTGACCTTTGCTCTCTGCTTGTTGAACTCTTCTGTCTTTAGACTCTTCTTCCAAGGTCGCTCTTGTGTTCTGCTGCCTGAAACATGCCACCTGCAGGGGAAGCCTGTGGGCAATTTTAACATTAATCCTGTTCTTTCCTCCTCAGATATAGGGATTTGCTTAGGGCGGGCCATGGATTAGGCTACACAGCCACCTGTGCAGAGCAATCAGAGGGAAGAGGAGGAGGTAAGGGAAGAAACAAGGACATGACTACCTTCGTATGAATGCCAGCAGACTTCTTGATAGCTTCATATGACCTTGGAACTTGTGTTCTTATCCTTTCTTAGGTAGCTGGTCAGATATTTAGTAGGCTTGGAGACCATTAAGATGCATAGTTAGCTTTGGGTTCCACTGTCTGTGCCCTTGTAACATACGTACTAGTCTTAAGAAGGATCACAATTGTCCTCCTTAGAATTTGAAATCCCATGTGAAAGAGCAGAGAAGCATTCTCCACAAAATTTAAAATACTGGACAAATGGATGGCAGGTAGAGGTAGAATAAATTTGTTGAGGCCCACTAAAGCAAGGCTATTTCCTCTCAATAAAGCATCATTACTTTAATAGATTTGTTTTTCTTTAATTAAATGCTTTTGATATGTACTGTTGTATGATTTTTTTTTAAAAAAAATCTGATTTGTCTTGTGACTCTGGAAGGAGATAAGGCACTGAGAAGCTATACCTTCTAATGAAATGGACCCAAAAGAAAATCCAGGGTCAAGCTAAGGCCAGATTCTCAGGGGAAGAGAGCTTAGACCCCCAGGGTCAAGTTAGCTGGCACTCCTAGCCCCCTTTTATTGTGCACTTTCCTGATGAGGTGGTATAGTTCTTACATAGGATGTTTTCTGTGAATAGATGGACTGTGATTGGAGCTTTATGTCCTGGGCTCAGGATGTTCTTTGTTAATGGTGAAATAAAAATATGACTGACTTCCCTTTTGTTGACACAGATGATTGTGAGTTTTAGCTTAAAACCCTCCTAAAATTCCAACCCAGTGTCACAGTCCTGAACTTAGTTCTGAGACTGTATCCCTGGTTATCTCTCACTCTAGCCAGTCTTTTTCTTCTCTTTTTTCCCTGTTTCTTCACTTTTAACTCAAGTAAAATTTTTACTAACAAGTTGTGTGTCATGTAGTAATTTGATTGTCAGGAATCTATAACATTTTAGGGGCTCGTCTAGGATTCAGTTCTCCAACCGAACTCTCTGAGCTCAGAAAACAACAACAATAACAAAACACATTGCTTTGTTTCTCTTCCTGAGCGAAATGCCTCCAAAGGCCAGGACACTGTTTTAGCTTAGCACACTGTCTGAGGAGACTTCAGTGAGAATCTGGACACAGAATTGCTCATTGGTCCACAAAGCCATGAAAGACATTTTGATTGGCCCCTGATTCTGTGAGCTTGAATCCTAAAGGAAGTTTGTCTGTCTGCAAGTTTGAATCTTGCTGCAGCTGCAAATTGTCAGTCTCTCTGTGTCTGTCCGTGTCAAATTCTGTTCCTACTTTCACTATTCTGTATCTGGACTTTTTTACTCTCTTTGAAACTATGGGCCAAAACCTCCGCTCTGAAAAGGTCGGAGACTGGGGTTTCTGGTGGCCTCAATAGGACATTCCAGAGTTGGGAGGTGAGTTCCCAAGAAAACAGAGCTCAGGATTGGGCAGGAGAGCCCAGCTGGAGCCAAGTTGAAACCTGACACTTGAAGAGCCTCTGGTGTTATCTGTGTCCCAGTAGGAAGGAAACAGGTGGTGTGTGTGTGTGTGTGTGTGTGTGTCAGTGTAAGTGAGTGCTCCGGTCTGCTTGGAGTCAGAGACAGCTCCACCTCAGTCTGGGAGTGCTATCAGACCCTCTCTACCTCTGAGGAGAGGGAATTTATTGTCAAAGAAACACAGAAATGGGTTCTAGGACATCCACACCATCCTGGGACCCCTAACATAGCTACAGATAATGGGGTCTTAGCCAGATTCTGATGTGAGGTCTCCAGACAGATGCTAGGTGAACCGCAAATTTATCCAAAAGTAAGCCAAGTCCTTTCCATTAAACAGCTAAGGTTTGGCTCAATGTGGCAGAGTTAGAGTTCTTAAAGACAGGCCTACTCCCTCCCCCCAAAAAAGAATTGTTAGAAGTAAAAGTACAACCCAGATACAATGGGGGCCTGCAGGATACAACAGTTTTAAAAGTGCTGGGACCCTGAGATGGACATCAAAAACAACAGCCACAATAAAACAGAGCTAGTTATGACCTAAAAGATAAGCAGATTTTGTGTTGCTGAGGGCAGTGACAGAAAGGTAACACAAACCCCTTAAAAAGCCCAAAAGTTTGTGAAGAAATTCCAGGCAAAGAGTTAGCTTAAACTCTGTAATATGAAGATTATGATGTATTATGTGTTTAATGTAAATTCAGTTCTTGTTTAAACATAAAAAAAATCAAGAAGTTAAAAAATTTTCTTGAAAAGGATATAAATGTGTGGTTATATTTATGACAAAAAAGAAAAATATTCTAGACAGAGATAAATTTTGTATGATGGGATAAGATATTTTCCTAAAATAAAAAAAAGAGATAAAGACAAAACCATAAAAACTTCAAGCCAAGTAAATAAAGGTCTAAATAAAGTGTACAAGATTTAGGAAAGATGAGACTTAAGGGTGGTTTATATTTGTTTATTAAAGGGTATACTATATTGAAAATTATTTAAAAATAAATAATTGTTTTGAAAGCTGTTAACTATGAAATAAGAAATAAAAACCTTAGTGTTTGAGTACTAAGACAGCCTGTCTGCTAACTCTCTGAGACATGCCTGTGCCCTGTGTCCTGTGCTCTCCCCAGAGCCATCTAGGGAGTCTTTTAAAAGTAATTATACAGAGAGACTGCTGGATCACTATTGGTTGGAGGTCAGAGTGTTGTTGGGGTTCACTTAGTTTGCTGTATATAAGTGTGCTCTTTGTAATTGCTTGTGTCATAAAACAAACAAACAAAAACCAAAAAACCCAAAAAACAAAAATCAAGAAAAAATCCCAAAAGCCTGGGCCACAGAGACTGCTAGATGGAGGGTACAAACTTGGTTCAATCAATCTGATAGAGGTCTGCAGAATGCACCAAAACATCACAGAGGAGCTTCAGATGTTAAAGGTAGGGTCTGCTTCTTTGGGCGGGTTGAGCAGAGGGAAGTTGAGGGTAGCTGGAGAATGCTCAAGGACAAAGAGTGCTCTGGGAACTCTGAACTCCAGGTGAGAGTGTGCTCTTGGATGAAAGATGGGGTGCTTTCCCCTCCCCCAGCTATGCCTGAGCTCATTCCCTTCCTACACTCAGGGCAGAGAGATTATGAGGCCAATGGGAACACAGGTACTGACAAATCTGGGACCCACTTGGACAGCACAGTCCCTGTTGCCAGAGTGCGGTGACTATGAATGGCTTTACATGTCTTGGGGATAAGGTGTGCTGGATGAATCTCACTGTACATGTGTTATGTTGTGCAAATATGTAGATAAAAGTGCCTGTCATGTATGTAAATGCCTGTGTGCCTGAGTTTGTAGGACCTAAGTTGTTTCCCCTGCGGTAATTGTATATACAGGTCTAAAACATTGTAATTATATGTATTATGGGTCTAAAACATAAGACCTGTCCGCTATACAAATGTGGTTGTCCTTATAAAACATAAATGTATGTTTACGTGTCTGACTGTGAGGCTAGGGCTGTCACTTCCCCTCAGTTGGTCATCTAGGACACAGTATGCTAAGGCAGGGTGTCCCCTTACTAGGCAGGGACATACTTTAATTAACAGCTGTTTGGTAATAATAAAGGTGATGACCAATGCAGCCCCTTCCTGTTCAGGCCTCCTCTATCCGGCTGGGACTTTGCATCTGTCTCAGCTAAGATGGATGTGCAACACCTGGAGGAAACTTTGGATATTAAAAAAAAATTAGAGTTTTAAAACTAGTTATTTTAAGAAATAGCTTTTATAAGCCAATGAGAACATTTTAAGTTTAGAAAATGTTTTATATTATTAATATGTGATCTTAAAGAGCTAAAAAGATCTAAAAGAGCTAAAAAGAAAAAAATCAGGGCCACATCTATAAACACTGAATGTCAAACCCTAGAGATTGGGATATTCCTATCCTATGATACAACAAGACAATGGCTTAAACAATCTGGTAAAGAGCTTGAAACAACATTTTCAACCTATGAGTCATGTCATTTGGGGGTTGGAGGACCCTTTAGAGGAAATGGCCAGTAACTCTGCATTAAACTAATAATCTTAGGAACCTATCAAGTTACATTTAAATATTTTTAAGTCAAATATCTTCTATTTTGTCCTGTATTTGTTTAAAGAATCAAGACTCTGAATCTATGTGTCTGATCTTCTAATGGACACCAAGATTCTATTTGTCCTTGGAGGAGAATGGAAGAAACAGGAAAATTTCTCTTTGTTGGCCATATCTGAAAATTTTTTGGATGTTCAATGTTCAATGACAATGTTAATATTGTCCAACACTTGATATTCTAAAATGTGATTAAAGACTTGCCTGAGTTGTGAGTTCTACTCTCCATGTACAAATGCCCTCAGAACTTAACACTGAACTTACCAAGAAAAAAAGAGTGGATTCTGAGAAGAAAAAGACCAGAGTAGGCTACACTGCCATTCTTCTCTGGAGACATCTGCCAGGAATTGGCAGTGCGGTCTGTGAAGTAAAGAGCGTGTGAATTATTCAGATAGTTGGAAACTAGAGGGCAATTCAGTTTTTGTTAAATGCTATAGACGTGAGATCTTTATTCCATCTACCCATCCACGTGACCTCCATATAGTTATGTATGTGATGATGAATGAGTACTTTCTATGTGCTAGGCGTGAGTGTTGATGACATGATGAGAGACTTCTAATCTAGTGCAAAGAGACAGGTATCAATAAATAAGATTGCAGCAGGTGCTATTCTGGGTGAAGAAAATAGGGAGAGTTAGTAATTGGGTTTGATGGTTAAGAAGTAGAGAAATTTCTGAGACTTGAGATGCCATGTTGGCGAAAGCTGTGGCAAAGGGTACGATGTCAGAAGAAGATAGAGATTCTAAAATCCAGGGCATGATCTGATGCTGGATCATAGGAAACTTGAACCTGTGCAGTCATAAAGGGCTGGTGCCACAGGATGAGCTTAGAAAGGCAAGTCAGGGAAACTTGGGTATAATTTGGGTTTTGTTCTAAATAAAGAAGTTTTGTTTGAAGGGTTTAGATTTTATGCATAAAATCAGGGCCTTGCTTTCTACTGAACAGAGAGCATACTGACTGCTGCTATGCAATCATTTATAAGGGGCAGAAACACAATGGTGAGTCAGGCTCAGAAACTCTTTTGCAGTCAAATAATTGATTACCAGCATTTTGTCAAACACGGAGCAATGCTCAGAAGACATTTACTTCATAGATATGCTCTGCATTTAATGTTTTGGCAAGGACCATGGGAACATCTACAATGACTCATATTGTTTAGCATTATTACAAATTGGCATTGTCCATGAACAAGAGTAAATCTTAAATCTCATCTGCCTTGGCTGTTGACTTCTTTTCAGTGAAAACACCTGTTGGGGTAGATTGCCTTACTTCTCGGACACCTGCAGGGATTACTTATTTCTCTCACATGGGAAATGTTTCTAAAGTAAGCCAGAGTCCCTGGCTTGGTTACAGGATTTCTTTACTTGTGGAGATAAGCTGTTTCGTGTGCAGTCACAAGAGGATTAAGGGATTGTTTACCAGAAAATAAAGAGGATCAAAACCTGTGATGAATGAGCAAAAGAAAGAGAGCTAAGTATAACCTGCTACTGACTTCCTCCTTCCCTAAGGAATGAAAAGAGAAAAATGCAGTTGAGTGATATGGGCTTCTCAGAAAGGGGCATGACTATAATTATAGATAAGCACATATTACTGCCACCTCCACTCCCTGTAAAAATATTATACATTCCTAATACCCATTACTACTTTTTGTGTCTCTTGAGGAAGGTTTGATTATTCCTCCCTATACTGTGTGTGGACAGATACACTCAGCCAATTTAATATGAATGGAAAAGGTACAAACTACTTCTAAGCCAAAGTTCTTTTCAAAAGCAGTTGGATTATAGTGAGAATTTCTAGAGTTATGATTCAATGATCATTTCAATGAATCTTCTTTTTAGTCTTGTTCTTATTTAGGATGAGTGTGTTTGTTCATTTGTCTGTAACAAGGCAGAAATAGAAATAAATTGTTCTAAAGCAGATCTCCCTTGCCATGGACAAGTCAAATTAATAGGAATCCAGTAATGAACTTACTATCTAAGAATTAATAAAGAGATGATTTTAAAATTTATGATGTTTTTCCAGGCAATAGTGGCACATGCCTTTAATCCCAGCACTCGAGAGGCAAAGGCAACTGGATCTTTTTGAGTTCGAGGACAGCCTGGTCTACAGAGTGAGTTCCAGGACAGCCAGAGTTACCACAGAGAAACCCTGTCTTGAAAAAAAAAATGTAATGTTTGGTTGAGTTAGGAAGATGTAAACTGTGTATCAGGAGATAGAATCATAGTATAATAAGAGATAGTTTTATAAGTAGGGTGAGCATTAGAAGTGACAGCTACAGTATAAAGTTGGAAACTTTAGATCATAACATTAACATGAGTTTCAGTTTTGTTTCATAGCTAGACATAATAGATTCTAATGAAGTGGTACTCATCCATCTTTAGTAACCTAAGAATAAGAGGGAGAGCCAAATTCAAGGTGGCATCTTTAGGAGATAAGTAGAGTAGTAGAAAGATATCGTTTTAGTCAAGGTCCACATAACCCTGGGTTCCAGTGTAGGCCAGAGGAATCATAATAATGAACAATGGACTAATCCCAAAATTCAATGCTAGAAGGATTCAAACAGATTTACAGGACACCAATTTTAAATATTTCTTTACACAAGAATTAGAGATCCATTCATTCACACATTCAGGAATCCCATAAAAAACACTATATTGGACATCATAATATATATGCAGATCTTGTTCGGACCCATGCAGGTCCTGTACATGTTGCTTCAGTCTCTATGAGAGCATATGAGCTTTGCGAATGTTGATTCATGGTTTCCTCCATCCCCTCTTGTTTTTTACCCTTTCTTCCTCCACTTCCACCAGGTTCCTTGAGTGTGAATTTCTTTGTTCACTCTCCTCCCTGGTGGATCTCTGATTCTCGTGACTTCTCTTGGGCTCTTTTTCTTCTAGGATTGCATGCTGCTTAGATTCCTGGGAACTTTTGCTTGGCATATATAATGGTTGAAGCCCCGAGAGCCTTGGTTGGTTGGTTGTGGTAGTTAGTTGGTTATTTCATTGTTGTTTTGTTGGTTATTGGTTAGAAGAGCATCTGTTGGAAAAATTGGGCTCTTGGATGGTAAGCTGAGACATTAGTCTGGCTCACTATCAGCTCCTACTCTCTGAGTTTCAGAAAGCCTAAAAGGGCTGTGAATATTAATTCCTTTCTCTCTTTCTCCCTCTGTCAAGGCCACTTGTAAGAGTGGTGAAGAGTTCTTTCTTTCTATCCTTCTTTTCTCTTTCCCTAAAGTGAGGGTAAAAGACAGCAGTGAACTACTGCAAGCCAACCCATTGCCACTCATTTAAGGCATTGGTCCTCCCTACAGACCTCTCTTCCTTCTTGCCTTTTATATAAAGGGTCACTGAATACCTTTAAATTGTGCTCCAACATTCAATACCGAGCTGCATGGAGCATCCCCTTCCTCCTCTAATTCATCAGATATTTACTTCCTGACTAAAGCTATGTCATCCTGTGGGGTCAAGTGCCTGCTCAGAGAGGAAAATAATTCCACAGGGAACTGACTTCATTTGTACAGATCAGGATTGTTCATTGTCTAGCAATGAGGCACTGAAGTGTTTTTGAAGCCAAAATGACTACACATGTAAAATAAAATAAAATAAAATAAAATAAAATAAAATAAAATAAAATAAAAAGTGGCTACCACTGAGAGAAAGAAGATTTGTCTTTCTGAGCCTGGAACATCTCACATATTTTTTCTTTCCACCCCCTGCTGAGCAAATTTCATCATTTCAATTTGTAGCTAAACAAAATTTCATTATGTTCATTTACTGGATTCTTTGAGTCCTGGGATAACATTGAGTTCCTTACTGAAGTTCTTTGGTACTACATACTTATTTTGGCTGAAAGTCTATTGCCCTAGCCTGCTGGCAACCTGGACAAGGAAGGACAGATATTTTGCTACCTGTGCCTATGGCCCTATACCTATGCTTGGTCACCAAGCAGCCTCTGAAAACTTCTGTTACTTTTCTACCAGTGACTATACCACATTAGCAGTACAAGTGGCTGCTTGACAAGGCTCCAACTGCTGGAATGCCAGGAGGTCGTTGCCTCTCTCCACTCCTTTCTGCTGTACAACTGCTGATAGCCTTATTGGTCATGGTGTCTGTTTTGCTTATTGATATAGTTATTGTTTGTAACCAAAAGGAATAAATGTCACAGGGTAACTGGGCCTAGAATTTTCCTTAGCCTTAAAACAAATGTCAGAAGTTGATCTGAGTACTGTGTGTTCCCCATTCTATTAGAAGAAATGGGGCTTTCTCTTATACTCCAGGGACATCATTTTGTAAACAATAATAGCATTTTGATGCAAAAGCTAGCACCTTATGAGAGATATACAGGTTTATTATGATGAGTTACTGATGGACCACCTCATCATTTTAGAGATAGACAGAATACAATCTTGCAACCTGGGCACCTGAACAAGGTCATGAAACTAGTTCAGTCCTCCTGCCCAGGAGGCTCCTTGTACCTAGGCAACATACAAGATAGAGCCTGCTATGCTAGAGCACTATTTCTTGAGTTGTGTGCCTGGGAACAATGGCTCTGTATAGACTCAGGCTCTGGCACCAAACAGAAATGTGTTTTTGTTAAGACTAGTGCTGGGAATATCCATCCTGGTTCCTTAGGTGACTGTGTTACAGAACACTCCATTGAAAGTTCTGATCATCCCAGCATCTGAGGCATCTGTCTAGGTTCATCAACTCCTAAATCTATTCTATGCAGAGAGAGAACACTTTTCATGGGAAATGAGTAAATACTACAGAGAGCAGTGTTCAATCTCTACAAGTGATTTTCCTAAATAAAAATATTATTTCAGCCAGGTTTGGTGGTGCACACCTTTAGATCCCATAAGTTGGGATGCAGAAACAGGCAGATTTCTATGAGTTTGAGGACAGCCTGCAAAGAAGTTCTTGTCAACTGGACCAGCTCTACTTTCCCTGGCTCTGGCTGGGAGCCTTGCCTTAGAGCAGAGGCCCACGGAAGACAGAGATCTCAGGTAGAGGAGACACACTCAGTTCCACCCTTTCCTCTCAGCCTGGGATCTTATCTCCTTTTGTAGACATCCAATTGATCCTGCAGCTTTTCTGCTAAGTCCTTTTCATGGGTCACCAACTCCCTCTGCTTCAGCAGCTACTGCGTTCTTTCCTCCAGTTGTTCCTGTTCCTGTTTATTAGAAGACTGTGTTCTTAGTGGAGGGTTGCACATAGGCATGCACGCACAGTCATACAAATCCATGCACATACAGAGTATCCCAATAGCTTGCTGCTCAGCCAGGTGGCCAAAACAGCAAGCTTCCTGGAAAAGTATGAGAGCCCTTTTCAAAGTAGTGTGACAAAGAAAGAAGAATGATGCTAAGCTCTCTGTCAACCTTGACTACAAAGTTAATTTGAGAACATCTTTTGATACAAGAGACTCACTTTTCCTGGGAAACTAGAAGTTTCTATTTCATTTTCCTTAAATAGACAATGCTTAGCCAGGGGCTAGCCTTCCATATTAGACCTCACATTCCCAGGCATTTTATCATTGTTGCTTTGATGCTGGTTTTCATGGTTCTACATCTTCTTGGTTTCAAAAGTAAAATAACAACAAACACTGCAAACTCACAAGAAAGAACAGATAAATAACAGTAATGTATTTTCCGAGTACATCAGTGGAAGGTCCAGCATAACTGAGAAGTAGGAAAGCAAGCTGACTCACAGTTAGGTGTGGGCACACCTTGGGAGCCTCTGTAGGGACAGAATAGCACAGAGACCTGGTGGGAAGCAGTGCTGAGTCCCCACAGGCCAGGTTACAAGTAGACTCCCTGTTCCCCATTTGAGGTGCTCCTGTGGATGCAATGGGGCTTTGTCTGACCATGGGCACTGGTAAGGTCATGGAGGTATCTGTCCAAGGAATACAAAGTTCTTCCATTCAGCAACAGACAGGACGAGATGCCATGGTCAGGAATGATGCTCTTTTGTCATGAAGAGAGACACAAACTTCATTTGTGATTTAAAAAGGTCAGAGTCTCTTGGGTAGGTTGTGTCCCTATTTACCTTTTGCAACAGCTTCAAAAACCCAGTTCTGACACTCATCAGGATTCCCATGGTGATGTACTCAAACAAGCCAGGGCCCAGCCATTACTGAGGTGAGTCAGATGGTCAGCCATCTTCTCAAAGGATGCAGACATGAAAATACTGTCCATGTTTAGCCAGACCAAAGCTGTTAATACCCAGCACTTCACCCTGTGTTGGGGGGAAGGTAAGAGGGATCTCAAGGCACTCCTATAAGTTCCCAACCAAAGCAGCTGACATCCCAACACCAGAAACAACAAAACCATCCAAGAAGCTATTCATGGTCTCACTACAGGCAGATGTTTACCAGTGCAGCCTCATAGACAAAGAGACAGTGGGGCTACCAAGGACATTGAGATTTTTAACTGTACTCGGATGCTGTGCCACAAAATAAGAATCTGTGTTTTAAAAAACAAAAAGACAAAAAAATGAGTACTTCTTTTTTACTATGGCTCAGGAAGCTAAATCAAGAAACAACTTAGGCTCTTCCAGCCAAGAAAATATTGTGCCAAACATGCACAAGACAAGTTATGTCAACACTTTAGTATGTTGGGAGAGTGCTTCATGAAGCCTCACCCATCACCGAGGATCTTTAGCCAGTTAGAGGTTGGGACAGGGACAGACATTTTCTTCAATGGTGTAGACACTGTCAAGGTGCCCATGTTCCTATAAATAACCTTGCTTCACCCCTGCCCTTTTAAATAGCACTAATGACATTCATTCTTTCATTAGACTAAAAAATGTCATGAAAATAGAAGGAATTGTTGGGAAGAAAGAGAAGAAGGTATAACTAGAAAGAAGGAAGAAGAAGGAGGAGGAGGAAGAGGAGGAGGAGGAGGATGCATGGGAAGTGCATGAGAGGGTAACAGAAAGTGAGTATACCAAAAGCATGCCATATGGAAACATCAAAAGGTCATAATAAAAATCCATGCTATACATAATTAGTATAGGCTAATGAAAACATTTAAAAATAAAGATCAATGGCTCATGAGGAACAGGACTAAAGTTTAACATCTGGCCTCCACACACATGCATGAGCACCCACAGGATTAGGCATTGCACAATACACAAAAAGAAATAAAACCTGTATGTCAGATACAGTGAAATGACATATGCATAAAAAGATAGACCAGAGGAACACAAACTTGTGGACATCCTTTCTTTCAGGGCTGGCACTGTCACACATGGTCTAGTTTATTTTTTGGAGCTGTGGGTAAGTCCAGGGGCTCAGAGATATTGACCATGACCTTGTTCTACCTCTAGAACCTGTGATTTCTAAAAGTCTTGTATTGCAGCATAGGCTCATCAGAAAACAGATGTACTTCTCTATGAGGAGGAATCAAACACCCACAGCAGATTCCCCTATATTTCTATTTGGGAGCCAGGTAAATTACTGTGTGTGTGTATGTGTGTGTGTGTGTGTGTGTGTGTGTGTGTGTTGGTGGAGATAAAAAACAGGGCCTATGCATGTTAGTCAAGCACTCTTCCACTGAGCTACATCCATAACAGCACAAGGAATGGGTTAGGGAACCAAGTCCCCAGGTTGTCATGGGCCTCTTGTTATGATAATGTCCACGTATGGTCCAGGTGTAGGATAATATTCAGGACATGGACAAAAGCCATGTTCTAGCTTTTCTCATCAAATAACATGCTATACTGGGAATTTACGAGAAAACATGGCCAAATCACCAACTTTGGTCTTTGGTGGTGACATACTGCTTTCTGTCCAGGTCAGTCTTCACAGCAATGTGCTTTACATGCCACCTATAGAAACTCCTGGCTCTGTGTGCCAGACAGTTATCTTCAAAGCCCATGGCAACCTGAAGCCTCCCCTCCCTCCCACATTGTAGTTCATTGGGTCAAAGAGCAGAATCACTTGCCTTCTGTCATGTTCATGACCTGTCTGACCATCATGTGTTACATCTCCTTGATGATATTAATTTGGTCAGCCTTAGTGCCCAGGATTTTTTCCACCTAGAGAGAGCACGGTGTGATTGAAGAAAGCCATGTCTATGAGCTAACCCACTCCTACTTCTTCCCCCATGTGACAAGCACAAAGCCAACCCTGCTATATCTCCCCAATCAGACTGCTATGTAATTGTTGTGGGAAGAGAGAGTGCCAGGGTCAGG
Organism: Cricetomys ansorgei; assembly: GCA_026225945.1. NCBI lineage: Eukaryota > Metazoa > Chordata > Mammalia > Rodentia > Nesomyidae > Cricetomys > Cricetomys ansorgei. Next base: position 14,244,883 of record JAMJFZ010003581.1, read on the forward strand.
ATCCACATGCAATGGTACCTCTTAAGTATTACTGGAAGTGGTCCAAGTTCTCTCACAACGTGCAGGCCATGACTACTTGCTGGTTGTCACCTTCTACTAGAAGCTTGCACTTCTCCTTCCCACTCAGCTCATAAAAATGATGACAGCTCTGAACATTTCTGGAATGCCTTAGAGTACCACATGCATTCAACACAGAAGGCTAGAGATTCTGCAGCACCTTGGTCCCACCTGAGAGCCTCAGGAATCACAGGCCTGTAAGAATTGGCTTGTAATCTTGTTCATGCAATTCTCAGACATCATAACTACCAGGTGTGTAATCCAAGAGTGCTAGGTACTATTTAGGGTCACAGTAATATGGTTCAGGTAAATGTACTCCAGTCTACAACCAAGGATAGAGCAGAAAGAAGACAACTGGATCAGGCTTTAGTCTCACAACTAAGTAAAAGAAGACCTGGATGGGTGTTTCGTGGATAAAGGAGCCTACTACCAAATCCTAAGTTTGATCCTTGGAATCCAAAAGGTAGAGTGAACCACTCCCTTAAGTTGTATTTTGTCCTCCACATGAACACCATGCATGACAAAACTTCCAAACAGTTAAGTGTATAAATAACCGGACTGTTACTTATAGGGAAATGGCCATGAAGTACTGGGATGCCATGCTTGGTATTAGTAGGACACTCACTCACTGGTGTCCTCAGTGGACTATAATGACCAAAGATGTCAGGTATTTCCTGTAAGTGGTCTAGCTCCATAGCCAGGAGCATTGTGAGCAGCAGCTCTGCCTGGTACCTCCCTGTTCCTCCTCCAGCTGCAGCTGCTTGCAGGGACTCAGGGCTCCCACCAGCTGCAGCAGCCAGAGCATGGCCTCCACCTGTGTCATGGCCTGGGCCAGGCTCTGCTGACCCCTGGCCAACAGCTGCTGGAGATGTGGCTCCATGGTGGTGGCATACTCTCCTGCCCAGATGGTGCTCTGATCCTGGAAGAAGGTGGGATGCCCTTGAGACACAAGGTAGTGGAGTCAATGGGCCAGGCCTACAGGCATGGGACCTGGGTAATAAGGTGGCCCTGAATGGCCCCCTATTAAACTTCTAAATTGGTGGATGCAGTGTCCATACTTGAAGAGGAAGAGCAGGCATAAGAGATGAAGGAGAAGGTAGAGGAGGGGACCACACACTCTGAAGTCACATAACAGGAGGACTTTACCCCTCCTATTCCATTTCCTGGTGACTGGCCCCATTGCAAACTTCTATCCCTATGTTGAGGGTAAAGTTACTGGAGTCCAACAGTTCTTCTTAGCTCCAACATGGAGGCCTGTGCCTACAAGGAAGGACTGAACTTCAGGCCTCTCTCTGCTCTGACTTGCCCTCAGAATAAGGAATTACAGCAGGAATGCTGGAAGAATGTATTGGGTATTTGTTTCCCACATGATAGTACTCTTTTGTGAGGGGGCAGGATGTGTTGGAGGTGTGGCTAACTGAAGGAGGTTGGTAAGTAAATGTTGAGTTTGAAGATTTACAGATAGTCCCAAATTTTCTCTGTTTTCTGCTTCTTGTGGACCAGCCTCATCCTCCACATGCTTTCAGTCATAAAGACTATGCTTTGCCATAGTCTCAGAAGCATAGAGCCAAGTGAACCTGAGGAAACTGTGAGCCAAGTAGATTATTTCTTTCAATAGGTATTCATGATGGGTAGTTTGTCACAAAAATGCAAAAATAACAGAAATGTACATCAAACCTCTTCTGACATTATTGGAGAAGGAGCTGCCATTTTATTGTTGGCTATTTTGAATGGTAAGTTGAATAAAACAATAAGAATATTTAAATTCAAGTATGATAACCTAACAGTGAAAGATCCATTATGCTAAGCTAAAATGCACCTTTATATACATCATCACTCCTATTTTACATGTGATTAAAATGATCTCAAAGAACCTAATCACAGGACAATTCAGAAATCTAGAAAGTGTTATGGTTGACATTTAAATAAAGACCACTGTTTTTGTATAGCTTGCTTCTTTTCTGTCCCATTTGCTCCAAGTGTTTTCATTTTTTTTTTGCCTTTAAATTTTATTGCATTTTATATGAGTGAGGGGAGAAGTGAAAATATTTTATATTTGGAGATAACACCAGGATTATCAATTACTACAGAGGAGATTGATCTAAAAATCACCGTGTGATTACCAAATAGAGGGGACATCCTGAGAAGTCATAATAAGTTTTGCAAAGTGACCTAAGCCTGATTTGTCTGTGGGAGATTTAGGAAGATGGAAGAAGACAGAGGCAACAATAAGACAATGTTCAATATGTGTCATTTATTCCAAAAGCTACACTGTGGTAAGGGATTACAGACTAGACAAGCCCACGCTTTTTTATTCCTCTACTTATTTCTCCTTGGAAACCTGATTAAGACTAAGGACAATATCTCTTTCCAAAGAATACAAAAACATATGCCAGACCATAGAGGCTGTGGAAAAAGTGTCAAAATTAAGATATAATAACTTGGCTTTGTGGCCTCACACTCATAATACATAGGCTAGTGTCCCTGATATAGGATGAACAGAGTCACCCAGAAGACATGCTGAAATCTTAACCCCTGAAAACTATAAATGTGACATTATTTGAAAATAAGGTCTTTTCAGATATAGTTTAGATGATGTGAACTGGATAAGGTCACTAAATCCAGTGACTGGTGTCAGCATAAGAATGCCATGCAGCATGAGAGGCGGGTGACAGGGATGTACCTGCAAGTTGAGGAATATGGAGAAATGGTACCAGCTACCAGAAACTTAAGAAGCAATAAAGTTTCCTCTTGGGAACCTTTTACCAACAAGTTGATTTTAGACTCTAGCTTCCAGAATGGTGAGAACATAAATTTCTGGGTTTTTTTCTTTTTTTTTAGCCACCCAGTTTTTGGTTATAGATGTCCCGTGTTTTTTCCCTAGTTGCTATAATAAATATATATCATAAAATATCATAAACCAAGTGACTCAAAAGCAATCAATGCTCATATGTCACAGTTATGGAGGCTGGGAAATCTAGCATCATGCCACCAGCAGATTTTTCATCTGATAAACTCTGAACAACAAATTATTGATATCTCTGTCTGTCTTCTCAGATGGTAGGAGAGACGGGTGTTTTCCCAAGCCTCATTTTAGGGTCCTTAGTTCCATTCATGAAAGCATTGCCCTGATGACCTCATCACCGTCCAAAGCTAGCCAACTCCTGAGACAGAACTTCCTTAGAGGTCAGGAACTCAATACAAAGAATCCAGGGAAAGAAGGCACAAACTTTCTGGCCATGAGAAACACCTAGCATTGAGGAAGGGATGCACAGGTGTATACATGTATCCACATGCATACGTTCCTTAAATTTCTCATGAGGTATATAGATTGAAGAGACTTTTGACAGTTTCTTTATAACAAACAATCAGACAAAATAGCTATTGCCCCTGAATGCATATGAGCTACTAAGACAAGACAATTTGACACAAGAAAATAAAATACAGGAAAATAAAATCCACAGACAGAAAAATACACCATATATGAAGATTGTATCAGAGTGTGAAAAATGCATAAAGACATAAAGAGAACATATGTGTTACAAACAGGTGTAAGTGGTGTTTTTAAAGACCCAAATGGAAATAGTGTAAACAAGAATGGACAACATAGGGACCACAATTCTGCAGAATAGGTTAGAAAGGTGGAAGATCAGTTTGAGATGAAATGATAGAGAGCAGCAGAAAATATAACAGCAAAGCAATACAGAGAAAAAATAGAGAAATGAAGAGCAAACTTAAGAAATATGTAGAATTATGTAAATGGCAACAGACAGAAAAGAACAGCTCCAAGGAGAAAGGTGAAACAGATGGGAAGAAATACCCAAATAAACAATAAAGATGAATTACTCAGACCTTAAGAGTACCAGAATGTACACATAAAAATGCTCCCAGAGCACCAATGGGAAAAAAACAAAAATACTAAGTACACCAGAATGAAATGAAAGCAGCTAAATGATAAAATCAAAACTCTTTTAGAAAGAATATGAAACCTAAAAGGAGGAAGAAGGAATTGCTGATATCATTTAATATTTCTTCTCACAAGATTACATATTTTATCTAAAGTTCACATTCGCTGAGGGTTAAAAAATAAACCAGCAAAGGAGTGATCTGAGGCTGAAGGGATTGCCTGGGGGATAGAACCCACATCCGCAGCCACCACCAGCTCACTCAGAATGGGTGCTGAGGGAATAGGACCTGAGTGATGGCTGTAGTAGGAGTGGCATGTGTAGGTTCACTTTCTCAGTCTGGCATGCCCTCTGGATTCTGGGAGTCAAGGGTCTGTAGGGGGAGAGAGAGAGAGAGAGAGAGAGAGAGAGAGAGAGAGAGAGAGAGAGAGAGAGAGAGAGAGAGAGAAACTTCTGGTTTCTGGGAGTCAAGGGTCTGTGGTTGGTCCTCAAGATTTGCCTGTCCCACAGGTTACAGGTGATGCCAGTGCTGAGGCTGGAGAGACCTGTATTGTAAAGCACTGCTCTTGGCAAGCATGATCACTTTTGTGGCACATTGGAATCCCTGAGGAGTTTATAAAGTCATCCTGATGTTGGGTCTCCTCCCTGGAAATACTGATTATGTGCTCTGGGCATCCCTGAAGCAATATGAACCCAGGATCAAAATCCCTGTTCTGAAGACAGGAGAAATGTCATCACAGGTTTCTGGAGAGCCCACACCAGTGGCACTGGAGGAGCTCATACAGTCCAGGGCCCCTCCTTTGGATCCCTTGCCTCTGGTGGCCCCAGGCCAGGACAGGAAGTTTAATAAGCACCAGGAGGTTCCAGTGTATAGAAGCCAGGATGTGATATCCACTGGGTAGGGGTAGTGCAGGACACAGCCTGTATTTGTGTGATCCTTTAGGCCTGTGTTCATGTGTTTCTTTTCTCCTGGGGTCACATCCTTCCACAGAATGAATGAGCTTGAGATGTTGAAGATAGAGCATAAGCAGGTGATACCAGACCTGCAGAATCTGCCCAAGCAGACTAGTGAGGCCTTGGACAAGTACAAGGAGCTGACTGAGAAGACGAATTCCTGTCAGTGAGTGCCTGACTTGTCTGGGAGCCCAGCACTTGGGAGGAACTTCTTTTGCCCTTCTTTGTCTTTGAACCATAGTGTGGACTCCTGTTCTAGCCTGACTGCCTCTGAGCAAGCACCCAGCTCATAGCTCTAGGACTTATACCTCTTGGACTTAGTTTTGCTAAGTGTAAAATGATTGTGAGGCCTTCCCAGCATAGTCCTACCAGCCTCAGAAGCTTCTAGGTAGAAAAATGGCATCTACCATTAGGGGTGGGCTGAGCAACCCTGGACTCTGGGACTTTGGCAGGAGCTTTACAGAGCTTTTTCCCATGGGACTCAGAGACATTATAGTCCCATTGTTTGCACTGTCCTCCTACAGAGGACAGTTTACCCTCTTCCTGCTGATGGTTTCCCCATACCAAGTTCAAATAAACACAGGTGGAGCCACATCCTGTACTGGTGTCAGTGTTTTCAGAAGAACTTTGAATCTTTCTGGAACTGAGCTGTTCTCTGGCTTTTGACTGCCTCTGGGTGATGCTGGCATGGCAACTCTGGGCGCTAGTGTGAGGCTGTCTGGGGACTTGGGAATTTGTAGGGATGATGGTACATATGGGCTGGGGTAGCAGATGGAGTCTGGATGGGGTTACCATTTTGGGGTGGTGGTTCAGCACCCTCCACAGCCATCTCCTGAGTGAGTGGACTCAGCTGACAGGAAAAGTGAACATGCTGAGAAGGGACATCAGAAAGCTTCAGAAGAAGAAGATTTTACTGCAAGATTCCTGTGAGGAGGTGAAGAGGCTCTGTGAGGAGGTCCTTGAGAAGATCACTGACATCTGGACCAACAACAGCAGGGAGGCCAAGGGAGCATGGCCAGACTGCCCACCTGTCTAAACACACACACACACATGTAACCATCCATCCACTTACCCAGCTGCCCACCTCCATTCCATCCAATTGTTCATTTCTGTGATCATTCTCAAGTATTTCTGGGGCGTTTGCCTCAGGGAGAAACTAGATGATTGGTGAACAAACTCTTCTGCTCTGCTTGAAACTGCAGTCCACTGAGGGACTGAGGGAGATGGCTAGAGCACATATCACACACCTACATGTCATTATGGTAAGAGGGGTGCTATGCTAGAAGCCACTTAGGGAGTAGCACAGAGCTTTGAGTAAATGAGGTCAGGGTCCTGGGATTCACTTGATTTTCAGGAGTCATGTGACATCACAGGCCAGGAGCAGCTTACAAGGAAGTGAGCCCAGTGCAAAGACCAAATGAGTGGTTCTCATTGTCATCTTATGGATGGCATATGGCATTTCACCCTTTTGCTCCATGCCTATCATGGTGTTCTCTTCACCTTGCCCAGCTCTTGGTTCCCATGGACCGAAGCCTTAGTAGCAGCTTGTCACCCTGTTTTCTGTGAGTGGCATTGGCAAGTTCTCCTGTCCTTGAGCTTACACTCTAAAGCCGATTATATGACTGTTGCAAATTAAAATATATGCAAGTGTTGTAGAGGCAAATGTATTTATCTGCAAAGAAAACCTTTGGAGGAAATCAAATGAATCAGGTACTTGAATGTGAGGAAGAGGCTATATAGCAAATCAAAGTGCCTGAGAAGCAGGAATGGCTGGCTGAGGTTTGTGTCCCTTCTCTGCCCTTAGAGAACAGTGACTGCTCACTGGATTGTCAGGTGGCTCATCATGTCTTCCCTGCAGCCTGTTCTCATACTCAGTGCCTTCTGCCATTTTCTTTCCACTTTTAACTAACCTTGGCTCAGTCAACCTTGATTTTGGAGACTGGCCAAGATTTTCATCTTTCAGAGATTCTGAATACCAATTCTGTGGTTGTACCTCAGCCCAGCAGAATTTTCACAGCCATGCTGAGGTGTGAGAATAGACTCTCTGTCAAGTGCAGCCCACTTAGGTTCATGATAGCCTAAAGCGCTCAGCCTGTGCTGTGTCTGCTGCACTCAGTAACTTCTTTTATTCTACATATCTTCATACTGTGTTACTATCAGCCTTATGGAGAGTCGGAAAGAATGAAGGCTCTCAGCCACTACTGTTGGTGTAAAATGGTGCAGCCCTTTGAGGCCCAAGGTTACGCAGCAATTCCAGAATGAGAAGGAGGTGTCCACAGAGAAACTAGGGACATCAGGATTGTAACTGCGTTCCTCAGTGCAGCCCTGAACTAAAATGTATCCAGATGCCCATCATTGATGAATGAAAGCATGCAGTGTGGTGCAGCCCTTCCATGGAATACTTTTAGGGAGAAATAATACATGCAATCATTTGGCCATGAGTTAGCCAGCCTTCTGGCAACAAATCCCTGGCACAATCACCTTACAGGGAGGAAAGGTTTATTTTAACACTTGCTTGTGGAGATTTTCTAGTTTCCTGGGCTCGTTGCTTTGGGCCTAAACTGAGGCAGCCTGTGGTTAAGGGAGTTCTTTTTGGAGGAAGCTGCTCACCTTCCGGCACCTGGGAAGCTGTGAGTGAGAGCAAGGTGCTGGTCCATCAGCACTTAGTAGTCCTGTGCTGGGAACCCAAGCCTTTACTGAACAGTCTCAAGAACTTCATAACAGGCTGGGCACACAGGTGAAGGACCAGGGGTCCACCTGTCTCTGCACTTAGTTTACGGGACAAACACTACATTTACTGATCTGCCCACTGTGTTTTCCTCCCATTCAAGGAAAGTTACCTTTATTCTCCATTGTATCCCTGGTGGCCTTTTCTTACATTAGTATTATCTGGGAAACTAAACATGTGACTATAATTCAAATTAAGATGCCTAAACACCAGCTTAACAACACAGCTAACAGGAAACAGGTTTATATGTCACCTCCATAGCACAACTACTGTACTAATATCCAACAAAATAGATTTCAAACCAAAATCAATCAAGAGACAGGGAAGGACACTACATACTCATCAAAGGAACAATCCACCAAGAGGACAATTCTTAATATCTATGCCCCCAACACAAGGGATCCCATGTTTGTAAAAGAAACATTGCTAAAGCTTACAACACACACTGACTCACACACTTTGATAGTGGGAGACTTCAATACTCCACATTCACCAACTGACAGGTCAGCAAGACAAAAACTAAACAGAGAAATGCTTGAGCTAAGAGATGTTATAAACCAAATGAACTTAACAAGTATCTACAGAATATTTTTCCCACACACAAAATAATATAACGTCTCACCACCTCATGTAACCTTCTCCAAAATTTTCCACCTTGGACTTGGACATAAAGCAAGTCTCAATAGATACATGAAAATTAAAACAACTTCCTGCATCCTATCACACTACCACAGATTAAAGCTGTGTTTCAACAACAATAACAACTGAGGGTCCAAATTCCAAATTCTTGGAAATTGAACAAGTATTTACTGAATTATAACTGAGTTAGGACAAAAATAAAGAAATTAAAAACTTTCTAGAATTCAATGAAAACCAAATCTACAACATACTCAGACTTATGGGACACAATGAAAACTGTGACAAACATAAAGTACCTACCAAAAAAGAACGGAGAGATCACAAACTAGCAAATTAACAACACATTTGAAATACCTAGAACAAAAAGAAGCAATCACAAGAGGAGTAGATGGCATTCAAAGGAGAGTTGATGCCAATACTCTTCAAATTATTCCACAAAATAGAGGCAGAAGGAAACTGCCAAGCTCATTCTATGAGTCCACAGTCATGCTGATACCCAAACCACGTGAAGATTCAAAAAGAGTTTTACAGACCAATTTCCCTCATGAACATAGATATAAAAATACATCTATGAGTAGACATTTTATAGATCCCACAGGACATCATGTAAAAGGGGCACTGAAGTTTTGCCTTGTAAAGCCTTGATAGGCACAGCTATAAGTGGACTGGAAAGCAAAGTACAGTAATGAAACAGAGACATTGCGTAGGCACTGGGAGTTGAATGGGACCCAGACAGATATCTCTAAGTGGAGGTTTCAGGGGACTATCTTCTTGTAGCTTCCTGTAATGAGAGATTAATGGCAAGGAGAAGCACTGAGCATTAGGGTGGTTGAGCCAGCCAGGAAGGCATGGCTGAAATCTCCTTTTGGATTTGAACTTCCTGTTGGAAAATGTTTTTGTAAATTAGTACGGACCTTGGGGTGAAGTCCACTCAGGTCCTTTCTTCTTCCAAGGAGAGTTGGGCCATCCTTTTGGTCAGCATGGATTTGTTGAGATAGTTGGAATGTAGATTTCTGTGGGAAGAAAAATCCTTTCCTTTGGGGAAGAGAGGTTTCATGTTCCATCTGTAAGTGGACCATGCTTTAGGGCCATTAATAACTGAATATATGGAGAGAAGTTGCCCAATTTTTATTTTTAAGCTTTTTTAAAATTTTTGGGTGTGTGGTGTCTATGTTTATGACATTTTGAAGCTTAAGTTTACAAAAAGGGATTAATATTATAAAGTTTATCAGTGTTTGGAATCTGTATTAAAGTGTAATTGCATACCTTGACTTATAGCAAAAACTATGTATCAAAGTACATACTATAGAAGGAGCAGTTAGCTGTAAATAGGCATTTGTAAAAACATTTGCACATATGTAGATCTTTACCTTTGAGTTATTAATTATGGCTCTGGGATGAACATTTTGCCTGTCTAGAGGACTAGGTATAAAAATGAGACCTAGAGAAGCATTTTAGTCTGGCAAGAAGTATTTTAAGTTTGTATTTTGGAGATAACCAAATAAAATTTAAAGTCTTGTAACAGTGATATCAGTTTTTTAAAAACACTAATTTGGAGTTTTACCGAACGTCTGAGTCCATTACTAAAACCACACAAGGCCCGAATGAGGCATTCACTGATTTTGTACAGAGATTGGCCTCTGTTTTCCATAAACGAGTATTAGACTCAGAAGCAAGCAAATGTTCATTAAAACTCTGAATTTTTAGAATTTAAATATAACCAATCATTTATATATCTATTAATACCTTTATAAATTATATTTGGGCAATCTAAAAAAGAATTATTTAGGACCTCAGAACTTACAAAATTATTTATTTAGTCAGTTACCAAAAGAGGGGTGTTACTTTTGCCTTCTTAGAGTCAGGGAACAAGGCAAGCTGTTTTTTTTTTAACTATAGGCCTTATTTTAAATGTGAAGAGAAATGAGTAGGCAGCTGAAGCCTCGTGTGTGTGTGTGTGTGTGTATAAAACATATATTGGTGTTTTCATTCCAACAGAGAGAGATCTGAGATAAAATAAACTATAGCTTGGGCAGATCTCTAGAAGATTTGGTGACTATAATCTTCTATAAACTAAAAAGTATCTCTCTCTCTCTCTCTCTCTCTCTCTCTGTGTGTGTGTGTGTGTGTGTGTGTGTGTGTGTGTGTATTTCCAGTGAGTTTCCACTGGGGAGGACCTTTAGCAATGGGTGATGGGGAACCTAAACAGGCCATCTGTGTAGCCAGTGGAGGAACTGGGACATCTCCCCAGCCACAGAACCTTCGACCTATAACCCATCTTCCCTACAGGACCCACTGGGACAATGAAAGGGCAGAGCCTCATGCCAAGGGAGAGAACCCATGCCTGATTCTGCAGGGTAGGCCAGGAACCAGATAGCTAGGAGACTCTTCCTGATGATGTCCTGTTCTACTCATGAATCGGTACCTAGTCCAGTCTCCAGCAGAGAGACTTCTGCCCGAAGCTGATGGGAATAGATGCAAAGGCCCAGAGCCAAACATCATGCAGAGCTCTGGAAAACTTGCAGAAGAAGGGGAGAAGGCATTTTGGGGACCAGCGGGGACGGGCACATCAGGAGAGTAAGCCCCATGGAATCAATGGACCAGTAATCTTGAGGTCCCTTGGAGCCTGAAGCACAGGGCAGGGAACCTGAAGGGTCTCCTAGATGTGTTATGTGGTCGTTGGCTTGGAGTTCTTGTGGAGAGCATGCAGGCTGGCGTGTATGTGGGTGTTCTCTGACACTTTAGTATTCCTTTGGGGCCTGTTCCCTCCAGTTGAGTTGCCTGATCTGCTGTTGAAGTGGGGACTAGTGCCTGCTCTTGTCCCATTTGTTGTGTCCTGCTTGAGTGGTGACCCTGGGTACACTGGTTTCTTCTGTTGAGAAAAACAGAGGTGAGGTTTGGTGGGTGGGTAGGTGGGGATGGGGAGGATATATATTGGGAGGAGAGGAAGGATGGGGAGAGCTGGGAGGCATGGAGGGAGGGTGGGAGGTGTGTTGATATGTATTATAGGAAAGAAGAAAAATAAATTTAAAAATGTATAAAGTAAATTTTAAATAATAAAGGAGTTGGGCAGTGTTGGCATATGCCATTAATCCTAGCACCTGGGAGGCAGAGGCAGGAGGATCTCTGTGAGTTCCAGGACAGCCAGAGTTACAACAGAGAAACCCTGTCATAAAAAGAAACCCCCCCTCCAAAAAAAAGAGAGGGGTAATAAAGATGGCTAAGCAGTTAAGAACATTGGTGTTTTTTCAGAGGACCCTGTTCCATTTTTAGAACCCATATATTAACTAATAATCTTCTGTAACACCCTAAGGGATCTGATGCCCTCTTCTGTCTTCTGAAGGTATTGCACATTTACACATGCTGGCAAACACCCATATAACTAAAGTAAAAATAAAGGTTAAAGAACAACAAAACAAACAAACAAACAAAAAGGTCACAGCCCTGAAATGAATAGCAGTCAGCTCCTTCTGGTACTGCATGGAAGCAGCTATGACTTTCCTCTTAGCCAGCCTGGTCAGAAGCAAAAACAGCTAGTTCTGTGGTTAAAATAGCTTGGCTTTGCTGTCTATCTGAGAACAGCATCCACACTATTCATAGGTGACTTTACCTTGATGTTTTCTGTATTTGTGCTCCTTGTGTTTGTGAAAATTGTGGTATTGGTATTTCTATCTCCTAGATCATACATTATGATTACCAGTTAGCATTGGCTCCCAATCAATTTACTTTTATAGTATCATTTACTTGATTTTCAGCTAAGAATTTTTCGTATTAGATGTTCCTCCCAAGAGGCAGGTCTTTCCATTATTTTCATAATTTACACATATTTACATAATTTACATAGTCCTGCATGACTTTGGGCTATGAATACCTGCAAATATCTCTGCCGTTACATGTAACTATGTTCAACAGTGGATTTGTTAACTGATGTTGCTTAGGAATAAGCAAAATATGTCCAGACTCCTAAAAATGCACATGCTTACTTTGTGGAGGAGAATTACTGCCTTGGAAATAACTCACATGCTCTCCTTGCTAAGTTCTTCTGTGTTGGCTATTGTGATGATTACTCTTGGGAGTAAAATAGATTACATCTGGAATTAATTAACACCCAATCAGCTGGGTACACCTGTGAGGAATATTTTTTTCTAAATTAAATCACTTGGCATGGGAAGATCTACTTTAATTAGGATCTTTTGAAGCGGCAGGATCCACCTTTATTCTGAGCCACACCTTCTGTGTACAGGATATGGAAGAAGGAAACTTGCCCTTTGACTGTTTGCCCTAACAGTGGCTAGCAAGTACAGGAGAGCCTACTTCTTCAGAATTCTGGTGTAACTGAAGACCAGCTGAGACAACCAGCCTTATGGACTGAACAACTACTGGATTCTTCAACTTTCCATTGTTAGACAGACCTTGATATAGTAGCTGGACCAGAGCCTGTGAGACATTCTAATACATGCATTTTTCTGCATATACAGAGAGATTCATTCTATCAGATTTGGTCATCTAGCAAACCTTGACAAATACTGCTGTGTTTTTTTTTTTTCTTCTCCACCTTAGCACTCAGAAAGAAGTGCTGGCTAACAATATGCTCATATAAGGCATTCTTCCTTGCTTCATTTCTAAGTATTCAAGTTAACACGGAGACTACACTTTTCCTTATTACGCATTTGTATAGAATTCAACCTGAATTTCAGGAAGAAAACTCCCACAGGAATGGAGCCATCATGAAGCCTTCTGGTGGAAGAAGAAAGAGCCAATGTTCCTGTTTGTGATCTGGTTCCTGCTTTTCTCTCAGGGTTATCTGAAGTCCCTTGCCTCCCTGGTAAAAAGTAGCTACAGTTCAACCGACCTCAGTGTGAAGCCACTGGGAAAATAATCTAGTTCTCTCTTTAATCGTTAATATTCTGGGCACCCTTCCCCCTGTGGGACAGGGAAATCATGCCACCGGAAGTGGCTTCTGAGCGCAGGAAGACAGACGTCAGCTATTGGAGGTCGGCATAAGTGCTACAGAAACGTCCACCTCTGCAATTTGGGAAAAGTCTGGGTGTGGAGTGTTAGCATCGGCCAGGCACCGCTGTGCTGCGTCCCTTGAACACACACTAATCCTATGGGAGGTGCTTCTGTCACTCAGGCCGCACTAACCAATCAGGGCCTTTAGGCGGATCCTCCAGTCAGAAGGGGTGGAGAGATCCTCTAGGCGCCGTGTTGCAGGTTCAGCTCCATAGCTGATCTGGCGCTGGTTGTTTGGTGTGTTGTGCTCTGAGCGTTTCTATCAAGAGTTGTGACAAGGCAGTCGCTGAAGCAGCGAAATGGTGAGCAAGGGGCCGCTGTCCCCAAACGGGGAGGAGTGGAAGGCTGAACCGTGGGTGGGTCCTCTCCGGGGGCGTTGCCAACATGGCATCAGGCGGGGAGATTTTAAGGCAGTCAGCTGAAGGGGTCACCATTATGAAGAATGGTATGACTGGGGCAGGGTGAGTGATTTTGTGATTTTCCAGCATGTATTCATTCCTGCCATGTGAGTGAAAACAGACCAGACTGATGGGTGTACAGTTTGGGGAGGTTAGCCAGTCTGTATTGGATTTCCAATTAGGGAACTCTCCTATGCAGATGTGTGCAATCCTGCTTCACACAGTTAAGTCAGCTCGGAGGTGGGAGACATGGGCCATTGGCTGTTACTGTGTGTCAGGTTTTAGATCACAGCAGCTAACATTCTGCATAAGGAAAGCAAAATCAATCAGTACCTTTTTAATAGCATTCAGTATGTCAGGGGAGGACCTACTCTTTTTCAAAGTCAGTATGGCTAAGTGTGTTTTATTTTTTTTCAATTATAATTATCTATTTAAAATTCAATTATCGATAACATGTTTTACATTTCATTTTCTTTCTTTCTTTCTTTCTTTCTTTCTTTCTTTCTTTTTCTTTTTCTTTCTTTTCTTTTCTTTATTCTTTTCTTTTCTTTTCTTTTCTTTTCTTTTCTTTTCTTTTCTTTTCTTTTCTTTTCTTTTCTTTTTCTCTTTTTTTAGTTTTCCAAGACAAAATTTCTCTGTTATAACTCTGGCTGTCCTGGAACTTACTTTCTAGAACAAGCTGGCCTTGAACTCAGAGAGATTCTCCTGCCTCTGCCTTGAAAGTGCTGGGCTTAAAAGCATGTACCACCACTTCAAGTCAAATTTCATTTTCTTTAATGCATCACTTTTTAATGCTCTAATATCCATTTGTTTCTATTCTAAATGTTTCCCAGTCATTTAAATAATTTTATTCAGCCAGGGGGTGATGGCACATGCCTTTAATCTCAACACTCTGGAAGCAGATGCTGGCAGATCCCTGTGACATCAGGCCACCCTGGTTTACAGAGTGAGTTCCAGGGCAGCCAGAGTTACAACAGAGTAACCCTATCTGAAAAAAACCAAAAAAACCCAAAAAAACAAACAAACAAAAAAAAGTGAATTTTATTCCTTTTTTCTTAAATGCTTTTTGTTTATTTATTTCTTTTTAGAGCAGTATCTCCTGTAGTCCTGGGTTGCCTTACTCTCTGTAATTGAGAATGGCTTTGAACAAATAATCCAGCCTGTGTTTCCCAGTGCTGAAGGCAACCTGCAACTCTTTCTAGGCTGAGCCTTGACTGGTTAGCAAGAAGGAAAAAGAGACCAGTGAATGAGTGACTTTTAACCTCTCTTTGGCTTTCATGGGGGTCTTAGTAATGAAGAGGGAACTGTTTAAGAATTGAGCTCATTGATGAACACTGAAGCTGGTGTAGTCACAGTACAGAAAGGGAGGGGCAGGAAAGAGGATGAGAGCTTTCCTTCTGTAGCAGTAATTGTGATTTACAATGGGTAATCCATTTTAGTTGACCAATAAATGTCCTGACTGGCCATTTCTTGAGGTCCAATGACCATGGCAATCAAGAATAGAACTTACTGTAAAACCAACTTACTGTAATTGGACTAGTTTAACCAAACAGATGATCTGGAGAAATTTGTGTGGCCATGCATAAGAAGACATTTTTTTTTTTTTACTGGATGAAAATACACAGTTTGGTGGGAGTGTGGTGGGGTGGGATATGTATAATCCTTGTTGTACTCTAATGCAGATCTCTAGTCCCTGGAGCATATGGGGCTATACAGCCTGTGCCAACTTTTTAAAATAATTTTTGAGATCATAATTTCTCTCAAGGTATTCAACTTACCATGGAGACTACACTTTTTATTATTATTCATTTATCAAGAGTTTGGCCTGAACTTAATCATAGAAACTCTTATAAGAATGAAGCCATCACCTAGCCTTGTTTGTGGAAGGAGGACCTGCCATCCTGTTTGTGATCTGGTCCCTGCTTTTCTCTCAGGGTTGTCTGAAGTTTCCTTGCCTACTAGGTAAAAAGTAGCTGCAGTTCACTTGAAACCATGGGGATTCACTAAAATCTCTCTTTAATCGTTAATATTCTGGACACCCTTTCACCTGTGGAACAGGAGGATCATGCCACTGCAAGTTGAGTAATGGGCTGTGCCAGCTAGCCACTTTTTGTGCAGGAGGAAGGAGGGAAGTGCCTACTGAGTGTAGGAAGATCAGAAGGTTTAGCTATTAAGAGTCCAGAGGCAAGTGTTAGTGAAAAGCAAATCATCATTGCAGATCTGGGTAACATCTGGGCTGAGAGTAGAAACCAGGGCCAGGAACCAGTGTCCTGTGTCCCTTCAGCACAGTGGATCCCTAAGGTAGGCACTCTTGCTACTTAAACCTCACTAGGCAATCAGGGATTAGTCAGTTCCTTAGTCAGAAGGGGCACAGGTGTCTTCTGGACATGTGCTGCAGCCTAGTTTCAGTAGGCACCAGTGGTTCACTGTGCTGTGGGCTATTTTACCGTGTCCAGTGAGGTGAATAGGGCAAGCTCAGAAGCCACATCATGTTGAGAGATGGGCAGATGTCCCCAGGCATGGAAGAGTGGCCAGGAGAACCCTGGGAGCCAGTGTGGTGGGTCCTCCCTGAGGCTGGGTGGGAAAATGCAGACAAATTCTGTCTCCATGAGGTTCCACGTGATCCTTTCAACTCCCTGGATCAAGATGATAGCCTCTGACTAACTTCACTCTGTGGGCTTCTTCTGCACAGAGATTTGGAAACAAGTGACTGTGTGTATGTAGAAACATCTTTCTTGATGTTGTGATGCTTTTATTGAATCTATGGAAGGAAGGTTGTAAAACTTAATGTTAAGATTTAAAATCCATTTGGAGTTAAGTTTTTGAAGTTTTAATCAGCATCTCCTGTGTTGGGTAGCATTCCATTACTAAGCTGTGATGCAGAAGAATAGAATTGACGATATAGCTTTGGAGATAGCAAATGATATAGCAAATCACTAGAAGTAGAATTTAGCTAAGGGTGAGTGGCCTCTAAAATGCCCCAAAGATAAGTAGATGCTAACCAGGTCTGTTAGAGATTATGAAGCTAGGATGTAAATGTGTGTTCACCAGGATTAACCAAATATTAGGCTCCAAACCATACAAAAGAGGACCTTATTTACAACTGACCACTAGGCCCATACCCATATCAACCACCAGGCCTCTTAAGCAGCTGCTCAATGGGGCATTACATGGTCTTAGCCCTACATTATGACCTGGTATGCCAAAAAAGTTGAGTTTTCTTCTTGAGAAAAACATAACTCTGCCAGATGTGCAAGACAAGCTCTGGTGATAACCACTTGACCAAGGAAAAACACTGGTGTGTTTAGGGCAAGCCTGATCAAGGAAGGCTATCCCTGAGGCCCCCATGTATGGAGAAGGAACATAGCTCCTTCTCCAACCCAGGAACATGATTTGCAGAGCCAGTAATACCCTCGGGGCTACACCTTGGGAGATTTCCCTATGCCCTGTTAGGAAAAACAAGCTTCTTTTCTAAAGGTAGAAATACACTCTGGTGAGCTTTTAAATGTTCTGGGGCCAGGGATTTCTGGGAGGGGTTGTTTCAGATCCTGAGAGCTCAACTCTTCACACCATATGTGCCTATGATTATATGTCCCAAGACCACTGTGGGCTTGGCCAGTAATGTTCTTGAGATTCCCTTTCTATACCTTGAGCAGCATTGTTTGATTAGACTCCTCATGTGTTTGTCCCACTGAATGTTTCTGCTGATTCATAGATGTCCCCTATTTACTTCCATCCTCCCTCCCCTCCAGGAAGTGATATACAAGGTGCTATTCTTCTTAAGTTGCTTGCTAGGCATAAGACATAGCTTATGTAAGACCACCCCCAGTCTTTATCTTTTCCATCTTCTAGTTTTCCTAGCTTTCTCATCCTTTGGCACCTCCCTTTTAGGATCCTGTCACTGAAGAAAGACTGCTGTTTCAGGTGACTGGTGAGATTAAGACATAATTCTGGGACTATCTTTGCTATGTAAATCTCCCATCTGCCTAAGTGGCTACACTTGATGTCTCCTGTCCCTATTTACATTATTCAAAGTGTATCCTGGGGTCTCAATCCCCACAAAAATTGTAAGCACCACAGCATATATGGAAATTAAAATATGTTCTCAGTTTGTTCCCCTTTGAGCAGTAGCTAAAGCTGGATGCATGATATCATTAATTTTTTTTATCAATTTCTTGAGTGGAGTGATTTCTCCCTGGGAAGGCATATTAATTCTAGAGCAGATGTACCTATAGCTATTTAGAAAAATGTTTCTGAGGCAAGCTCTTTTATGTTGACTCAGGAGGATTGCCTTGATCCCAGTCTGTAGCTCCACAGGGCAATGACCTTGCTGTCCTCTTGATTAAATTCCTAAATTTTTTAATGAAAGGGCTGTACCACCACAGAGTTTTAAAATTAACCCTTTGAGTCACATAGTAATCTGTCTATCTCTGTCACAGTGTAAAGATTTCCATGTTTAACATAACTACAGCTTTCATACTAGAACAGGAAGAATAAGTTAATGTGTACTCTGCAGGGTGATTCAGGTTAGGCAATAGCTAGATCTTGGACTGAAATTTAAGGCAGTCAAGTGCAAGGGGTCACCATTATGAAGACAGACTCAATTGAGGTAAGGTGATTATTTTGTAATTTCCTGGCATGTGTTAATTCATGCCATGTGAATGAAGACAGACCAGATTGGTGGGTATTCAATTTTGAGAGTTTAGCTTGAACCAGTGAATATTGAATTTCCAATTAGGAAACTCTCCAAGGCTTATATTTGCAATCATGGTTGGCAGAGTTATGTCAGACGAGAGGTGTGAGACATGGGCTGTTGGCAGCATCTGTGTGTGTCAGGTCTCAGATGTCAACACCTAACATTGTGTGTAGGGGCAAGATCAATCTGGATCTCATTCTTGCAGGACATTGAAGATGGGAGTATTAAGAGAAATGTAGACAGTGAATGTCAAGGTCATAAGATTCCAGTGGGAAAAAGATCCCATGAAAAATAAAGCTAGAAGTCATTTGTGTGATATTTTGGCCAAAAATCCTTTTTATACTGCACGTGTTCTGAGATGTTGAGTAAGGTAGAATTTAAAAGTAAACAGCTCACAAAATATTGGTTCTGTTGAATTATTATAAGTAATGACTCATTCAGGTCTACAGTGAAAAAGCGCAACAAATGGGACAGAAAGAAAAGTCTGTGGTCTGTAGAGAAAATCAGATACCAAAGCTATGAGAACTCTGCCATGGAGAACTGCATACAGGGACTGAAAATATCCAAAGAGAGAGATGTAGAAGTTGTTGCAGGGATTAGAGCCATTTAAATCTGTCTGAAACAGAGGTACAGGTTTCAATGTTCACCTTGTTTCAGTCATTCCTCACCATGTCCCCATTCCTCCCTTTTGCAGTAGGAATGCATATTGCGTTGTATATTGGAAAGACATAATTTATTTTCTGAATTTTGTAAGAGATCATACTCTAGAGACTGTCTTGTGTTTCAGAATAGACTCTAGACATTTGAAGAGTGTTGGGGCTGTTACAGAATATGTGGGTCTTTGAAGTTAGACTAAATACATTTCCATGATGGGGTGACCATAAGCCTTTTGTGACCTGAGTCAGAATAATCAATCGAATGAAAAAACCTAGATATGATGGCACTTTTGAACACTAGTCTCTCTTTGTTGGTTTTCTTTGGGGGACTTATGGATCCTTTAGTAGGAGGAGCCTCTCTGGATAAAGTTCTTCACTGATGATGGGATTGGACTGTCTATAACGTCTCCCCATTTCTTCTTTTTTGTACCTACATTTTGTGATCGAACTGACCAGCCAGCTTCCTCCTCATTGTGACAAAGCCTACAACACCTCTATAGACTCTGTCCAACTTAAGATACAGTATAAGCAATTGCTTTTCATTGATTAGGTATTTTGTTAATCTGATATTTTCACTTTCTAAATTATTTAGTTTTTCTTCTTCAAGACGGTTTCTCTTTTTAGGTCTGGCTGTCCTGAAACTAGCTGGTTGACAAGACTGCCCTGAATCCCTAAAACATGCCTCCCTCAACCTCTCAAGACTGGGATGAAAGGTGAACACCAATATGATCACCACTTTTGTTTGTATATTATTGGCTAATGGCCCTGATTTTTTTTTTTAACATTTCAACATACAACTGTACAAACAGCATATGCTGTTGTACTTAGCTTCACTGCCATCTTGACTTTTGAACTTTGGCAGGAGCTATCATTCTTTAGTGCAGGATGGCATGTGTTCTTGACAACATACTGATTGAGCCTCCTAAATAATAGAATTAGGGTTGTATGGCATTCTTCCGACATTTTGAATATTTTTGAAATTTTTGAATATGAGTTTTTGCCTGTATGCATGGATGTGTACCACATGATTTGTGTCTGAAGCTCATAGTAGATAGCCTCAGAACCCTGTATTTGGTGTTATAGATAGTTGTGAGTACCCATGTAAGTCCTGGCACTTAAATCTATCTTCTCTGCAAGACCAGAAGGGCTCTTAACTGCTGAACCATCTCTTCTTCCCTATGGTGTTTTTGTATGATCAACATCTGTATTGCCAATGTTTTCATATGTCTGTCTGTAACTGTTTCAATGTGCATTCCTTTTTTAGCAAGACCTTATTAATCTTACAGTTTAACGTGACAATTCAGTGAGACTCTTTAGGATTGGTCTATCTGTATTGTTTTGTTTTCTTTTCTTTTGATTTGGGACAGTGTCTTACTATGTGGCTCTGACTTCATGGAACTTACTGCATAACTCAGGCTGACGTCAAACTCAATGATTATTCTGACTCTGCCTCCAGAGTGCTGGAATTAAAGGCATGAGCTAACACACCCAGCTTGCCTATCCCTTTTTTAAGTTAGTAATTTTTCCTACAGTTCCTCAGATGTGTACTCAGTAGTTTGTTATCTGTTTCCTTGTCTCTTTGTATATATCTGTTATTAGGCATCTCTCTTGTAATGGTATATCCTTTTCAGTGTGCCTGGAGATGACAGGAATGAATGTCATTTTCAGTTTCCTTCTAAAATGACTTGGTGATACACTAGAAATCCTGTGTCATAGAATAAGTATGAGAAGCACACAGAATTCTGTCAATATATTATAAAGTACACTTTAGAATGCTATCAGTATCACTCTTCCTTTGGACTCATGTATGACATATTTTAGCATGCAGTGACCTATGAGGATGTGCATGTGAACTTCACACAGGAAGAGTGGGCTTTGCTGGATCCTTCCAAGAAGAGCCTCTACAAAGATGTAATGCTGGAAAGCTATGCAAACCTCTCTGCTATAGGTAAGAATGGCTTAGGGTTAGAGTTAGAGTTAGGGTTAGGGTTTAGGGGTTAGGGTTAGGGTTGTTAGGGTTAGGGTTAGAGGGTTAGGGTTAGGGTTAGGGTTAGGGTTAGACGAGGGTTAGGGTTAGGGTTAGGGTTAGGGTTAGGGTTAGGGGTTAGGGTTAGGGTTAGGGTTAGGGTTAGGGTTAGGGTTAGGGTTAGGGTTAGGGGTTAGGGTTAGGGTTAGGGTTAGGGTTAGGGTTAGGGTTAGGGTTAGGGTTAGGGTTAGGGTTAGGGTTAGGGTTAGGGTTAGGGTTAGGGTTAGGGTTAGGGGTTAGGGTTAGGGTTAGGGTTAGGGTTAGGGTTAGGGTTAGGGTTAGGGTTAGGGTTAGGGTTAGGGTTAGGGTTAGGGTTAGGGTTAGGGTTAGGGTTAGGGTTAGGGTTAGGGTTAGGGTTAGGGTTAGGGTTAGGGTTAGGGTTAGGGTTAGGGTTAGGGTTAGGGTTAGGGTTAGGGTTAGGGTTAGGGTTAGGGTTAGGGTTAGGGTTAGGGTTAGGGTTAGGGTTAGGGTTAGGGTTAGGGTTAGGGTTAGGGTTAGGGTTAGGGTTAGGGTTAGGGGGTTAGGGTTAGGGTTAGGGTTAGGGTTAGGGTTAGGGTTAGGGTTAGGGTTAGGGTTAGGGTTAGGGTTAGGGTTAGGGTTAGGGTTAGGGTTAGGGGTTAGGGTTAGGGTTAGGGTTAGGGTTAGGGTTAGGGTTAGGGTTAGGGTTAGGGTTAGGGTTAGGGTTAGGGTTAGGGTTAGGGTTAGGGTTAGGGTTAGGGTTAGGGTTAGGGTTAGGGTTAGGGTTAGGGTTAGGGTTAGGGTTAGGGTTAGGGTTAGGGTTAGGGTTAGGGTTAGGGTTAGGGTTAGGGTTAGGGTTAGGGTTAGGGTTAGGGTTAGGGTTAGGGTTAGGGTTAGGGTTAGGGTTAGGGTTAGGGTTAGGGTTAGGGTTAGGGTTAGGGTTAGGGTTAGGGTTAGGGTTAGGGTTAGGGTTAGGGTTAGGGTTAGGGTTAGGGTTAGGGTTAGGGTTAGGGTTAGGGTTAGGGTTAGGGTTAGGGTTAGGGTTAGGGTTAGGGTTAGGGTTAGGGGTTAGGGTTAGGGTTAGGGTTAGGGTTAGGGTTAGGGTTAGGGTTAGGGTTAGGGTTAGGGTTAGGGTTAGGGTTAGGGTTAGGGTTAGGGTTAGGGTTAGGGTTAGGGTTAGGGTTAGGGTTAGGGTTAGGGTTAGGGTTAGGGTTAGGGTTAGGGTTAGGGTTAGGGTTAGGGTTAGGGTTAGGGTTAGGGTTAGGGTTAGGGTTAGGGTTAGGGTTAGGGTTAGGGTTAGGGTTAGGGTTAGGGTTAGGGTTAGGGTTAGGGTTAGGGTTAGGGTTAGGGTTAGGGTTAGGGTTAGGGTTAGGGTTAGGGTTAGGGTTAGGGTTAGGGTTAGGGTTAGGGTTAGGGTTAGGGTTAGGGTTAGGGTTAGGGTTAGGGTTAGGGGTTAGGGTTAGGGTTAGGGTTAGGGTTAGGGTTAGGGTTAGGGTTAGGGTTAGGGTTAGGGTTAGGGTTAGGGTTAGGGTTAGGGTTAGGGTTAGGGTTAGGGTTAGGGTTAGGGTTAGGGTTAGGGTTAGGGTTA
>JAMJFZ010003581.1:14275000-14279697 GCA_026225945.1 Cricetomys ansorgei
GGTTAGGGTTAGGGTTAGGGTTAGGGTTAGGGTTAGGGTTAGGGTTAGGGTTAGGGTTAGGGTTAGGGTTAGGGTTAGGGTTAGGGTTAGGGTTAGGGTTAGGGTTAGGGTTAGGGTTAGGGTTAGGGTTAGGGTTAGGGTTAGGGTTAGGGTTAGGGTTAGGGTTAGGGTTAGGGTTAGGGTTAGGGTTAGGGTTAGGGTTAGGGTTAGGGTTAGGGTTAGGGTTAGGGTTAGGGTTAGGGTTAGGGTTAGGGTTAGGGTTAGGGTTAGGGTTAGGGTTAGGGTTAGGGTTAGGGTTAGGGTTAGGGTTAGGGTTAGGGTTAGGGTTAGGGTTAGGGTTAGGGTTAGGGTTAGGGTTAGGGTTAGGGTTAGGGTTAGGGTTAGGGTTAGGGTTAGGGTTAGGGTTAGGGTTAGGGTTAGGGTTAGGGTTAGGGTTAGGGTTAGGGTTAGGGTTAGGGTTAGGGTTAGGGTTAGGGTTAGGGTTAGGGTTAGGGTTAGGGTTAGGGTTAGGGTTAGGGTTAGGGTTAGGGTTAGGGTTAGGGTTAGGGTTAGGGTTAGGGTTAGGGTTAGGGTTAGGGTTAGGGTTAGGGTTAGGGTTAGGGTTAGGGTTAGGGTTAGGGTTAGGGTTAGGGTTAGGGTTAGGGTTAGGGTTAGGGTTAGGGTTAGGGTTAGGGTTAGGGTTAGGGTTAGGGTTAGGGTTAGGGTTAGGGTTAGGGTTAGGGTTAGGGTTAGGGTTAGGGTTAGGGTTAGGGTTAGGGTTAGGGTTAGGGTTAGGGTTAGGGTTAGGGTTAGGGTTAGGGTTAGGGTTAGGGTTAGGGTTAGGGTTAGGGTTAGGGTTAGGGTTAGGGTTAGGGTTAGGGTTAGGGTTAGGGTTAGGGTTAGGGTTAGGGTTAGGGTTAGGGTTAGGGTTAGGGTTAGGGTTAGGGTTAGGGTTAGGGTTAGGGTTAGGGTTAGGGTTAGGGTTAGGGTTAGGGTTAGGGTTAGGGTTAGGGTTAGGGTTAGGGTTAGGGTTAGGGTTAGGGTTAGGGTTAGGGTTAGGGTTAGGGTTAGGGTTAGGGTTAGGGTTAGGGTTAGGGTTAGGGTTAGGGTTAGGGTTAGGGTTAGGGTTAGGGTTAGGGTTAGGGTTAGGGTTAGGGTTAGGGTTAGGGTTAGGGTTAGGGTTAGGGTTAGGGTTAGGGTTAGGGTTAGGGTTAGGGTTAGGGTTAGGGTTAGGGTTAGGGTTAGGGTTAGGGTTAGGGTTAGGGTTAGGGTTAGGGTTAGGGTTAGGGTTAGGGTTAGGGTTAGGGTTAGGGTTAGGGTTAGGGTTAGGGTTAGGGTTAGGGTTAGGGTTAGGGTTAGGGTTAGGGTTAGGGTTAGGGTTAGGGTTAGGGTTAGGGTTAGGGTTAGGGTTAGGGTTAGGGTTAGGGTTAGGGTTAGGGTTAGGGTTAGGGTTAGGGTTAGGGTTAGGGTTAGGGTTAGGGTTAGGGTTAGGGTTAGGGTTAGGGTTAGGGTTAGGGTTAGGGTTAGGGTTAGGGTTAGGGTTAGGGTTAGGGTTAGGGTTAGGGTTAGGGTTAGGGTTAGGGTTAGGGTTAGGGTTAGGGTTAGGGTTAGGGTTAGGGTTAGGGTTAGGGTTAGGGTTAGGGTTAGGGTTAGGGTTAGGGTTAGGGTTAGGGTTAGGGTTAGGGTTAGGGTTAGGGTTAGGGTTAGGGTTAGGGTTAGGGTTAGGGTTAGGGTTAGGGTTAGGGTTAGGGTTAGGGTTTAGGGTTAGGGTTAGGGTTAGGGTTAGGGTTAGGGTTAGGGTTAGGGTTAGGGTTAGGGTTAGGGTTAGGGTTAGGGTTAGGGTTAGGGTTAGGGTTAGGGTTAGGGTTAGGGTTAGGGTTAGGGTTAGGGTTAGGGTTAGGGTTAGGGTTAGGGTTAGGGTTAGGGTTAGGGTTAGGGTTAGGGTTAGGGTTAGGGTTAGGGTTAGGGTTAGGGTTAGGGTTAGGGTTAGGGTTAGGGTTAGGGTTAGGGTTAGGGTTAGGGTTAGGGTTAGGGTTAGGGTTAGGGTTAGGGTTAGGGTTAGGGTTAGGGTTAGGGTTAGGGTTAGGGTTAGGGTTAGGGTTAGGGTTAGGGTTAGGGTTAGGGTTAGGGTTAGGGTTAGGGTTAGGGTTAGGGTTAGGGTTAGGGTTAGGGTTAGGGTTAGGGTTAGGGTTAGGGTTAGGGTTAGGGTTAGGGTTAGGGTTAGGGTTAGGGTTAGGGTTAGGGTTAGGGTTAGGGTTAGGGTTAGGGTTAGGGTTAGGGTTAGGGTTAGGGTTAGGGTTAGGGTTAGGGTTAGGGTTAGGGTTAGGGTTAGGGTTAGGGTTAGGGTTAGGGTTAGGGTTAGGGTTAGGGTTAGGGTTAGGGTTAGGGTTAGGGTTAGGGTTAGGGTTAGGGTTAGGGTTAGGGTTAGGGGTTAGGGTTAGGGTTAGGGTTAGGGTTAGGGTTAGGGTTAGGGTTAGGGTTAGGGTTAGGGTTAGGGTTAGGGTTAGGGTTAGGGTTAGGGTTAGGGTTAGGGTTAGGGTTAGGGTTAGGGTTAGGGTTAGGGTTAGGGTTAGGGTTAGGGTTAGGGTTAGGGTTAGGGTTAGGGTTAGGGTTAGGGTTAGGGTTAGGGTTAGGGTTAGGGTTAGGGTTAGGGTTAGGGTTAGGGTTAGGGTTAGGGTTAGGGTTAGGGTTAGGGTTAGGGTTAGGGTTAGGGTTAGGGTTAGGGGTTAGGGTTAGGGTTAGGGTTAGGGTTAGGGTTAGGGTTAGGGTTAGGGTTAGGGTTAGGGTTAGGGTTAGGGTTAGGGTTAGGGTTAGGGTTAGGGTTAGGGTTAGGGTTAGGGTTAGGGTTAGGGTTAGGGTTAGGGTTAGGGTTAGGGTTAGGGTTAGGGTTAGGGTTAGGGTTAGGGTTAGGGTTAGGGTTAGGGTTAGGGTTAGGGTTAGGGTTAGGGTTAGGGTTAGGGTTAGGGTTAGGGTTAGGGTTAGGGTTAGGGGGTTAGGGTTAGGGTTAGGGTTAGGGTTAGGGTTAGGGTTAGGGTTAGGGTTAGGGTTAGGGTTAGGGTTAGGGTTAGGGTTAGGGTTAGGGTTAGGGTTAGGGTTAGGGTTAGGGTTAGGGTTAGGGTTAGGGTTAGGGTTAGGGTTAGGGTTAGGGTTAGGGTTAGGGTTAGGGTTAGGGTTAGGGTTAGGGTTAGGGTTAGGGTTAGGGTTAGGGTTAGGGTTAGGGTTAGGGTTAGGGTTAGGGTTAGGGTTAGGGTTAGGGTTAGGGTTAGGGTTAGGGTTAGGGTTAGGGTTAGGGTTAGGGTTAGGGTTAGGGTTAGGGTTAGGGTTAGGGTTAGGGTTAGGGTTAGGGTTAGGGTTAGGGTTAGGGTTAGGGTTAGGGTTAGGGTTAGGGTTAGGGTTAGGGTTAGGGTTAGGGTTAGGGTTAGGGTTAGGGTTAGGGTTAGGGTTAGGGTTAGGGTTAGGGTTAGGGTTAGGGTTAGGGTTAGGGTTAGGGTTAGGGTTAGGGTTAGGGTTAGGGTTAGGGTTAGGGTTAGGGTTAGGGTTAGGGTTAGGGTTAGGGTTAGGGTTAGGGTTAGGGTTAGGGTTAGGGTTAGGGTTAGGGTTAGGGTTAGGGTTAGGGTTAGGGTTAGGGTTAGGGTTAGGGTTAGGGTTAGGGTTAGGGTTAGGGTTAGGGTTAGGGTTAGGGTTAGGGTTAGGGTTAGGGTTAGGGTTAGGGTTAGGGTTAGGGTTAGGGTTAGGGTTAGGGTTAGGGTTAGGGTTAGGGTTAGGGTTAGGGTTAGGGTTAGGGTTAGGGTTAGGGTTAGGGTTAGGGTTAGGGTTAGGGTTAGGGTTTAGGGTTAGGGTTAGGGTTAGGGTTAGGGTTAGGGTTAGGGTTAGGGTTAGGGTTAGGGTTAGGGTTAGGGTTAGGGTTAGGGTTAGGGTTAGGGTTAGGGTTAGGGTTAGGGTTAGGGTTAGGGTTAGGGTTAGGGTTAGGGTTAGGGTTAGGGTTAGGGTTAGGGTTAGGGTTAGGGTTAGGGTTAGGGTTAGGGTTAGGGTTTAGGGTTAGGGTTAGGGTTAGGGTTAGGGTTAGGGTTAGGGTTAGGGTTAGGGTTAGGGTTAGGGTTAGGGTTAGGGTTAGGGTTAGGGTTAGGGTTAGGGTTAGGGTTAGGGTTAGGGTTAGGGTTAGGGTTAGGGTTAGGGTTAGGGTTAGGGTTAGGGTTAGGGTTAGGGTTAGGGTTAGGGTTAGGGTTAGGGTTAGGGTTAGGGTTAGGGTTAGGGTTAGGGTTAGGGTTAGGGTTAGGGTTAGGGTTAGGGTTAGGGTTAGGGTTAGGGTTAGGGTTAGGGTTAGGGTTAGGGTTAGGGTTAGGGTTAGGGTTAGGGTTAGGGTTAGGGTTAGGGTTAGGGTTAGGGTTAGGGTTAGGGTTAGGGTTAGGGTTAGGGTTAGGGTTAGGGTTAGGGTTAGGGTTAGGGTTAGGGTTAGGGTTAGGGTTAGGGTTAGGGTTAGGGTTAGGGTTAGGGTTAGGGTTAGGGTTAGGGTTAGGGTTAGGGTTAGGGTTAGGGTTAGGGTTAGGGTTAGGGTTAGGGTTAGGGTTAGGGTTAGGGTTAGGGTTAGGGTTAGGGTTAGGGTTAGGGTTAGGGTTAGGGTTAGGGTTAGGGTTAGGGTTAGGGTTAGGGTTAGGGTTAGGGTTAGGGTTAGGGTTAGGGTTAGGGTTAGGGTTAGGGTTAGGGTTAGGGTAGGGGGT
>JAMJFZ010003582.1:0-166748 GCA_026225945.1 Cricetomys ansorgei
TTGGCTTTATAATTTTGCTTGTGAAGGACTGTACCTAAAAGCATTATGGATTTAGCTGGAAGTGTTTTATTTGATGTCCTATTTATAATAGCAAAACAGGACCAGAATCAATTTGAACATCAGCAGCAGGTGAATTGAGTAAATGATGGTGCCCATTAGATACCAAGTTCTCAAACAGCAGTGGTTAGGAAATGATCCAAGTTCCATAAAGAGGACAGCAATGCAGGACACAAAGTGCTGTGTGCTTTCTGATACAAGTTCACGGTAGACATGCACTCGTATAGACGAGGGTCAAGAAATGAGGTGCGCGCCTCAGGCTCTTGAGGTCATAGAAGATACAAATTCTGCAGTTTTTTCTTGTAAGTAACTTTCTGGTTTCTGTTTCTGTGTGTCAGGTTTGCTTATAATTGTGAAAATGTGATTTGTTTTTGTTTTGTTTAGTTTTATTTTATAAACAGGGTAACCAAATCCAAAACCTTGAAGTTGAACTTGAACGTGTGAATGGGGAATGCCGGCACTTACGGCTGTCACAGGCAGAGCTGACAGAAAGCCTTGAAGAAAGTCGAGGCCAGGTGGGTAGGTGAGGTGGTTGGAGGTACTTAGTCCAATCCTAGGCCACAGGAAATATCAACAGTAGGCTGACAGTTGCCGTGACTCTTCCAGCCCAAAGATGTTATTGGGTCAGCCAGATGCCTCACAGCTGACCAGGACCTCATCAGGCTCAGAGCATCCCCATTCTGTTGGTAGCACGGACAGATCAGCTTTGCCTCACACAGGATCTCTGATGGAGCTGGGCTTCCCACTCCAGCGTCTGGGGTCTTGGAGGTAAAAAAAAAAAAAACCGTGGCAGCCAGTTCTTTAAAGCTGCCAAGGATGTTGTGTTTCAGACGATGCATCCAGCATCAAATTCATTGAACTTCTGTTTCAGTCTTACATTTAATTGCTTGATTGAAGGAGTTGGCTAAGTTGGGCACAGTTGAATAGCAGTGACTGCTCATAGCCATGCTGAGCTCCGGCTCTGGTCCCCTGGGTTTAGGACCTTATGCTGCAGTCAATCCCATCCCTGCCCCCCGAATTCTTAAATGCCTTGTGTGTTAATCATACTCTAGGACCTGAGCCATAGTTAAGTCTCAGAACTGTGAATTCCCCCATGTAAGGAGACCAGGTGCAGGTCACATGGCTTATACCTCACTCTGGTCACATGAGTGGGCTGTGAGAGACACTGAATGGAACAGAACTTGATCCAGCATCAATGACCAGAGCTGCTGTTCTGAGGGTTCCAGACACAATCTTTCCCTACCACATTGCATGGAGACACTGTGGCTAGTGAAACTTGGTTCTGAGTCCCCGAGCACTGCTGTGTTCATGCAGGCAGGTCCCAGAGAACAGGGAGTGGGCCCTTCTGCCCTCTCTGGGGTGACCTAGACAAAGAATATAACACACTAGCACTTTTCATTGTTTGCTAATGACTCTGCATTTATCAATCATGCCGAAACTTGTCCTTATAGCTGCACACTGTCCAGCTGAGGCTGGAAGCAGCACAGTCCCAGAACGACGACCGAATTGTCCAGCGCCTGCAGGAGCAGATGGCTCAGTTGGTTCCTGGAGCTCGCGTAGCTGAGCTACAGTACCTGCTCAACCTCAAGGAGGAGGAGGCTGGGAGACTAAATGCACAGCAGGTGAGTGGGGATGTGCCACTGCTGGCTAGCTGCTTGGGAGAGGGCATTAAGGACGAGGAAGCCGGGGCAGCAAAGGGACCTGATAGATGCTGAGGATAGATGAGGAGCAAGGTGAGCTCTCTCATAGTTGAAGAGGTAGGAAGGCAGCCAACCCCATAGGCCTCCCCAGCCAGGGCCCGCAGGTCTTCCCAAACTCAATCTGTCTTCCGGTCACACCATCATAATCAGTCTCCTAAGCTGGGAATCATTGGAGAAGAGTGACACCATCATGGAAACTCATTTGGTATTTGGTCATTTATGATTAAGATTCTGAGGACAGAGCAGTCTACAGTGTCTCCCTGAACTAGAAAAAGAGGTGGTTACTTCCTAGCCTATGGAGACATTGTTATCATCTGTGAAGGTAACAGGTCATCTGTATCATGCTCAGATTTGAGCATTTAATCAGCTTACACTTAAAGAACAACCCAGGGGCACTGCCTATGAGTGTAAATGCTGGTGTGTAACTTCTGTGCAGGAAGAATACAACCAGCAACTGAAGGCCAGGGAGGACCAGGTGGAGGATGCCGAGGCTCGGTTGCGCAATGTGGAGTGGTTGTTACAGGAGAAGGTAGAGGAGCTTCGAGAACAGGTGAGTGCAGCCTCTTGCCCTTCCTCCATGGACTCTACTTCCCATGGCCTAGGAAGACTCTGCTCCAGAACCTGGGGATCCATGAAGGGTTCATTCAGAACTACTGGATCTGGGGATCTGCCTAAGCTCCAGGCAGAAAGTGCATAAATTTTCTTTAGATTAGTAACTACTAATGGGAGAGGGACTGCTCAATACATGCCATACTGTTTCTGCACAGCACACCAGATTTGTGGCTGCCATTCTCAGGAAGGACACTCTTCATTCCTTCCTTGGCTTGTCAATCATCAGATGCCCCTCCCTGGCCAGGGATGCATTCTTTGTGAAGGCTGACTCAAGGATCTCACTCTTAAGGCAGAGACAGAAGTTTTAGATAGCACAGGTGACCTCAGCTTTAGTCCTTAATCATACTCCAAAGATTCGAGATTGGAAGGGGGTGCACAGGAGGGTGGGCAGAGAACTCAGAGGATGTGGTATTGGAGCAGGAATAGATGTATTGCTGGCAGGAGATGGGTGGACTTAGAAAGGTTCTTGCTTACTGTGTGAGACTGTCCTGTATGTGCACAATCACACACACAGACACACAGCATACACATTATTAAAAAATTAAAAAGAAGTAATTGAGGAAGACACTAGACTTCAATCTCTGGCCCCATATGAATGTGTGTACACACACACACACACACACACTGCTGATGGAGGCCCCATTGCATAATTCTGAGCTCTGCCTCCTTACAATGAATGTCAGAAACATATGGACACATTTGTATCTTTCTACAATGTCAGAATTTATTAGATTACAATCATAAATCCGCAAGCTGATATATCCATTTCCTGACTACAGTTTGACAAATATTTCTGGTTTCCCATGGAACTGTCCACTGGCAATCCCAGGGTCTTTTATTCCAGTCTTAACTAATATTAATTGTACCACACATTGCCCTTCCCACAATAATCCAGAAACATGTAGGCCTCAGGATGGAAGAATGGGTCAGAATGCAAGCATTCAGGGGATGTCCTGAAGTTGGAGACAGAGCTGATACAGGTGCGTGAAGAGTAGGGACAGGGAGGAGGATGAGGAGTCTAGGCACAGAGCTGGACAGTGCAGGTGTGTCAGGTGCAGGTGGTCTGGGTAGAGGCCAAGGGTCAGCTTAGATTATCTGACTGTCACATGACGGAGAAACCACACTTGAACTGGAGCCCAGGAAAGAGGCTTTGGCAGTTTTCCTGGATGAGGCTTGTGCTGAGGGACCTTGTGACTAGAAGTGTGCTTGCCACATTCTAGGCTTGCACTACCCCTCCCTTTATAATGTTAGGCAAGGGGTTATCACTGGTGTGGCTGATGAGCTCATGTGCCTGGTGTTTCTGATGGGATTTGGTATATACACAGGTGACACTTTGTCAGTTGGTCCCTCCTGCTGTGCCCCAGATAGTTTGTTTACTTGAGTAGACAAGACATGGCCACTTGTTTTCTTGGCCACGGTTATTAAAAACACAGTAATTCCAGTCAAGGCTGTTGCTTTAACACATGGTAGCCATCCAAGGCTAGGCGCAACCTGAAAGCTACCACTCACTCAGGAGTAAACCAAGGCAGTGAGGGCAGACATAGCCTGCCCTTCGCTTCCACTTCAGCTAGTCTTGTCCAACCACAGCTCTCTCTCGAAGCACAGGGCCTTTCCTCTGCTTGCAGTCCTCATGCCCAGCTTTGACTAGCTTTTTGGTTTTATTCATATCTCTGTCCTTAGAGAGGCCTTCTGTTCGTCCCACCCACAGTGGTACACACCGCTCTGGAGATATTTGTATATTTGTTTCCCATCTGCCTCCATTGTTAGAGAGGGCTTCTGCCACAGCAATGAGGTGTTCCCAGAGTGGGCACAATGAGAGTTGTTCTTGTACTCCATGTGGGCCTCATGGAGCCCAGTGATCAGATCTCTGTGTCTGTGTGTCCTTGAACAAGGGACATAGCAAGGGCTACTGTCTGGAGAAGTCCGTTTTCCATCACTGAAACCTGCCCAGACTCCCTGTACGTAGTAAACTGGCTCTCACACACCTGGCTACAAGGGCGGCTGTAGCAACTTGGAGTGTCCTGTGTGGCATCACCGAGGCAGAGCACACAGATATGGAACAAAGTATCCTGGAAACTTGAAAGTTTCATTGTTTCATACTGCACTGAATAGCAGGGCTTTTCATTTTCATGGCAAAGATAAGATCTTAAAATTGTCTTAACTTTTCTCCACACATAATTCTGTAGCTTCTCACTTTCTTCCCTTGTATCAGGGAACAGAAGTTGTCATTGTCGTATGTGTGTTGGACCTCAAGAGCTCCAAGGGTAGGGCTGGAGCAGAGGAGGAGGGGCAGTTGTTGGCCTAGCAGCATCAAGCAGTTCATATAAAAGTGTGGCTCTCTCCCCTATCTAGTTGGAGAAGAACACCAGATCTGATCTGCTGCTCAAGGAACTGTATGTGGAAAATGCCCACCTCATGAAAGCTGTTCAGGTCACAGAAGAGAAGCAGCGAAGTTGCCCGAGAGGAAAAAACTGTGTCTTAGAAGAAAAAGTTCGAGCTCTCAACAAAACTGATCAGTAAGATGGCACCAGCGTCACTTTCCGTTTAGAGGCTGCTGTTTCCTGGAGTTCATGTGAAGGAATGTCTTTTCAAATAATGCTACTCTGATGCCACAATTTGCTATGGCGTTATACTCCCTCGACACATGAGGACTGATTCCTGTTCACCCTACAAGCATTTGATGAATGTCTACTATGTGCCAGGTGCTGGGAAGCATGCATGGCATTGCCGACTATTGTGGCCAGAGTCTTGGGCCAGCGTATTGGTTGAGTCCCCAAGTTTGACACTAATGAGAAAGACTCAAGGCCCTCAGCAAAGAGCAACCGAGGGAAAGTAGCTGAGTACTTTTGAGTGGTTGTGCTTTGGGCTGGAGGAAGTAAAATGCAGAACCGTGTTCTGGGTGTCTTCCCCTTCACTGCCTTGTGTGGGCTCTGTCATTGGAGCTCTCCCCTGTGGGTCAGTACACCCCCCCAAGAAGAAGGTGTTACCTAGCAGTCCTCTGCTGCTCCCGGGGGAGGGAGGGAGGTGGCATCTGAGATGGTGGGCTCAGGGACAGCAAGTGCAATCTCATTACAATGTTGTCACACTGGGAAATTGTACATATATATTTTTTAAGAGGTATAGTTTTATAACAGATATACCTAAATTATGACTGTTTGGTTTACCAGAGTATTCTACTGTGATATTAAAAGTCGCTGTATTTTCAATAACTTCTTTTCTTATTAAAATTGATTTTGCTCTTAAGTTTTTTTTTTGTTTTTTTATTTTTAAAGTCTTGTTATTTCACACATAATAGTTGTATAAGAAATCACTACGGGGCCGAGAAGAGGGTTTCAGTGGACAAGGCACTGTGAAAGCATGAGGACAGAGTTTGGATCCTTCCAATAAAAATACAAACAGGGATTGACAGGTAAAGTGGAACACGCCTTTAATCCCAGCACTTGGGAGGCCAGAGGCAAGTGGATCTCCGTGAGTTCAAGACCAGCTTGATCTACATGGCTAGTTCTAGGACAGCCATAGCTACATAGTAAAGTCCCTGTCTTGAAAAAAACAAAAACAAAAAACAGGGATTCCCTACTCCAGAAGTGAACACTTTTAAAAACTTAGAGTCTAGTTTATCAACCAGTAGAATATATAAATCTCGGTAAAGTTTGTATTATACTAGTATAAGCATTATCAAAACTCACAGGGAGGCTGAGCGGTGGTGAAGCATAGCCTTTGAACCCAGCATGGGGAGGCAGAGGCCAGCATGGTCTACAGAGCAAGTTCCAGGACGAGCAGAACTACACAGAGAAACTCTTCTCAAAAAACCAAAACAAAAAACCCCAAGCCAAACCAGAAATAAACAAAACAACAAAAAAACACCTTCTAGTGGGTACACTTCTTTGTTTATTTTGGGTTTCTGCCTGGAACAGAAGTAAAAAGAAATTAGATATGGCTTGTTGGTGAAGTTCCTGTTGCAAAACTTTGAGGACCTGAGTTCAGATCTCCAGAACCCTTATTAAAAAACAGTAGTGTGTACCTGTAATCCCATCATAGGAGTAGAGACAGCCAGTCTAGTCTGAACCAGTAAGCTCTAGGTTTAGTGAGAGACCCTGGCTCAAAAAATAAGGTGAAGAGCCATTAGGAAGATACCCAACTCAATCACTGGCCTCCACATACCAGGGGCATTAACAGCCACAAGTGCATTCCACAAAGTAGATTGGTTAATGACCTGAAAACGTGATCAGATAACTGACTCCACCCCCAAACACAGCAGTAGTAAATAGACTTGTAGCATTTACCATGATAGACCTTGTTTGGGAGCTTAATACAAGTCTCATAAAATGACAAAGACTGAAGTAATGCTAAGTATGTTCTCATCATGAAGTGTAATTTGATTATATGCTAATCAAAATTATTTGGAAGGTGAATAGGATCAAAACATTATATGAAATCTCAATAAAAAATACTATTTAAAATTATTTTTAGTTTTAAAAGTATATTCTCTATATAGACGAAATCAAATTAGAAATAAAAACCAAGCTGGTGTAGTGGTACACTCTAATGTCAGCACTCAGGAGGCAGAGGCCGAGGCAGGTGAATCTCTCTTTGCGTTCAAGGCCAGCCTAGTCTACATAGTTCCAGGACAGCCAAGCGACATAGAGAGGGCTCCAGTGAGTTTCAGGATAGCCAGAGCTCCACAGAGAGAGCCTATCTCAAACAAACCACAAATAACAAAAAGAATCCATAACCAGAATGATAGCTGAAGCTGGGTGTAGCTGCTCAAGAATGTAGTACTTAGGAGGCTGAAGGAGAGCATCAGCAATGTCAAGGCGTCCTCATATAGAAGTATAAATTATTGCCTTAGACTGCCCAGCCTCCCACAGCTCCTGAAGGCTCAGCTTCACCTTTAGCCTACTGAAGCCCTCACTTGGCTAAAATGACTCTTTTCTGGAGGCTTATTCTTCTGCTAAGGAAACTGTAGATTTACTCCTCTACCCCTGGATGTTTATATCTTGTACTAGATAACCATTTGCTACTTTTGAAAAAATATATAGTTTCCATCCATATTAAGGACACTGCCTGCAAGCAGCCTCGAGCCACCACTGCTGAAAATGCCAAATTCCAGTGTCTTCCTTTCCTTTCCCAAATAGCCTGATGATAAATTTTCATTTTCTTTTCTTGACTGACTGATCTAGAAACATGTATTTCAGAAACTCAGCCTCTTGGCATGTACAACACACTAAAAACACACTACCCAAAACCACACAAGATGTGCCCTCAGGTGACTCCCACCATAGAAACAGATTCAAACTGAGGAACTTTATTTTCATTTATAAAAGCACAGCATTTGCTGTAGGAATGGAATGACGGAGCTTGTAACAAAGGCTTAACAGTTGGCAGATTATACTCATAGCCAAGTGCTCTGGGATAGTCTGCTCTTTGATTTTTCTTGTCTTTTGAAGAGCTAGGGATGGAGCCCAGGGTTTCTCAAAAGCTAGGCAAGAGCTCTACCACTGAGCTACACCCCAAGCCTTTCTTGGTTGTCTTAGAACATGTCTGTAAATTTAAAATCAAAGGAGGAGGAGGTTCAGTGAGGATGTTTACATGAGCTGGACTCAGCTTCACACCGGGCGGAACCTGAAGTGCCCTGCTGTCGTTGTCATGGGTCGCAGTCAGGATAGCACGTGCTCTAGAACCCCTTGTCTGATTAACTGCTCACACTTCCACCGAGCAAAAAGTGCTGCGAGCAAAAGAAAACAGGGAAAGAGTGGGAGAAATGATTAGAAAACAAAATTAATTTTATTTTGCCATCAGTAAAAAGCAACAGTTGATTACATTATCATACTTCTATCAAGCGTAAGTAGATAAAAGCTAAACTTAATTTGCTGTTATAACCAAGTAAAATTGATACCATTACTAGATGAACACTAGTTAAGTGCATCTTCTTTAAAAAAGTTACTGCATAATTCTTAAGATTTATTCTTTTTTATTTTATGAGTGTTTTTGCCTGTATGTATCTCTGTGTACCACATGTATCTCTGGTATCCAGGGAGGCCAGAAGAGGGCACTGGATCACTTTGACTAGGGTCTTCCACAGGAGCACCGGATGGCCTGAAGCATTCTGTTCCAGGATGTAAACAGGCCATATCATGACTTAGGGCCAACACCCACATGGCAGGACAGGTAAAGAAGAAAGAGTGGTCCTTGTGAGGCCCTTTTAACCGTCTTACTGTGATTTCAGAAAATCAGGAGAGGATAAAAACGAACTGTGTTAATGAGAAGTCACAGCTCTTTTACAGCTTGAGAAACTTAATCTTGTCCTAGTAAACTATTCTGCTTACATATTAAGTACTTAAAAGTTGTTGATCTACATTGCAATTTCTTGCTCTAATCTAAAGAATAAGGTTAAGATGAGGTATAAGCTGAAAATGGTTGCTTAAGCATTTTCATAAATTCAGGGACAAGCTCAATCCAACATTCTTTTGCTTCTTACTCTAGTACTATGGTTACCAGGCAGACTGGACAAGTGCTCCACCATTGAGGCACAACTCCAACCCTCTTTTTACTTTTTATTTTGAGACAAGATCTCACTAAATTGCCAGGGACAGCTTGGAATTTGCTCTGTAACCCAGGTTGGTTTTGAACTTGCTATGTAGACCAGACTGGCCTGGAATTCACAGAGATCTGCCTGCCTCTGCCTCTCGAAGTGCTGAGATTAAAGACAAGCACCACTATACCCGGTTGGTCTTCAACTTTTGATCCTCTTGTCTCAGATGGGATTACCTCCTGAGTAGGTGAGATTACCAACCCTTAAATTCAACATTTTAATAGTCCCCAAATAATTTGTCAACTAACTAGAATAAGTTCCATTATAATAATTACTCAGGAAAATGTTTAGTATTAACTATAAGCAGCAGCCTAGTAAATGAATTAACTTTTTTCTTGCCCATATGAAGCATTTGCTTCAAGTTTCCTTATTTAGAAAAAGTCCCAAACAGGTCTGAGATGCAGAGGAACATCACAAGGAGACAGTCACTCTGCTGCTGAATCCAGCATTTCTACATGCACATTCTTAACAAGGTTCAAAGTATATGACCACAGGAAATACCTGACTATTTTTTTTAAGCAGGACTGAAGTGCCGTCATCAACTTCAAATTCTCCATAGTCTTTTAAACACCGCACCTGAAAGAACACATTGCGACCTTTTTTTCCTTTGAGACAATGCCTGGGTTGTGTTGTCTAGGTAAATCTCTAACCCTCAGCTCAAGTGATTCTACCGTGTTGGCCTCCTGACTAGCTGAGAGTGCAGCCGTGCCCCATCATGCCTGGCTTACCTTATTATATGTAGTGATCAAAAAGAAAACGGGTTGCACGAACGTCTATGTGATATTTACGTCTACTCCAGAATCATTTTTTGTAGATCCCACACATATATCAGTATGAGAATAGGACACAGATAAATGTGCCGGTTCCTACTTTTGGAAGAGATTCTTCCAATCTTCAATACTCAGACTCAGTCCAGAGAATTCTTAGCAGAAGAAAATGAAAGTACAGTATTCATTTGGTGCCACAATAGGAAGCAAAAATGAAGGTGGACTCAGCTATCTTTTAATTTGTAAAAAAAAAAAAATTTTTGTTTTTTTTTTTTTTATTTTCCGAGACAAGGTTTCTCTGTTGTAACTCTGGCTGTCCTGGAACTCACTCTGTAGACCAGGCTGGCCTCAAACTCACAGAGATCTGCCTGCTTCTGCCTCCTGAGTACTAGGATTAAAGGTCTGTGCCATCACCGCCCCCAGCATAAGAAATAATTCTTAATCATCTCTCCGCTTGTTCTTCTTCATCTTAACCTTGTTCTTGAGGCAACTTGGCTATCAAAACTGAGTGAAGGAGTAAGGCAGCATTCGACAGCAATATATGCAATGGGAACACTCTATCCGGGCCAGCAAGATGGCTTAAAAGCTCTTGTGTAAACCTGGTGACCTGGGTTTCATCCCCCGATCTCACAGGATAAGGAAAGAACCACCTCCTCAAAATTGTCCTTGTGCATACCACCTTGTGCAGGTGCAGAGACACGCAACTGCACCTACAGATGCATCTCGTGTAAATAACTGTTTGTTTTTTTAAAGGGACAGCACTAAGTGCTACCCCGGAAAATAGGGAGGCGTTTCCATCTCATGAAAACTGGAAAGGAGTTTACTTTCCTGAGGGTTAGGACTCATACTGCACTGCCCACTGACTTCCAGTAAAGCTATTCAGGCAGCAAGTACCGGATATTTCTACCATGTCCTTAAAATTAAATCTGAAATTCTATAGTGACTCTCAGAGCTTTTTAAACTTAGTATGAAGAAGAAAATCTCCACTGCTATATTTTTACTTCAAGAAATTTTAGGTGTTTATCCTAAAGATAGTGGAAACTATCTTTCTCTCATTCACTCAAAATTTTAAGTTTCCTTTCTTCTTTCTCTTTCAAGAGAAGCTAGTCAATCCTCATCTTTGATAAAAGGTAGCACATTAAATGTAAGTACACATACTTCAATATATAGGCTTTTGGGGGGTTTCACATCCTGTTGTGATGTCCCAAGCCTTCATCTCCTCCCAGTGACCTCATGTAAGTAGCAAGAGACTTTTTATAATGGTTGAACCACTCCATCTGTGAACAAAAAAAATGATCACTTGGCAAAAGTTTAAGAAAAACTTGTACAAATTATATAATACCATTTTAAAATCTAGGGCTGGATCTTACCACGTAGAATTAATTTTATTATGAAAATCCTCCACAAGGCATGCCCACTGACATGCTCATGATCTCTTCCTAGGTATTTTAGGTTGTGTCAAGTTGACAAAGCTATCATAACTACCAAAGTGAAGATAGCTCTGGTAGACATGAGACACTTAGCCAGTACTGTCTGAGCACCAGCATGTAAACCATAGGGAAGTCTGCCCCTCACCCCTTTATATTCTTTTTGGTGCACTTTTAGTGTTATATTTATCTTTTTTTTTTTTTTCTCAATTTGTTTTTTGAGACAGAGTTTCACCCTGTAGCCCTGGCTGTCCTGGAACCTGCTAGTCACACACCAAGCTGGCCTTGATCTTACAAAGATCTGCCTGCCTCTACATCGTGAGTGCTGGGATTAAACGTGTACCATACCTTGACATTTTTACTTTATTTTTGAAAAACAATTATTACAATTTTCTTTTTTAAATTAAAATTTAATTACATCATTTCACCTTTCTTTCCTTCCCTACAATCCCTCCTATGGAACCTCCCTGCTCCCTCTCAAAATCATGGTCTTTTTATTTAAATATTATTGGTGTGTGTGTGTGTGTGTGTGTGTGTGTAATATGTATAATGATTATATACATATGTATATATATGCCTAAGTATATATATCAAACCATCCTCATCTCTCTCTCATTTAGTGTTACCTGAATGTGATCCGATGGTGATTTATATCAGGGTGTGGCCACTTGGAGTGGATAGACCAAGTTTGGCACTCACTCATCCCTGGGAAGACAATTCCTTTCTGTAGTGTTTTCATCTATATTTTCCTTTCTGTCTCTTTCTCTTTTTGCCCCATGTTCCCCTTTTAATAGCCTGTATATTTAATTCCCCTGTATATCTAGAGCATTTGACTTTACCTTCCTGGCTTTAAGTGATCCTTATATCTTTATTTTTTATTTTCTTACACTTGTCTAATTCATTTTTGAACGTTTTCATGATTGAGATTCATTTGTTTTTTTCCTTTTATTTTTTCTAATCTCTTGCTCTTTTCCCTGAATAACATTTTTTTTTTTAGACTTAGCTTCCTTCCCCTCTCTTGAGTTTAATCTTGCCTCTCTATTTCTTCCCTTTCCCTGCCTCCTTCTTTTATGTCATTCACTTACTATTTCCACACTCACCCTAAAAATTACATTCTAAGTGGCTTTCCCAATTTTACTTATGTGGTCACTGATGATCTATTAGTGGGCTGTACTTGATTTTAAGTGTATATCTGTGTCTTGTATGGCTTCTTGGTTGTGGCTTTTATAGAAGTTTGCCTTCTCTCTATGGAGTGGTCCTGAAAATTCAGCCTTCAGGAATATCACCAACAGGGTGGTGGTGGTGCACGCCTTTAGTCCCAGCACTTGGGAGACAGAGGCAGGTGGATCTCTGTGAGTTCAAGGCCAGCCTGGTCTACAGAGTAAGTTCCAGGACAACCAGAGTTACAACAGAGAAACCCTGTCTCAAAAAAAAACAAAAAGGGGAAAAAAAGAAACAATGGCAAACTCATTATACAAAGGCAGCATTACCATGACACCAAAGCTCTATAATGACACAACAAAAAAAGAAAACTATAAATTTCCCTGATGGGCATAGAGACAAAAACACTCAATGAACTCTTGCAGTCAGAATTCAAGAACACATTAAGAAGAATGACCACGTTGACTTCATTCCAAGAATACAAGGACACAAACCAACAGGTATAATATAGAGTTAAGGACAGAAATCATGTATCACTGAAAAGTATCAAGAGTATCTTGTTAATGAGATGACTCACAAAGGATGCTGGATAGTTTGTGCTAACCTGATGACACAGAGTGGCGGCTAGAAACCATACAATTAGTGGACTGGGATTTGGACCTCACTAACAGTGTGGCTTTCTGGGAGGGGAGGAGAGAAGACTGAGCTCAGTGACAGGGTTGGTAATTCAAAGGTCATGTCTCTGGAGTATAAAACCCAATCACTTAAGACACCGATGCTGTGTAAGAGTACATGGATGGCAATGTTTTGTGTACCCTTATGGACAGTGTCAAGAGGGTGTCAAGCTCTGATTTACACAGGTAAGATGGCAGAAGAGTCTTGAGTCCTTTCAGCACTGTCTTTTAAGCCTCATCTGGCTGGTTCCGATTTGTATACCCTTTGCTTTGTATCAATTTGGCTTCAAGACATTGAAGTTTGAAGTAGAATGGTTTTGAGTTTTGTGACTCATTTTGGTGATATACTGAACATATAGGAATCATAGGACATCAGAACTTGTAACTTGTCTAAAATAAGGGCAATCTATGGAAGACTTAGGTGAGGTGTGACCTAACACCAGGCAGTTAGTGTATGAAATCATTGCAAACCTCTATCATTTTTTAAAGGAGAGAATTTAGGTATAGGGAGAGGTCAAATCACTTGCTTGATATAGACAACTCTCGGAAAGTCAGGATTTCAGTTTATCAGGCTCCAATCCAATATCTGGAGTAATCCTGTGCCTTGGTTACTAGGTCAATTGAAACTTATTATGAATATGAATTTGTGGTGTTGATTAGAATGTACATACATACATACGTATATGCACACATTGTATAAAAATAATAATACCAGTTTTTAATCTCAAAGATGGATCACTAATAAATAGCATATTGGGACTCCAATTTGTTAAGTACTAAAAGTTTTCCACATGGTACTTAGAATTACTCCCTACCACATACTTCCTATCATAATATGTAAGAAATTAATTCAAGTTAGAAATTGCTGAATAGACATTAGCAGAAAGAGAAACCCTAAACACTAAAACACTAACTACTATTAGAGAACACAGCATTTTTGTACATTTGAAGAGTGCTAACTTACTTCTTCTGCAGACATGTGGAATCGTAAAGCATTTGGCAATACACTGCCATATTCCCACCTGAGTGCTCTAATCCGAAGCAACCGGTCATACCTAGGACATGAGTGATTAGATGGCAAAAGAATAAAAGGGGTGAGAAGTCATTTTGATGAGAAGACTCAGGACTCACAAAAACCTAAATGAAATATGTAGACTTTAGCTCCTGATAGAAAGATGCTGACAAGACATCTTTGAGACAATGGGAAAAATATGCATAAGAACTGTATAGATTTCTGGGTATAGTGGCGCATGCCTTTAATACCAGTCCTTTGTGGGAGAGGCAGGAGGAACTCAGTGAGTTCAAGGCCAGCCAGGACTACATAATGAGACCCTAATTCAAAAACAAAAGAACCTGACAGATGCCACCAGGCATTGTGTATTTCTCAATGTGACAATATGCAGTGGTTACAAAGGCCAACAGATCCTTGCTGCTTAGAGATAAAAAGTATTAAGAATTCAGCAGTAAGCAACCATGATACTGCAACTAGTGCAGCATTAAAAAAAAAAAAAAAAACCCACAATTAAGCAAATGTGGCAAAACACTAAGATCTAAGGACGAAGTTCCAGAGGCCAAGTTATGTTGTCCTCTTTTTATAAATACACCAGTATTTCATAATTTAAAAAAAAAAAAAAATGTGTGTGTGGGGGGAGCCCGGTGTGATTTGCACATGGCATAATCCTAGCACTCAGGAGGCAGAAGCGGAGGCAGAAAGATCTCTGAGTTCAAAGTGAGCCTGGTCTACATAGCAAGTTCGAGGCCAGCCATGGGTACATGGTAAGACTTTGTCTCAAAAAAAAAAAAAAAAAAAAAAAAGAAGTACTAAAAAAGGAACAATAGAAGATTGTTCTTCTATTT
The DNA here is from genome assembly GCA_026225945.1 of Cricetomys ansorgei. Classification (NCBI taxonomy): domain Eukaryota; kingdom Metazoa; phylum Chordata; class Mammalia; order Rodentia; family Nesomyidae; genus Cricetomys; species Cricetomys ansorgei. The sequence continues at coordinate 14,848 of JAMJFZ010003582.1, forward strand.
AGAAGATTCCTTCTAATAGAAGATTCCTTCCTTCCTTTTTGCTACCAACTGAAAAACCGAACTGTTGTAGGAGTTTATTTTTAGTTATATATAAATTGTTTTGTGCTCTGTTGGGTGAGGGGCTATTTAGGTCTTGGCGCTTTGTATTGTCTGCAGGTGTTGGATTAATGTAGGGGGGGGGGAATGTTTGATTGCTAATGATCTGCACCTGAGGAGTTCTGACTCAATAAAAACGCCTGAGCTCAGATGCTCAGGATTCCACTGTTGAGTACAGTGCTGGCCATGATGGTGGTTCCCTCTGCAGAGTTCTGGCAGAGCTTGCACCTATGAGGATGCCTCTTTGTCATCCTTGGTGAGCCGCTACAGTAACATACAACTACATCAAACTACATAAAAATCCCTCCTAGGTTCCCTGACCCCCGAAGCAAAACTCAAGACACTTACAGGTATGCCATAGTGCAGCGTCGATTTCTTAACAAAGAACAATGCCGAAATTTGATGGTTGGTATCAGATCACCTCGTCCAGCTGACTTCGCTTCATTCCTGATAAGGACATGTAAGGAGCAAGAAACAAATATGTATATTCCAGTGTAGGTAAAAATTTCAAAGCCAGAATGTTTTGCTCATTTACAATTAGTAGCAGTTAACATGAGCAGAGTAGTTACCTCCATGTCAGTGCTTTCATTAGTATATTAAAAAATAAAAAACTGCCAGGTAGTGGTGATAAACTCTTTAATACCAGTATTTAGGAGGCAGAGCCAGAGGCAGAAAAATATGAGTTCAAGGCCAGCCTCGTCTACATAATGAGTTCTAGGACTAGGACAGCCAGAGCTACATAACCTAGTGAGACCCTATCTCAAACATATATATATATATATATATATATAAAACAATAATATAATAATACACATGCAATATATATTATTATATAATATATGATTATATAAATACACACACACACATTTGTGAAACGACTTGTCTAAGATCATCTATTTGGGATATGTAGTATTTATCACTGAGTATCTAGGCTATTTTGTTTTTTTCAGTGCTGGGATCAAACCCAGGGTCCCACACACATGCCTTAGCACTAAATTACTCCCCTGACCACATAGAGCCGTTTTCCACAGTCAGGTTAATTCTCCATGTTCTTTACAACTGCTTGCAATGTGCTCTGGATTATGAGAAACCAATACAATACATTTGGACTAGCAGGGCATGGTAGCACCATGTCTATAATCCCAGTACTTGGGAGACAAGGCAGGAAAGAAAGCTTTAAGTAAGACCTAACTACAAAATGAGACCTTTTCTCAAAAGATTAGATAAATTTAATAACAGAATAATGTAGAAAGTACATGTAAAACTTCTCACATTTACACATGATTAATTGACGGATTCACTTCTAGTCACAGGTTATTTTAAAATTCTTACTGCATTTATGTGTACACACAGTTTGATTAGAGAACAGATCATAGGGCAACTTTAGGGAGCTCATCCTCTTTCACCGTGCGGGTCCCAGGCATTGAATTCTGGTCACCGAGCTTAGCAAGCAGCAAGTACCTCCACACCCTGGGTCATCTCACCAACCCAATTTTATTTTTAAAAATCTTTTTATTTTATTTTATGTGTATGGGTGATTGCACCACATGCATGAGTTCCCACAGAGGCCAGAAGAGGGCGTCAGATCCCCAGGAACTGGAGTTATAGAACATTGTGAGTTGCCATGTGGGTTCTGGGAATCAAACTCAGTTGCTCTCAAGAGCAGCCTGTCTGTACCCTTAGCCACTGCCATCTCTCAGCCCCCTCACAAACAATTTTAACCAGAAACTAGTAACAATGGTAACCTCTCCAGAGATTTTAACAGAGTAAGGGACACATTTCTGGATCATTAAATTTGCGCAGAGTACAAATAGAGGGAGCACAGAAAATTCAGTCTCGTACTAGACCAAGACCTAAGAGGCCAACTCCAAAATTTATCTTTATTCTGTTTATTTTTCATGTAGCTCAGTTCTAGTGGTCAGAATGCCCGTTGTGTCCCCTCCTTCCTGCTTGTTGGATACACACAGCAGCCAAGACCCACCTCAAGACAAAGATGCCCACCCCGCACACTCTCCTCTGAAGTCACCCTCTGTTCCTTGCTGAGTCCCAGCCACGCTGGTCTTTAAGTGCAGTTTCCTGAGTATACACCTCCTTTCTGATCCTTGGCATATGCTATGTCCACTGCCTGAACATTCTCTGCTCACCCTGTTTTAGTGAGTAAAACCCACTTCTCCTTGAAGCCTCAGCTGAAATATCTTCCTTAGAGAAAACTCCCAGTTCCTTAATTTCGGTCATACTTCATACTGTCTCCAAGCATTATTCTCTCCCGTGGGCTTCCTTTAAAGCGTATCTCCCATCATGACACGTTTGTAGTTAATATCTGTCTCCTCAACAGTAAGGGTCATGAATAGAACTAGGTTATGTTATTTACAATGAAAATACCAGAAACATTTATCAGTGCAGATTTATTTGGTGCATGTCTGTTGAACAGATTAATGAACAACTTTGTAGAACTCAGTTCAAGACTTGACATCTGACTCACATTTACCACAGCCTTGCTCAGGTTCGGTTCCTCATTCTGTTGATAAAGATTTTTCTGTTATCTACATGTATTTTGTTCCTATCATTTTGTATGCCTCACAGATCTTATCAATATCTTATTAATTTCTACATCCAAGTAACTAATAAACCTCTCTAGTTAAGATTCTGACTACTGCCAGGTATTAATCCTAGCACTTGAGAGGCAGAGGGAGGTGAGTCTCTGAGTTTGAAGCTATCCTGGTCTACAGAGTGAGTTCCAGGACAGCCAGAGTTACAACAGAGAAACCTTGTCTCAAAAAAACAAAAACAAAAAAAAAAAAAAAAAAAACCCACCAAACATCACTATTATCACAACTTACACATCAGACTGGTTTTGTTCATACAACGCTTTCATCTCCTCCAGAACTTGTCTGAGTCCGTCCTCCTGAAACATATAAACTGATATTGACATACATTCATTGGTTCCCCCTATTAATTTCAACCTGTACTGATTTATCTTTCATTTACATGCCTTACCGAAAAACAATAGACTTCAGGATATTTCCATGGCTACATATGCTGGCAAGGAACATAAAATGGTACAGCCCTGTGGAAATCAGTTCCACAGCTGTTCAAACAGTTAAAAGAAATGGACAGAGTAGTTCCTGAACTCGGGAGGTGAAGCAGGATCAAGAGTTCAAGGTCTTCATGCACTACGTAGACACCCTATCTTAAACAACGAAGGACAGTGGTAGAGCACTTTCTTAGTTTGCATAAGCTGTTTCCTGAGACCAGGAAAGAGTTAAACAGAACTACTATACGACCCAGAAATTCCACTCCTAGGTTTATACCTAATTCTATTCCTAGATATATACATTCTTTTCTTTTCCTTTTTTTTTCCTTGTTATTTTCTCCCTTTTATTCCTTTACTTTTTCTTTCTACCACTGGGCTAAATCTCCAACCACACTCAAAAACTTAACACACAATTTTGCTGACTTTTTTTTTTTAGGTCTTCATAATTAGTTTTAAGACAGGGTATTGCGAGTACTACATGACCCAGGCTGACCTCAAACTCACATTAAACCTCCTCTCTCTCAACTTACCAATTGCTGGATTTACAGGAATACTCTGAGCTGCAAATATTCTTGGCAGCATTATTCAAAAGAGTCAAAAAACAAAAATATCTCAAAGAACCAACAACGGATGGAGATATGAACCAAATGTGGCATTTCATTCATCGGAGCATCATTTAGCTATAAGAAGGAATGAGTACTGACACATGCTACAACATAGATGGATCCTGAAAACTCAAAGTTAAATCAGAGACACCAGACACAAAAGGACTATAGTTTGCATCTACTTATCTGAAATAACCTCTCAAGGCAGCAAATTCATAGACAGGAAAGCAATTTAGTGAGGCATAGTAGCACATACCTAGAATCAACCCCAGCAATTGGAAGGAGCATCTCAAGTTGAGGCCAGTCTGGACTACAAGAGTGAAACCCTGTCTTAACCAAAATGAGGGCAAGGAAGATGGCTCGGCGTGTAAGGGCACTTGCCTCCAAGCCTGATGACCTGAGTTCAATTTCTAGAACTCACAAAGTAGAAAACAGACTCTCTCAAATTGGCCTCTGACCTTCATACCTGCACTACTGTACACATGCTACCCCCCAAAAAAAAAAAATGTAAGAGGAAAGTGGTTATCAGGAGCTGTGAGAAAAGGGGAGTCTGGCATTACTGCTTAAGGATGACAGAGTTTCTGCTGGAGTAATGAAATACTTTTGGAAATGGTGAGGATTTGAAAACAGTGTGAATGTAATTAGTGGCACTGGAATGTACACTAAGCTAAAATGGGCAACTTTATATATGTATGTATATTTTGCCAATGAAAAAATGGTGGTGGTGGCATACATTTTTAATTTCCAGCGCTCAAGAGGCAGAAGTCTACAGAGCAAGTTCCAGGACAGCCAGAGCTACACAGAGAAACCCTGTCTCAAAACAACAACAACAAAAACAAAATAAAACAAAACAAGTAAAATAAATAGCCATTTAAGAAGTGAAATAGAGCCGGGCAGTGGTGGCACACACCTTTAATCTCAGCACTTGGGAGGTAGAGGCAGGCGGGTCTCTGTGAGTTCTGGGACAGCCAGAGTTACAACAGAGAAACCCAGCCTCAAAATAAATAAATAAATTAATTAATTAATTAATTAAGTGAAATGGGGGCTAGAGATATGTGGTTAAGAGCACTTGTTGCTCTTGTAGAGGACCCAGGTTGAATTCCAAGCACCCACATGACAATGTATAACCATCTGTAACTCCAGTTCTAGGAGAATCATTGCTCTCCTCTGACCTCCATAGGCACCAGGCATGCATGTGGTTGCATATATGTGTGCATGCATGCAAAAATTCATATATACACAATTTTAAAATAAATCTTTAATATAAATAAGAACAATATACATATTGCTCTCTCTCTCTCTATATATATATATATATATTATAAAAAACAATAAAATACTACTGGAAATATACACTACAATAAGGATAGTCTCATATACATTATACTGGTAAATGAAGCAGGACACAAAGAGTGCATACTACATGATTCCATATGGCCCTTTAGAGGGCATCAGGCCCTTTATAGAAGTGTCAACTCTTAGCAGACTGAACAAACAAATGTTTAAAAGGCGATAATCTACAATCAAGGCAAACAAATCTGTGGTTTCCAAACGCTGCGGATAGGATGGAGCTTCACCATGACCCCCGGAACTACTGAAGTTACATCAAGATGCTACAAGTTCATCAAGAAGCTGGCTATAAAGATATGTGTGGGTCTGGAGAAATGGCTCAGTGACTAAGAGCCCTTGGTGTTCTTGCAGAGGACCTGGGTTCCCAGCACCCACACCCTGCCAGTTCTAGAGAATACCACCCTCTTCTGTCTTCTATGGGGCACCTGCATGCACTCAGGGGCACTATGGGGCACAAGAAGCACTCAGATGGGGAAACTTTCCAAGACAATGGGTAACATAAATACGAGTCCTTTCTCTTTCTTCCTACAATTTGTTTGGCCCTGTTTCAAACTTTTTGTTTCCAACTTCAGAACCTAGCAAGGTGGAAAGGTAAACCCAGCAACTGACACGCGAGAAGACTCCAGCAAAACTCTGCAGACTCGCCCGGGGCAGGTCCACACAGGCCCCGCCCGAGGCCCCGCCCAGGCCTGCTTGAGGCCTCGCCCCCAGGTCAGAAGTCTGGCCCTAGATACGCCCCTCCCCGGCCGCTGTTCCTCACGTTGAAGGCCGGCAGCTGCCCTTCGGGCGCGCGGTGTAACTCGCGGACAAGCTCCATAGCTTTTTCGCAGAACATGATGGACGCGCCCAGGTCCCGCGGTCCCGTCAACCGTCAGATCAAGCCAAACGGTCGATGGGCTCCTGGCCACGGCACTTCTATCGTTAAGAGTCCCACAGCGCCAGCGATCAGCTTCTGCTCCTCACTTTGGCGCCAAATACGCTCAGCCAATGGAAGTGTGCTGCCGAGTGGGCGGGACCTAAGGCAGCCGAGAAGGGACATTTGACCTCGCTGCGCAGCCGTACTGATAGGCAAGGCATGTTGGTGAAGAGAATTATTTTTCCCCTGGCAAAGTTTGTTGAATCTGAGACCCCCAAGCCGAACCAAACGGCTCTTTTCCATTGTGCAATAAAGTAAAATGCACACTCTTCTCTTCCTTTTTATTCTCTCCATTTGCATTCATTATCTTTAGGTTCGAAGGGGCACCTTTACGTTAAGATGAAGAGTCCAGAAACAGGTTATGACATAGTGTTTTGTTTTAGTTTTGCAGTGCCGGTTTGACATTAAGGAGAAACCACCTTTTATTGGGTACTTTCTGTATGGTAGGAATTATGGTGTATATTTCAATTAATTCTCACAGTTCTCCTTAGGAGTATGCAGAACTGATAAGGAAACCAGTTAACTTATTCCAGGTCCCAGCTCATAAAGTGATTAGAACCTGCTTTCTTTGCATTTTCAGCTCTGGCACCCCTTGAGTTTAAAGCAGTTATTTAAAAATATTTGCAAACTGGAAAACATCACAGATAACAGCAATTCGAAGTTGGCCATGATAGTGTGATTGAATACCTGCAGTCCCAGCACTTCTGAGGAAGAAGAATTCCTTCAGTCTAGGAAGTCTAAAGGAGCCCCATGGGGGAAATCAATAAAAAATACTGTCTTGATTTGCCCTCTATTGCTGTGATTTAAAAAAAAAAAAAAAAGTGAACAAAAACAAATTGGAAAGGGTTAATTTAAATCACTTGGCACATTAACATACACGATTATGGGAAATTTCCTAATCTTACATAATGCAAGATAAAAGCCATACCAGAAAAAACACTCGTTTGTTTAGCTTTTTTCCATTTCTTTTCTCCTTTCTTTCTTTCTTTCCTTCCTTTTCTTTCTTCTCTTTCTTTCTTTCTTTCTGTCTGTCTTTCTTTCTTTCTAGATAGGATCTCACTATGTAGGACTAGGCTGACCTCAAACTCACCTGCCTCTGCCTCCTGGGTGCCAGAACTAAAGGTGTCACCTTGCCTCACTATTTAGTTGATTTTTGAAAAAGCACTATTAATTTCTATAAGGCAATAATGGATATCTATGTTGCTCTTTTGCAAATGTAGATAACAAGACTGTAACTGGAGTATCTGGACAGTGCTGAGAGCAGTGGCTCAGAGAAAGGTGCTGAGACAAACTGTCCTTCAGGTGAGAGCTTTGTTAGTTATTAATACCTCGTACAATATGGTTCTGACCAAACTAAGCAGAATCTCCCTCCAAGGGAGGGGTCCAAAGCCTGAAGGCAGTAGGCATGGAAAGCAGCCCACACTACACACTGGTTGCTTGAAGTCAGTTTACCTCTGTTCCTGGGGCACCTGGGGAAGAGCCAAGATTCTGCTTTTTGTGACTTCAAGGTCACAGTGCTGGCTTGTCCTATTCCTGTAGCTGGAGGGAGGCTGCTGGGAATGTAGCCTGATCTGTGAGACTACAGCTCCTGATCTAACAAGGACATACATTATCTGAAAAATGGGTATGGGAATGCCCCAGTTTAAAAAGGAACCATTTGTCCAGGTGTAGCGGCTCATGCCTGTAGTTCTGCCGTTCCAGAAGCTGAGACAAGAACATTCCAGAGAGTTGCAGGCCAAACTGGGTTAGAGTGTGAAACTCTTCTCAGAAAACAGTAGATAGGTAGATAGTAGATAGATAAGTAAATAGGGATGTCCTTTTATCTCTATTAGGTTATTAGTAGGTTAGTGGTTTGTTTGTTTGTTTTAATGTATATTGGTGTTATGCCTGCATGTATTTCTGTGGGAGGGTGTTGTATCCCCTGGAACAGGAATTACAGACAGTTGTGAGTTGCCATGTGGGTGCTGGGAATTGAACCCGGATCTTCTAGAAGAGCAGCCAGTGCTCTTAACTACCAACCCATCTCTTCAGCCCCAGGTTACTGTTTAAATTAAACACCCAATTATACTGCTGTAGGATTGTGATTCACAGACTGGTAATTACAACCCTTCTCAGCCATGCATCTTCTCAATTTCAGCCAGGAGGCAAAGTCCTTTAATGACCTTTAGATTCCTTTACTTTTAAAATGGGAACAGTAGTATACTTGTGAGCAGTCTTGATGATTCAGTCTTTCCTTCAGCAAATATTTATGAAGTGTGTACTATGAGCCAAGCATTGGTCCGGATACTGGAGATAATGCAGTAAACAAGGTTCTTTCTTGGAGCCTATCTTGCAGAGTGGAAAACATCAATACAGATAAAGATATATCAATTTCAAGTATTTTGGTGATAAGCACTAACAACAATAAACCAAGGAAGGTGGACACACCAAAGATGAGAGGGTCTGGGGGTTTTGTGTTAGTGTTCACCAAATATAACCTTCAGAGGGAGGGTAGCTCTGAAGATAAGGGCCTTAGGGACGAGGCTGGTGCCTAAAACCAAAGAGTGTGGCTGGAGCTCTGACAGGTAGGCTACTATACAGCCTTTTGCATATAACCTTTTAATTTTGAGAGAGGTGGGAAACTGTTTTCCGTAAATGACAGAATTAGACCTAGTTTAAAAAAAAAAGAAATCCCCTGTGGCACATGAGTTAGAGGAAGTAAAGCAAAAGTGAAGGCAAGAGACCACTTAAGAGTTTTAAAATAATCCAAGTTAGGAATGGTGTCTGCTTGTTCCAGGGTGGGGGAACGGTAGAGAAGATGAGAAATGGTTAGATACTGGATTCTGAATAGAGGACTGACACAACACTGAATGACATGTGTGGTGTGGCTTCAGAAAGGAAAGAAAAAAAAAAATCAAGGATGAGCCTAGAGTCTTGACACCAAGAAGGGCAAGGATGAAGGAGTTCCCATTTGGCAGGAGGGGAAGGCTATAGATGGAGAGAAGGTAGAAGAGGAGCTGGGTGCCTGTTAGAAGTCAGCAAGGAGCAGACCTTTGGATAAAGAGCCTTAGTTCCAGGAAGGGTGTCGTGACTCAGAGATACAATGAGGGCTTATCTCCAGCGTGAAAGTATATTTAAATCCTTGGAGATCAGGAGATGACGATCATATGGACAAAGTCTAGTCTCCCCACAACCCCCCCCTCCAGTTCCGTCTATCCTCCCCCCCTTCTTTTTGTTCCAGGTAATGGAACTCTGAGCCTCAGGTATACTAAGGAAGTGCTACCACTGAGCTACATCCAGCCTTTTTTTATTTCTGTTATTTTGAGGCATGGTCCACTAAACTGCCTGGATTGGTCTCCAACCTGTAATCCTCCTGCTGTTAGCCTCGGTAATAACTTCAGGCATGTCTTATCAGGTCTATCTGCTTTTTTTCCATAAAGATTTTATTACTGATAGGTCAAAATTATTTTTTAAGCATTATATGCTTTTGGAACCTTCAAACCTCTAGTACTGTTTCTGTTTTGTTTTTAAGGTCGTAGACATTCACAGGGTATGATATAGCAATATCAAAGAATATCAATATCAAGTCAAAGAAATTCTTGGGCCACTTGAAAATGTCATTATAAAGCCAACAACATAACCCATTTACATTTCTAATTTCCTACTTAATCTTTATCAGTTACCAACAGTTTTCAAACCTATTGACATACATGCTGAAATTACAAAATTAACTTTGGAATAAGCATGGAACTATATCTTTTGGTTGTAGATCATTAATAAAATTAATCCTACCATATCAATCAAAGCAAAAACTATAAAAAGCTACATATATGAAAGTGTCCTTTAATATCTCCTTTCCTTTTTTTCTAGGTGGATTGAATTATTAATTTCGGGTGTCACAAGTGCAAATTAATCTTTGAAAAAGATTTCCAGGCCTCCACCAGTTCTAATCATTTTTGTGAAGATCCAAATTTTAATAAGATATTTCAAAGCATGTAGGCAGTTCATTTTCTTACATTCAGCCAAAGAACAGAAAATAAATACAAACTTTTAAATGGCACATTCGTTTTCTTTCTTTTTTTAAGGTAAAGCTTTTTGTTGAAGATAACAAACCTTGAGAACATTTGGGAATTCTTGCATATTTAGGGGAGACAAAGGCCCTAGAGAGGGAGTGAGGGAGCCCTGCTAGAGGAACTAGAGCTCTGAAGGACCCCCTTCTGGCTGTCCCGCTCCCTGGGCCTCACCATTCAGCCCACTGAGGTGAGGCATGCCTGAGTTCGACTGCGGACGACACCCGGCACCTAGAACAACTCAGCCTAAGAACCCAAACCGACCGACCTTAACCCGCGGCGTAAACGCCGCAAGACACCAGATTAGCCCTGCCCTGCCAATTAGCCCTGCCCGCAGCTTCAGCTTTTTCCGCCCTTCTCCAAGATGGCGGCTGTTGGCGCTGGGGATGCTGGGCGCACTGCCCGCGGAACCAAAGGGAGGGGATGGGGGGCGTGTTTGGGGCGGGGCTGTCGGGAGCCGTGTTTTGATTGGTCAGGGTGGCCGACCGGCCCCCGGCGCTGGTCCAGAGCGGGCGCCGCGGCCTGGGGCTGGGATGTGACGAGCAGTGGACTCCGGGCTCCCGGCGGTGACTGCTGTGAGCGGCGGCGACTGCAGCGAGGGCGGCGCAGGCAGGAGGGCGAAGCCAGGGTGACTAGGACTGCCGGCCGACAGGGCCGCGGGATGAGGAAGCGGACTGAGCCCGTCACCTTGGAGCATGAGCGCTGCGCCGCCTCAGACTCGTCCTCCTCCGGCTCGTCCGCCGCGGCGCTGGACGCCGACTGCCGCTTGAAGCAGAACCTGCGCCTGGCGGGCAAGGGGCCGGCAGAGCCGCGCTGCTCAGCTGGCGCGGGCATGAAGCGGGCGCTGGGCAGGTGAGACGCGGCGCGGGTACGCGCGGGCCCCTCGCCTGGCGGGCAGGTAGTCTCAGGCCCTCTCCTTCAGTGATCTGCTGCGGGAGCATCACACCGTCCCATCCTCCCGGCGTCCTCTTCGACCCTTCAGACTGCCTCCCCTCATCTGGCCCTCTGGGACCATCCAACCCTGTTCTTTCCCCCAAACACCTGCCTCCTGAGCGCTCCTTCTCCCCTCGATTCCCTGGCGCCCACCCCCACCCACCCTACGGACTTCTCACTAACCCACCCGGAATCCTGGCATCCAGACCCTTATCAGGTTAGCTCTCAGGGATACTTAGCGACAGGGTCAGTGGTAGTCAGGGGTCCAGTAGTCCTGACTGGTCCTGGAAGAGTCTCCTGAAGAGTTAGAAAGGCCGCACGTTAAGAAGAGGGGCACGGAGGGTGGACCGCAGCCCCTGCAAGTACTGCTAACCACTTCACCTGCTTTACCTTGACCTCAAACGGAGCACAGTAGCAGCGCTCCTCTGTCTGGAAATTTTACAGATGCTTGGTCCTTTCTTCGGTAGTTCATCCCAGGTAACTATTTCAGAGCAGCATTCGCCTACCCTCTTGCGAGAGTTAAGCCCTTTTAGTTTAAGAGTAAGGATGCATTCATTCTCAGCTGTTGGAAGGAACCGGTCGGTAGTTGGCTGTGCAGGTGGCTCCAGGCACTTGGAATCTGTGCAGGAATTGGTCATTGAGAATCGCTTTGTAAGGTTCCTCAGTCCTCTGGGGTTGGTCTGTTCGTTAGTTTTGCATCCTCTCCTTGAAATGGAGAAAAGTGCAATTATGTAAAGCTGTTTTCAAAATTGAAACAGCTTATTTCATAGGGATAGGTTTCAACCGTTCCCTCTATGTTGGTTTCTTAATCTGACAATTTGTAGATTATTATCGTTCTTTGCAGTTTCAAAATCTTGCTAGTTTATGATCAGCTAAGTTAGTTGCAATATTCCCAAGACAGAACTTGCAGTAGTTATTTCTTTTTCTATCAATTGAATGTTCCTTACATTTACCCAAATTGAAAGAAAATTAGACCTTAAAGTTCTGTACTTAAAAAGATCATGAACTTAAACTATAGAAATCTCTAAGTCAGTGGTTCTCAATCTTGCAGAAGGGCCAGAACTGGATGTTTTTGTTTTGTATGTGAGTAAAATTAACTAGCAAGGGGTGGGTGAGATTGCCTAACTGGTGAAGTCTAATGACCTGAGGTCCATCTTTGAAACTCACTTGGTGGAAGGAGAGAACCATTGTCTCCCAAAAGTTGGAGCCTCTGACCTCCATGCAATTCACCTCATATACATGCACACAAAATAAACATATTACATGTAGTTAAAAGTTAATTAGCAGGTGATTAATCTTTTGTAAAACTGATGTACTCTCTTTACTTTCTCTTAAAAGTTTACCTACATTAAAAACCCTTGATAGCTCCTTGATGATTTTTATTTATATGGTTTGCGTATAACTTAGACAACTTAGAAATTCTTCCTTTGAAAAAAATCAAATTGCTATGCACAATAATGTTTGTGGGGCAGGAATACTTCCCTGACACCTTCCTTGTATTAAAAGGACCTGATTAATGTTGAGGGACAAAGGGAAGCATTCAAGTGGTGCCCACATCCTCTGAATGAACAGAGGCTTTAGAGGAATAAAGCATAACAGAGAGAAGAAAGTCCAGACTGGAGAATTACTCCTTTTCAAGACGTCGTGGTGCTTCACTCAAGCCAGCCCAGCCCTGTTTACACTGTGATTGTTACGATTGCATGCATGCTTGTTGAGTTGCTTTACCTGTCTCCTCCCGGCAAGAATGGAAGTGCAATGAGAGCAGGTTGCTTTCTCCACCTCTGTATTCCAACACCTGCCAAACGATAGGTGGCAAAAATCCCTGTTGAGTGAATGTGTATCTGTGGAGTAAATTCCTAGAAGTGGAATTGCTGGGCCTACGGGTGTGTTTATAACTGACAGGTAAAGTATGCACTGAAGAATTAATACTGAGTGGACAGCCGTCAGTGTAAGTTGTCTGCCCTTAAGACTGTTTATAATCACCACATTTTGACCTTGCTTGTTTCTTTAACTCCTTTCTTTGGATACTTCAGACACACAAAAAAGTGGGGAAAACAATCTTATGGTCCTCTGTGTGTCCAGCACACACTTTCAAGCTTTCGTTGTTTAGCAGTCTGGAATCATCCCTCTTCATTTTTTTTTTTTTGGTTTTGTTTTTTGCAACATTGGAGACTAGACTATTTTTAAGCAAATTTTATTTATAAGTACTTTAGGATACCCTGAACAACAACAACAACAACAAAAATGATTTGAAACAATGTAGTAATGGTAGTACCATGTATCAGCTATGTATAATATTCAGTCTGCAAACACATTTACTAACTTCTCAGAAATGTAGTGTGAGACGTTTTTGAAGGAGTTTTTGTGATCTTGGTTTCTTTTAAAACAGAATTTTTTTGGAATGTGTTTTTGTGCCCATCCCAGGTGTAATGGATAAGAGTGAGTTTGATTAAGATTATTTGTTACTGGTGGTAGGATTTGTTTACATGCTGCTATGAAAGACATAATTAATGTTTTTGCCATATGCAGCTTAGATTTTTGGGAACTTTGCTCAGAGTATGTATATATTGGTTGAGGCCTGGAGAGCCGGGGAGGGAATTAAGTTCAGGGATATTGCGTTGAGACGTTAGTCCAGCTGATTAACAGCTCCTGCTCTCCCAAATTCAGGCTGACAACAAGAGCAGTGAATATTTCTTTCTTTTTTCCTATCTTTTTTTTTTTTTTTTTCCTGAGCTAGAGGGTAAACAAGTGTGATTGCAAACCTGCTACAAAATATCTTACTGATTACTTTATCTTTAAATCGTTTTTCTTTGCTCCCTACCTATATACTTCCTTTAGAAAAATTCTACACATTCTTTTTAAACTTTTTATTTATTATTTTGTGTGTGTATGGTGTGTGTGTGGAAGTACATGTGCCATGTAGAAGTCAGAGGACAATTCTGTGGAATATAGCTTTTCCTTCTACCTTTATGTGGGTTCTGCAGTTGAACTCAGTTCTCCAGGCTCAAATAATAACTACCATTACAGGGTGAGAAATCCTGCTAGCCTCTACCATACATTTTATCCTAATTAATTTTTTTGGTGTTGTTGAAAATAGGATCCTTTATCATAGCATGTATTTTTATTTTATTAGCTCATAACCAGTAACTTATTATTTTTCGTAGATAAGAATTTTGTCCCTTGTCTTTTTTTTTTTTTTTTGGTTTTTCAAGACAGGGTTTCTCTGTCTTAACTCTTGCTGTCCTGGAACTCCCTCTTTAGACCAGGCTGGCCTCAAACTTAGAGAGATCCTTCTGTGAGATCCTTCCAATCTTTCTCTTTTGAGATGGCCCCTGAGCCCTGGGGACATGTGTATTATACAGGTCTTATTTGTGAATGAGCACTCCACTGATGCTTATTTTAAAGGGATTAAAGTGTCCACTACCGCCCAGCTTATGACTTCTTCAATTAAAAGTGGCTGAATGGGGAGAGCAGCAAGATGGGTCAGTGGGTAAAGGTGCTTGTTGTACCAGTCTGGTGACCTGGATTCGATCCTTGAAACCCATCTATAGGCAGAAAGAGAGAACTTTTCAAAGTAGTCCTCTGACTTTTACATGTGTACCATAGCAAGCACGCCCCATACAACCACACGTGTTTGCGAGTGCATCATACACACACATACACACATCTTTAATAATTAAAAAAAATTGATGGGCGGTGGTGGCACATACCTTTAATCACAGCATTAAGGAGGCAGAGGCAGGAGGATCTTTCTGAGTTCGAGGCTAGCTTGGTCTACAGAGTGAGTTCCAGGGCAGCCAGGGGCTACCCAAAGAAACTGTCTCAAAAAACAAACAAGCAAATAAATTAAGAAAAGGAGTCATGGAAGATAGTTTACCAGGTCTGTGCTCACAAAGGTGGAATGCAGTTCTAGATTCCTGCTGTTCTTCCCAAGAAAATCAAATAAAGCATGCAGGAAGAATGTTTAATGACACAATTGTGACAAGCTTCAGGTCAGTGCTGTTTGTCTACAGTTGGTACCACAAAACTTAGGTTTCATTAGGTTTTTGCTTTGCAAAGGGCTGTCGGCATAGCAAGTCACTTGTCTCATCCTGTGTTGTGGGTGAGCATGCAGATTTTCAGGACAGAGGGACCGCCCAGCACAGGAAAGATGATAGCCAGAGTGCCTGGACTAAAATGTCCATTATCTAGAGGACCTGCCATTTGGGTTTAGTCTCCCTTGTAGTCAATTCCACATTTTATGAGATGCTGCATAGTAACCTGAGTCTCAAGTGAGTCTTTCAAAATCTGTGGCTTGGCATGAGCTACTTAACTTTCTGAGTCTGTAATGTGGAGATAAGAATGTCTCCCAGTTGGATTATGACAGTGAGGCCCAGGTGTGTGGAAAATTCCCGGCACCTGGTGAGCATCAGCCAGTAGCATCTTCTGGTGAAACCATCCCTATTCTTGTTAACAATGTCTTAAGCTAAAGGAATTAAGAAGATGTTAGCATGTGACAAGAATTTATTCCTCCTTCCCATCCCTGACCCCAGATTATAATCTAGCACTTCATAGTTGTACATTTAATATGTCCTAGTTGGTAAACATATCCTTTTTATTACTTATATTTATTTGTGTGTGTATGGTGGGGCAGCACTCACATGCTGTGGTGCACATGTGGAGGCCAAAGGATAATTGGCAGGAATCAGTTCTTTCCTTTTACTGTATGGGTCCCAGGGATCAAACTCAGGTCCTCAAGCTTGGCTGCAAGTGTCTTTACCCATTGAGCCATCTAGTCATCCCTGTATCTGTTGACATTAGAACATTTCTAACTGTGCTGTTGGTTTATTCAACACTTCTTTAAGCTGTCTCCCCAACCCAACCCCACGCCCTGTGTGTGTGTGTGTGTGTGTGTGTGTAGCTTAGCATGTATGTATGCATTTTGTAGGAGGCAATTTCTACTGTGCGGTTCCGGTGATTGAATTCTGGGCATCAAGCTTAGCAGTAAGTGCCCTTACCTGGTGAGCCATCCTGCCAGCCCTGAGCCATTGTTTTAACGGTTGAATATCTGTTAGGTATGATAACACTTGCAAAGCTGCAACAGTAATCATGAGCTTAACCTTCCTGTAGGAGAGACAGGAGATGAAAAAAAATATGTCAGGTGCTTTGGGTACTAAGGAGAGCTGGCCAGTAAGAGGCCAGCTGTGGACAAACGACTGTCTTCTAAATGAGAAGAAAGAAGCCTTTTTGACAATGAGACAATTGAATGGAAGCTTATGGTTACTTTAGAACAGTATGGCACAATAGGCTCTGTATATATGTCTAGTTCACTCTCTCTCTTTCTCTCTCTGTGTCTCTGTGTGTGTGTATACATATATACATACATACATATATACACATACAAGAACAAACTGAAGATGGTGAGGTTAGGGGTGTTGTCATCAGGTGAGAGAGGCATTGTGGGGCTTGAGCTGGGGAAGTAGCCTTGGAGATAGAAAAAAAATGTGGAATTTTGACCATACCTGGAAGGAAGCATTATCAGGATTTACTGATTGCTTGAATGGAAGAATATGGGAGGAAAAAAAAAAAAGGAGTCTTTTTTTTTTTTTTTTTTTTTTTTTTTTTGAGTAACTGAAAGAACAGAACTGCCATGTGCTATAAGGGAACTGTCTTGTTGGTTTGCTGCTGCTATAACAATACCACAAACTGGGCAATTTAAAAACAAGAAAAGTTTTAAAATGTACAATTGTGGAGTATGGAAAGTCCAGGATCAAAGGGTTGCATTTGAGGAGGGCCTTGGTGCTACAACTTCACATAGCAGAAGGTATCACATGGAGAAAGAACATGCTTGAGAAAATGGAACAAGGACAGGCGAATACTTGAACACAGAGGAGAGACAGTTTGCTCTTCTAACAAAGCTACTCTCGTGATTTCTGACCCACTCCTGGATGTGACAGCCTTAATCCAGTCTTACCTCCTCTTAAGCATTCCACCATCTCAGTACTGTCCTATTGGCAATTAAGTTTCAACATGCACTGGGTATGGCAATGCATGCCTGTAGTCTTAGCTTATTGGGATACTAAGGAGAAAAGGAAGAATCACCTGAGCCCAGATGTTTTGGGTCACCCCCCTTTTTTTTGTCATTGTGTATTTTGGAGGAGTTCAAACCATAGCATGCTATTATAATAGTCTCACAGCTCTGAAAAAATTCACAGTACAGCATCAACTCAAATGTCCCAAATTGAGAGTCTCATCTGAATCATATATGGGTGACATTTGGAGCACAGTTCATCCTGAGGCCTATTTTCTCCTGCTGTGAGCCTTAACTTCCAAAATACAGTGGTGGGGCAGATACTCCAAAAGGAATCGGTAGGCAAGAAGAAAGAAGTAGCTGGTCCCTAATAAGTCCAAAACCCATCAGAGGAAAATGGCATTGGTCTAAAAGCTAAAGAATGGTGTTCTTTGGGTGCTGTGGGACAGTGGCATTGTGTTCATGGGTGCTTGGGTCTTTACGGTCTCCAGCACTCCTGCTTCTGCAGCTTTGTTGGGCTTACCAGCAGTCATGGACTGGAATCCTTTACCTCAGTCCTCCCACAGTTGGAGTCTCACTGGTAGCTCTACAGTTCTGGGATCTTGCAGGTGCCCCCACCTTACAGCGTTGCTAAGCATTGTCCTAGTGGGATTTCTGTGGTGGCTCTGCCTCATGGCATCTCTGTCTAGCCTCCTCAGCTGTTGACAGCCTTCTTGAAAATCAAGGTATCTGGAGCCATGTCCTCTAGCTTTTGCATTCTGCCTGTCATAATGCTCCATAGCATGGACACAAGTGAGCCAAAGTCTTTGGGACTCTATAAGCAAGGGTGACCTTTGCTCTATTTCCAGTATTGTCTGTCATTTGTGTCTGAGATCTCACAAGGATGGCCTTTACTCTGATTTCCAGATTCGTTCCACATTTTGAGATCTCACAAGGATGACTTTTACTCTGATTTCCAATATAGTTCCTCATTTCTGTCTGCCCTAGTTAGCTTTAACAGTCATCTTGAGTTGATTGTTAAACCTAGAGTCATCTGAGAAGAGAGTCTTAAATGAAGGGATTTCCCAGGTCAGATTGTCCTGATTGTTAATGGGTGTAGGAAGCCCCAATCTGCTGTAGGTGGCACCATTTCCTGGGCAGGTGGTCTTATGCTGTATAAGAAAGCTAGCTAAGCCTGAAGCTACAAGTGAGCCAGCAAGCTGTGTTCTTCCATGGTTTCTCATTCAAGTTCCTGCTTGAGTTCCTGCCTTGACTTCTCTCTGTGATGGACTGTAACTCATAAGCCTAAATAAACTCTATCTTCCCCCAGGTTGCTTTTGGCTAGAGTGTTTAGGAAGTGCTAGCAGCAGAAAGGAAACTGAATACTGTCTGAGACTTGAAAAACACTCCAGCAAAAATGATGAATTCTTGACTTTCCTGATGCTCTTTTTCTGAGCCCTCATCAAAATCATCCCTAATGCTTTGTTCATGAAAATATAGGCTTTTCTTTCTCCAGATTAGTCCAACTTTAACCCATTGCCAAGTCCTAACCTTCTTCCATGTTTTCCTTTGTGTGTATGCAGGCTAGGGGAGGGCCTTGAGTGCCTCCTCTGTCATCCTCCACCTTACTCCTTTGAGGCAGTTTCTCCCTGAACCCAAAGCTTTTGTTTTTCAGCTGAGAACCGGTAAGCCCTAGCAATCCTCCAGTGTCTGCCCCATTCAGTTCTGGGGTTCCAGACACCACAAGGGTCACATCCAGCTTGTTAGGTGCACTCACATAGAATGCTAGATTACAGGCTCAGGTCATCATGCTTGCAGATAAGCACCCCTAAACCACTGTGCCATCTCTCAACCTCTTAGTCTGTTTTTACAGCTATAACAGAAGACCACAGACTGGGAAGATTACAAACAACAGGAGTTTATTTGGCCCACAGTTGTAGAATCTGAGAATTTTAAGATCTAAGACCATATCTGGTAAGGCCTTCATGTTCATAGCGTGGTAGAAGGCATCACATGGAGAGAGAGAACTCAGGAAGTGAAGTAACTTCCAGCAAGAAATCACACACCAGAGCCTCTTCACTTTTCTTACAAAGATACTTCCTTGATCATTAAGCCACTCATGCAATCCTTTTGTCAAGATTTGAAGATAGAGGCCTGGGGATATGGTCCACTGGTAGGGCACTTGACTTAACATGCTCAAGGCCCTGGGTTTGATACTCAGTACTGTAAAAAGAAAAAGAGAGGAACTGCCAGTGGAGGAATAAAAGCAGATCCAGGAGTGTTTGATTTTTCTGTTGTTGTTGTTGTTTTTTGAGACAGGGTTTCTCTGTGTAGCCCTGGCTATACTGGAACTCACTCATTCTGTAGACCAGGCTGGCCTTGAACTCAGAGATCTGCCTGCCTCTGCTTCCTTAGTGCTAGGAGTAAAGGCGCGCACCACTGCCACCTAGAGTTGTTTTGATCTTGTCTTAGTTCTTGAAACTGGAAAGAAGTGGTCTTGCGCTTTAAAGTAAAGAAAAAAAATTGTTAAATTGTCTTCAGTTGTTATCAGACTAATGGAATTTCCACACAAGATTTGGATATAACTGACTCATATATTGGAAAGAAAGGTAAGAATATAAGGTTGATGTCGGTTATTTTGATGCAATAAAAGAGGACCCTAGAAAAGATCAAGCTGTTGATTTTCCATTGCTTTTAATAATGTGTGCAGCAGATACACTGTACCCTTTCATCCTTGACCTGTGCCACTCTCTGTCCTGGAATATCCACATAGCTCTGCCTGAAAGTAGCATCAGTGTCAGGCACCTACGGGTTATTGTGTTCATCAGTTACTGTGCTTTGTCAGGTACTGTGCAAGCAACTGGTGATGTATGGAGAGGATACTTTTCCCTAGGGAATCTGTTGCTTTTTGACTTTTATGGGTGGCAGCCATCAGCTCTTACACTCAAATGTTTTGATCAGTGCCTATGGCCTAGAGAGAATACAAGAGTGACTGGAAACAGACCGTCTGCTCTCATGTTCCTCTTTTTCTTTGAGTCTTGCTGTATATACCATGCTGATCTTAAACTTGCCTTCCTTCTCAACTTCCTGAGGAAC
Source organism: Cricetomys ansorgei (assembly GCA_026225945.1). Lineage (NCBI taxonomy): Eukaryota > Metazoa > Chordata > Mammalia > Rodentia > Nesomyidae > Cricetomys > Cricetomys ansorgei. The sequence continues at coordinate 34,916 of JAMJFZ010003582.1, forward strand.
AGGATTGCAGCAGACATTCACTCACTACCATCCTTGATTTCCTGATTCTTTCTTCCTTTTTTTCTTTTTTGAAACAGGATCTTATGTAGCCAAGGAGGACTTTAAATTCCCAATCTTCCTAACTTTACCTCCCAAGTTCTGGGATTATAGGTATGCACCACCATGTTCAGTTATTTCATCCTTAAAGACCTGATTTATGCACTGATTTATGTTAAAAGCACTTCATCTTTTGGCCTCTCACTTCATTCAAGTGATATAATGCAAAGAGCATCACTGACCAGCTGAGCAGTCTAGAAATAGAAGAGAAAGTCTCACAGTTCAGGGACACACAGCACTCTGACAGCAGGTCCATTCTTTAGAAGCAGAAATCCAAAATATTCATTCTCCTCAGATTCTCTGGGCTGTTTATATGCAGAGATTAAAACAAAACAAAACAAAACAATCAACAGTGTGGGTTGTGCCTTGGGCTCCCAGTTGCACAACTGGAATTTCAGGTAGGAAAAGCAGAATAATTGCAAGAAGAGTGTGTGTATGTGAATATTCTTGGGGTTTTCTGGTTTAGTTTTCTAGGCTATGCTATTTTATTCTCTCACTTCCTTTATAGCTAACATGAAACAAATTACACTCAGGTTCTGGTGAAGAAAAGCATCTTACCATTTTGTTAAAATGAATAGAGTGGATTGGGGTGTGAAGTGCTTGGTTGAAACATTTCCTTCTTAATTTGGAGGACTGCTGGCACTAAATGTTCTTTCCCTATAGTTAGGGATGCTAATACAGATTCTTGCATGATATCAAGACTTCCCATTTGGTAGGGAGATAAAAGAGAAAATTTTCCAATATATTTTGGATATGGAATCCCTGTTCTTCCTAGAAACATTTTTAGTTTAAAGTGTTTTATGTATATGCATTCGCGTGAATGCATGCCTTCCACCACTCTTGTGCCTGGTTCTGAAGAGGCCAAAAGAGGGCACTGAATCCTCTGGAAGTTGAGTTATAGATGACTGTGAGCCATCATGTGGATTCTGGGTCCTCTGGAAGAGCATCCAGTGCTCTTAATTGCTGAGCTATCTCTCTAGCCCTGAAACATTTCTTTAGGTCCTAAAAATCCTTGATGTGTTAGTAGGAATGAGGAAATACATCTAAAAATTTCGTTTTCTAACTGGAGTTAGAAGTCATTTAATCAGCTCCTTGGCCTCATAGCCAAAAACCGTATTTGTTGCCAGGGGAAAAAGCCAGCCACTGGAGGGACCAGTTGTTTGGGCCAAAGACTTTTTTGGAAAGCTAATGTGCTGGCTAGTTTTGTTTAACTTGACATAAGCTAGAGTTACCTGAAAGGAGGGGACCTCAATTGATAAAATGCCTCCATAAAATCTAACTATGCAGTAATTTCTTAATTAGTGATTGATGGGAGGGGGGCAACCCATTGTGGGTGGTTCCATCCTTGGGCTGGTGGTCCTGGGTTCTCTAAGAAACCAGGCTGAGCAAGCCATGAAGAGCAAGCAGCACCCTTCCATGGCCTCTGCATCAGCTCCTGCCTCCAGGTTCCTGCTCCGTTTGAGTTTCTGCCCTGACTCCTTCAATGATGAAGTACAGTGTGGAAGTGTAAACCAAATAAACCTATTTCGTCAAAACTTACTTTTGGTCATGGTTTCATCACGACAGGATCCCCAACGAGGACAGCTAGCATGGAGCCTGTGGCCAACGAAGGCCACCTTGCTGGGGCGCTATGGGTGCAAGGCTTGCAAAGGGAGTCAGGAAGATAGGCTGGCACGAGGGTGTTTAGAAATGTTGGGAGGTGTGCTTTTCTGACACCAGGCAAGGCTGCTCACTCTGAGTCACTGGGGGTTCTGGGCTCTGTGAATCTAAAGAAAAGTTTCTGACTACAAAGTTCTAGGATTCATGTCTTTTTAGCTTTTCTCTGAATTGGTTCCATTGTAGTTACAAAAGGGTCATTTACCTTCTCAGAAGATAACTAAGCAACTTTCTGTGGAGGATGGTGTGGGGGGTAGGAGGGTGGGTGGTGTCTGTGGAAGGCAACTTCCTCAGCAAGATAGTAAAATGCAACTTTTCATTGTTCAGTCGGAGGCATCATCTACAGCAAAGCCGTGTGTGGGGGTGTGGGGTGTGGGGTGTGTGTGATGACTTCAATGGAGTGTAGAGGCCAGAGGAAGACATTGAGTGTCCAACCCTACCTACTTTATTCCCTTAGAATGGGATTTGTCAGTGAATCTGGAGCTCACTGATGGTTTGTTGGTTTATCCCTAACTAAGACTGGCTAGCCTGTGGGCTCCAGAACCCTGTCTATACTTTGGGGCCACACCCAGCTTTTGTGTGGGTGCTGGACATACGAATTTAGGTCCTAGTGTTTGCAGAGCTAAGGCTCTTACCCGCTGAAGCATCTCCCCAGCTTGCCAACAGCTTTTAAGTTAACTAGAGGGTTTGCTCTGCCACAACCTTGGGCAAATTGTTTGCCTCTCTATGCCTTGGTTTCTCCACTTGTCAGTTGGAAACAGTCAAACTGGTGTCTCCCTCATAAGATTCAGTCCGTCAGTGCTTAGGAATGTGCCCAGGATATTAGTGCTTAAGAAATGTTTATTATCAAAAGGTTATTTAGCAAGTGTTCCACCAAATTTCAACCATGTGCTGAGAGGAGACCCCTAGGACCTGCACGCTGTGAGGCAAGTGTTGAGAAAATCTCCTAGGACCCAGTTTATTTTTCTCCCTCAACCTTTAAGGTCACTTGACTAAAACAAAACTAAACAAACTACTCAGAACTGCAAAACGTTTAGAATGCTTAGGTCATTTAGGGAAAAGGTTCTGTTACCATTTTTCTTATTTTATGTTGGGCTTTAGAAATTAACTCCTTGGTCTTGAGGCTCTCTTTTTTTTTTTTTTTAAGGTTAAAAAGAATTTTTTTATGTGTGTGGGTGTTTTGCCTGCATGTGTGTCTGTGGACGTCCTGAATTCAATGTTTGGGGAAGCCGGAAGAGGGGATCAGCTCCCCAGAGTTGTAGACAGTTGTGAGCTGCCATGTGGGTGCTGGGAATTGAACCCGAGTCTTCCAGAAGAGCAGTCAACGCTCTTGACTTCTATGCCATCTCTCCACTCTTGGGGCTTTTCTTCTTCTTTTAAAAAATATTTTTTAAAGATAATAATGACATCTCTTTTGGTTTGGTTTTGTTTTTTGAGACAGGGATTCTCTGTTGTAACTCTGGCTGTCCTGGAACTCACTCTGTAGACCAGGCTGGCTTTGAACTCACAGAGATTTGCCTGCCCCTGCCTCCTGATTTCTGAATTAAAGGCATGTGCCGCCACCACCCTGCATAATGGCATCATTTATCCCTCTCTTTTGTTCCCTCCAAGCCTTCCCATGCACCTCCCACCTGGAGCTCTTCCAAATCATGGCCTCTTTTGCTCTACTTATTTGTGTGTGTGTGTGTATGCTCTTGAGATCCCTTTCTCTGTTCTGAAGAGTGAGTGGCTTCTCACCTTGTGAAATCCAGTCCCCACCTCTTTCCTGGGTCACCCCTTGCTGCTGCTGAGCCCCCAGGTGAGAGTTAATTTCAGACACTTGGCTTTCAATTTGGAACTTCCATCTGGTCCTGAAAGCAGTTTTTTTCTCTCCAGCGTCTCTAGTCTACATGCTCACATGCAGAGCCTTTTCCTCCATGTCCCTGGTGGCCACAGTGGCAGACATCTGAGGAAAGCTACCTGGTCCCAACCCCTTGATCTGCTGGGGGCGGGGGGTGTTCCTCTGGGTGTGTTTTTCTTGAGAGGTTTTTTTTTTGACTTTGCATTTCTGTGACGGATTTTGAATTGTATTTGGTTTGTAAAGTGAATACAGATGTTGTGGGTTCACTTCGAATCTCTTGAACACTTTTTTACTTTCATTAGAATTGAAAACTGCCTACTGTGCAGCACCTCACACTTTCCATTTTTATTCTTAGCTGAGTGTTGGGAGCTGCTCCAAACATGCATCATGTAGGGCCTCCTAAAGACTGAGGGAAATTTTATTCGTGGGATATGTCTTTCTCGTTAAAGGTCTCAACATTTTAGTATTCTCTCATTTCCAGTTGTGTTCATGTGTTAGTCTGTTTTTAGTTAATATAAGAGAAGGCTTAAAGCTGGATATTAAAAAAAAATAGAAGTTTGTCTAGCTCAAAGTATAAGTCCAAAATCAAGTGACTTTAACACTTAAGCCTCTGTTGAGGGCCTCCTGGTGATGACATCACAATAGCAGGAGCCAGGGCAGAAGAGATCACATAAGACGGAAAGAGGAGACTTCAAGAACCAGCCTTTGTCCCTTAGACGTTTCCTCTTTCAGGACCCCGCTGGGTCTCACCAGAGTTATATTAGTGTTTTTTGAGGGCATACCCCAGTGAACTGATGTCCTTGCAGTAGGCCCAGCCTTTGAGTTCTGCCACATGCCAACACTGCCCACTTCATACAAAACTTCCAGTGTATGACCTGCTGAGGGGCACATATAAACACAGTCAAAGGACAGTAGTCCCAAACTTTTGATTTGATTTTTTTACTTACTAAAACTGTTTAATCTATCCCCTACCTCCCTTCCTCACCCTTTAAGCTTTTTAAAATTTAACTTTTTGGTTAAGTTTTTATTAAAAATTTAATGTTTTGCCTGCATGTGTGTATGTACACCACCAGGTTAGCTGTAGGACCGCAAGGGTTTAGGATGCCACGCGGTACACAGTGGGTGCTCAGGAAGTGCCTGTTGTGAGAATGAACGCTTTGTACCTTGCTTCATCCAGCCCTTTTTAAAGTTTGAGATACGATCTGGCTGTTTTTTGCTCAGGTTGGATTCAAACTCCTGAGCTCCAATGATTCCCCGGCATCCGCCCACCAGGTAGCTGAGACTACAGTTGCAAGCCCGCTACATTGGCCTGCCTTTCTAGAACATGGCTGTCTGTGGCTCATGTGCACATGCTGTTGTACCTCTTCCCAGGTAAATCACTCCTGCAAGTTACAGTGTACTGCTGATCATTTATACTGCTGCCCAGCAGAGCATTTTCTGTCATCTGGAGGTGGCTTGACAGTCATGCTGTATGGCCTGGGTCATTATGGATTATTAGGCTCAAGAGTCCTATGGACCTGGTTTCACTCTCATGAAAGAAGCACCCTGAGTTTGACTGTCCCTGGGGCTCAGTGCAAGTCATCACAGATCGTAATCTGTATAGAAACGAGGTTGCTGGGGTCTCTTGAGACAGACACTGCTTACAGGTAATTGCTGGAAACTAAGAATATTGCAAAACATAAAACCCTGGAGAATAATACAAGGCCTTGGAGACAAACCGACCTTGCAGAGAGCAGAAGGTGTGAGCCTGTGACTTGCTTCTGGTGCTCAATGTGGGGAAGAGAAGAGTGGCCAGAGGCCTTGGGCTGTGAGTATGAAATGGGATTGCAGCTCTCAAAACCATCTGGGCCAGGATACTCAGTACCTCTGTCCACCCACTTAGAGCTGCCCCTCAGCATGTTTTTATGTCCTGTGGGAAGCACAGAGCTCAGGACACATCCTCCACTGTGCCCTTAGCCCCGCAACAGCCATCCTTATCAGCCTTCTAGGCAAGGGGCAGGCAGTCAACAGCTTCCTGAGTCCTGTTTGTTGTTAATTGCATGGAAGGAAGGGCTGTAGATCTCTGGCTGACTGATGAGGTGAGAGCCCGAAACTCAGGTGGCAAGTTGAAAGCCTTTGCAAGCCTGGTACTCACAGAGGCCAGAAGAAGGTGTTGGTTCCCTTGGAACTGGCTACAGATAGCTGTGATATGAGACTGGGATCTGAACCGAGACCCTCTGCAAGAACAGCCAGTACCCCCACTCTGACCTCCATTTTTGAAACAGGGGTTTTCTTGTCTTAAAGTTACAAGTCTTCTGCCTCCAAGTCCTAAGCACAGCTATTACAGGTGTCACACACCCAAGATTGTAGTTTTCCATCAGTGCTCCACCTGCTGTGAAGGTGAGGACCCTCTCAGTGCCCGTGACTCTAGCTCACTTCCAGAATCCTCCTGCTTTCTGCTTATCATTGGGTGCTTTCTTGAGGTGGAACTTCTTTGTATTTTGCCTTTTCTGCTTTGTCCAGTGTGAATAGCTGATACTTTCGATATGGTCCAGGAGTTTCTTAATGGCTTCACCAGATATTCTGTTCCCGGAAGACTGCTCTCATGCCCCTTGTTCGCACTCATCCATCAGTTCCTAGAAATGAGCCTTTCTAGCTATTCGGGACATTATAATATTAATAAATATATGTATATCCCCAACATGGACAAAATGTGATGGTTGGCCAGTGGGGGAAACTGTGAATCAGAATTCCTGGAAAGAAGCTGTGTGAGCCCTGGCTGGTTTACAGATTAGAACTCCAGTCATAAACAGAGGTTGCATTGCTGCAGGTCCATCACCTAATTGCGGTTTACTTTGGGCTGTCTTGAAGCCACTAAATAGCCATTCCTTGCCTCCCTCTGTCAGACCTAGCATCGTGTGACTAGCAGATAAAGACATTCCTAGTGTATTCGCTTAGCAAAACCCTGATCTTCCATCAGTGAAATGTCTATGAATGTCATCTATTGGCAGAGTCCTCTACCTCTGACTATGACCCACCTACGCGATGTGCCCACCAGTGTATTTAAAAGGTGTCTTGATTTCTGGCTTTCTTCGTTCTCTTACTGTAAAACTTCATAAGTTGCTACCTCATCTGAACACAGTATTTGGCAAGACCCAAATCTGTATCCCTAGGTCATGATCACTTACATTTAGCTTTAGAATAAACCATGTCGTTTATTCCTTGAGATGAGAGCCATTGCTTGCATTGGTACCAGAGTCTTCATCTCTGAAAGTGTCACTTTGGTTGGATTTTATGGTTTTAAAATGTATTCCATTTTTTTGTGTGTGTTTCATAAAACTTGGTAGAATGTTGGCATTTTCTTCAGTTGGGCACTGATCATATTGTACAAGATTTGTGATATAATCCAAATATAAACTTCAGCATCTGTCTTCATTAATTGTATGACATGTTAAAGCATTTGTGTGAATTGTATGAAACTGACGTGTCTGAGTAAAGTTTTCTTCTCATGGCTGGATGTCTTTGTATGTTGTATGTTGTTGTATGTTGTATGTTGTATGTTTGTATGTTGCTGAGGCTGGTCTTGAATTCCTGGATGTGAGGGGTTCTCCTACATCTGCCTTTCAGGTAGCTATGATTATGGGGTGTGTATCCATATCTGGATGATTAACCTTTGAATTCCAATTATGGAAGGTAAACTATGTTAAATATAACGTACCACATTGCATCATGCTTTGTGGTTTCCAGGAGAAATATCACTTTCCAAGGGAACTATGAATACTGGGGTCAGAAAAGACGTAAGACATTTGAAAGAAATTTTAAAGTCTTCATAAGTACACCTCAAACACTGCATCACAGAGTAATGACTTGCTTTTGTGGAGAATGGCACAATGGAATCTCTTGGACATGAAGTCAGTGTGTCTTTTTTTTTTTTAACTCTGGATGATAGTATGAATGTATTTGCTTTATAAATATCCCTTGAGTAAACATACCTATCTAATGTGGACTCCTATCCCCCTGGAAAAGTGAGTTCACATCCACTTCCCTAAAGCACTTGCTGCTGCTGCCACCGCCGCTGCTGCCGCTGCCTTAGCTGCTCTGGGGAGTCTCACTTGTGAATCCTTGCATCTTTCAGGGGCTGGGCATTTGATCTGCCAACAGTGTCTCCCTCAATCTTCCTGCTCTGACTTTCTGTCTTAGGCAGGATGTGCTGGACCCAGAAGCACCATGGGTGAGGTCAGAGCTGTACCCTGTCCCATGTGTGTCCCTCTAGAGGCTCGTCCTCCTCACTGTCATCCTGGTAGGGAAAATCTATGACAGGCCATGTTTCCCACCAGGGCTCCTAGGTGATACATCCTTGTGTTTGTCTTAAAAGAATGAGTTACTAGACTCTATGAAGTTCAGGCATACGCTAATAGTAGGAAACACTCTAGACACAGAGACATAGTCACAACCCCTATTCTTGTCTTTATAACTGTCTTTAATAGTGAAGGAAATCAGGAAATGGCATTCTCGATGCCATGCAGAAGGCTTTAGTTAGAGATACCAAAGCACAGAGGAGAGGGGACACCTCAGTGACCCCAGCCCTAGCAGAGACCACTATCAGCCAGTGTATGGCTCCATTTAAAATGTAACTTCTCTAGCCCTTGCTTTATCATATTAATCCTTTCCAGTGGCATTTAGGGGCCACTGAAGATTCTCACATAAACAAATTTAGGAAATGGTTTTCAGTATAGTGGAGTGTGGAATGTGAAGGCTAGTGAAAAGAGAGAGTGAGCTGGAGTCAGGATCCCTAAGACACTCAGGGAACCTTGCTGGTGCAGGTCTCGGAGTGGCTCTCCCAAGTGTCATTCGTTGGCTCTAGTTAGACTCTGTTCAACCAAGCTTACCACAGACCAAGAGGTATGGATCTTCACAAAGGAGCAGGGCTCTTTCCAGGTTGACTCAGAGCTACAGAAATGACCTTTGTACAGCTGTACACCTGTTGTAATTTCAGCAATCAGTAGGATCATTGAAAGTTCAAGACCAGCTAGGACCACATAGTGTAAGACTTTGTCTCAAAAATGGCAAAGAAATCATCAACCAACCAACCAACCAACCAACCAACCAAAGCGGTAGCAGGAAATAAGGGTTAGTGGGAATTCCTTTTGTCTCCTTTTCCTGCTTGTTCATTGCCCCTGCTTGTCTTCCTCCCTTGGACGGCGGATCTTCTCAGAGCTTCTTCCTCCCGAGGGGGCCTTTGTAGACTTGCCAATTACCAAATCAGAATCAGATTTGGCAAAACTCATATTTGGGCTTTGCCAAACATCTTCTCCTCATGGCCCCTTGAGTTCTCTGATAAAAGAGCCTGGGAGGCTGAGTCATCCCACAGTGTCAGTGGGATTGCAACCCAGGCTCTGAGTCCAGCTAGGTTTCTGACTCAGGATGAAGCGTGACAGACTCGCATAGGAGAGGATTTTGTATTACCTTTCCTTCAGTAGATTTTTGACCTGAGTGGGAAGAAGGGAGAAAATGGGAAAAGGTTTATGTGAAATTGTTGTGCCCCTCCTCCCCAAGTACCACCAGGAGACCACCAGTTCAGATGCAAAAGCAAGGAGCCTTTATTCTGCAGAGCAAACCAGTGCACTGGGGTCTGGCACCACCACAAAGATGGTTGACCTGAGCAGCTTCCTGCAAGGGTTTTGAAAGGGAGCAGGGGATCTCTCTGATTGGTCATTACCCAGGCACTGGATTGGCTCAGTAAATGTAACATGGCGACAAGGATTTTTGGGAAAGTGAGTACTCACCATTAAACAGAGAGGTTTGTGGGAAAGTGAGTTCTTGACATTAAACACAGGAGAGGTTAGTGCCTTTACCACTAGGGGCATTGGGCTTTTCAAAATAGCATTCTGTGCTCTCCCTTTCACATGTTTTATGGGTGGATACAGGTCCTCCCCTCTGTAGATGCTGAATGTCTTTTCACTATTGTGTCAGCATTGCGATCATTCCAGAACTGCTTCTTGTAGTTCCTTTGACTGTAATGGCTTCCCTTTCTAGAGTTATGCTGGCCAACAGATGGATGTAGCAAGCTTAGCTAGAACCTGGTAAATACCAAGAATGCAGAAACTACCCCGAATCTGGATTTGCATATGTGGAACCAGTTTTCCAAACATGTCTGTGTTCTCAGGATATAGTGAAGTTGTTTGGAAAGGATGACACAAGCCAAGATGCCTTGGGGTGCCTGTCACTCCAGGCACTGAGGAGGTATTTGCTTAGTCATTGTGCAGGGTGGGCATAGTCATGAGTTTCTGAGAGCCCTTGTCTTCAAGTGAAAGAAAGAAATCAGAATGCTTTCATCCTAGAATAAAGTAGCCAAGGGAAGGAAGGCAAGGGTCAGCAGCCATTGCTGCAGGATCCATTAGAAGCCAGGTCTCTGCTGGGCCAGCCTGAGGACGTCAGTGTCAAAGCCCTGATCCCGGGAGCTGCAGTCAGCCTATGTCCTCTGCACACAGCTGTCTGCTTCTAGAGCTCTGTGTAGGATCAGGCTGCTCACTGTCCCTGTGACCTAACCTTTACCACTCCCCAAGAGCCTCAGTGGTGAGAGGAGTTTAGACTGTGTTGTCCTGGGTCTAAGGGAGTCAGATTTTTGGAGCACCAAGGTGCCTTGGATCAGGTTTGTCCTCTTCATTTGATATCTCAGAAATCCCAGGTCCGGAGAGATTAAGGTCTTTGACTGAGGACACTTCTCATTGAATGGACAAACCAGTAGTGTCATTCATTCTAGGGTTGAGAGAAAACCTCAGTCACGCTGGGACAGGATGAGTGGTGGTGGCTGTCGTCATTTGCACTGTCATGTCAGGAAGTGCGTGGTGGTGGAAAGGACCGTGTGCTCTTGAGGTGGGCAGGGTAAGAAGAAGGGCCCTAAGAAGAGCTGCTGAGCAGACCCGGGAGAGGACATGGGGAAGGGGCCTGTGTGAGCTGCTGGGAGGCCAGAGGGCGAGGTGTAGGGGAGGAGTCTTCATCAGGCGAGTTGTGTTCCACCCGGATTCTTAAGTTGAAGCCTCGCCACCGTCCATACCTCAGAATCTGGCTCTTTTGGAAAAAGGGTCTTGAAGGAGGTGATCATGTGAAAATAGTGTACAATAGGAAGTACTTCCTCAGCCCACTTGGAGCACTGAAAGCTTCATCTTGTGCATCCAGTAGTTCTCTGCACACACCTAATGGGTGCCCTAACTTAATGTACTTGACAGGGAATCCCTAGGGGCAGCACAAAGGCTCGGTCTGACATAACTTCCCTTCCTTCAGATGCCAGTCACAGCTCTAGGTTGTAGGCTGTGCTTATGACTCTATACACTCTATACACTAGAGAGCCTGCTGACTGTGTGCTAGGGCCGCTTACAGCGCTCAGAGACACATTTGCCTGTATTTAGAGGCCTGCCAGAGCCCCAGAGGACTTCATATCCTACAGAAACTCTGCTGCTAATATTTGCAATAGTTAAGAAATGGAATGAGCCTAGACGTCTATCAACGGATGAACAGATAATGAAAATGTAATCCATATGCAGAATGGAATTTTATTCAACTGTGAAGAAAGATGAAATTATGGAATTTCTAGGTAAACGAATGGGACTGGAAAAAACTATATAATGAGGTAACTCAGGTCCAGAAAGTTAGACATTGCACTCTGAAGTATGTAACTGGCTGCAAATTTTTAGTTGTCCCTGTTTAAAATGGAACATCTGTTGAGACCTGGGACAGAGAAAGAGGCCATGGCAGGAAGAAGTGTTGCTTAGGCCCAACAGCTTTTGGTGGAGTCTGTGGGGTCTCTATGCACAGTGCCATCTCATCTATTCAAAGTGATGCTTTGACTTCTTTCCCTGTTTGTATCCGTTTTATTCCTTGTCTCATTTCTCTAGCTGAGACTCCAAGTGCTATATTATTAATGGGAGTGTGAGGGTGCAGACTAGGGTGATGTTTTCATGGTGAGGTGTGTTCCTTCCACCCCTGGCCTCTCTGTGACTTACGTCATTAAGGGTTATTGGGTTTTGTCCCAGGTCTTCATGTCTATTGCGACTATCATGATTTCTGTCATTGAGTCCAATTATGTGATGCATCAAAGATACTGATTCATGTGTGTTATATTACCTCTGCATCTCCAGAATGAAAGCAACTTGATTATATGAATGATCTTGTTTGATCTTTAAAAGAAATTTTTTAGTTTATGTATTTTATGTATGAGAGTTCTGTCTGCATATCCATGTATATGCCAGAAGAGGGCATCGGATCTCATTGCAGATTCTTGTGAGCCAGCATGTGGTTGCTGGGAATTAAACTGAGGACCACCAGTGCTCTTTTACCACAGAGCCATAGCTCCGACCCATGAATGATCTTTTTGATGTGCTCTTGAATTGGGTTTCCTTTTATTTCATTGAGGATGTGTACATCCAGTTTTAAGGAGACCAGTCTGAAATTTCTTTTTCTTTCTGGGTTTTGTACCAAGGTACTACTGGCTTCATAAAAACAATATGGAAGCACTTCTTCCTTTTTACTTTATGGAAGGATTTGTTTAGTGTTGGTGTTCATACTTTGTTGGTAATATAGACTCTTGCCATGTCTAGTCCTAGGCTTTTACATTTTTAACTAGATGGTCATTATCACTGCTGGTTGTAGAACTATTGGAATTTCAACTTTATTTAACTTTGTGGCATATCGTCTAGAAATGCATGTTTCCTGTAGATTTTTCCAACTGAGTGATACATGTTTTAAGATATGACCTGTGACTTTCTGAATTTCACTGGTATCTGTTGAAGTATCTCTGTTGATCTCTGATCTTCTTAGTTTGCCTAAGAGTTTTTTAAAATTTTGTTCATTGTTTTCAAAGAGCCAACCCATTGTAGAATTATTTGTATTGGTGTGTCTATACTATTCACTGCTACTTCTTTGATTAACTTTGACTTGTTTCTGGTTTTTCTAAGGCTTTCCAGTATATCGTCAAGCTATTTCTGTTAGATCGAATCTGATATTTTCATGTAGACAGTTAAGCCTAGTATGTTGCATTTTCAGCTGTGTGATATGCAAGCACCATCACACTCCTTCGCTCCTTCTATCTAGGCTCCGATTCCCCTAGGTGGGGTAATAGATTCCCCTAGGTGGGGTAATAATACCTGCATGACTAGGGTTGGGCCCAAGACATCCACATGGCTAAGAAGAAGAATGTGATTAGGTCTAAAAAGGTAAGATTAGGTCTAAAAATGTAAAAAGCTTGTCACCACAGCACCCATGATCCCAACAGGGATGGTGAATTGCAGGCTAGCCTGTGCTACACAGAAGCAACATGCTTGAGAAAGGAAAAGGGAAAGAGGTCCTGCCACTTATGCCAATGTGTGTAAAATTGGAGGATTATATGCTGAGCAATGTAAGCCACAAAAGAAGGCACATATTGCATAGAGGAACATAAAACCAAGCAGTACAGGATGGGAAGACCTCTGTCTAAACATGACAGTGATCCAGCTGGTACTGGGAAAGCAGAGATCTACTGTACGTTCTAAATGACCGTAGTGAATTATGGTGAATTACAGCACTTCTCGTGATCCAGGGGAAGTAGTGTAAAGAGATGATGTATCACAAAATGGTGGCATTTGTTTTAAATATACGATAAATTTATTTCAAAAATAACTGTCTTTGTTTAGCAGGTACAGATTTTCTGTGAAGTTCGTGGTAACAGTTCCACAGGGCAAGCCTGGTGCCAGGCTCTTACATACATCCTGGATGCTGGTTTTCACCCGGAAACCCAATGCATAACATCAGCAGTCACTCAGCTTTCAGTATCTGGGTCCTTTTCTCAGGGGCTGTCTGCGTGGTTCAGTTGTGCAGGTATAGGTTGATGTCACTGCTGTAGATGCTGCAAATCTAAAGATCCCCCAAAGGGACTGCCGGTGTCTGTACCTCTGGCCCTTGCAGCTTGCAGTCCTTAACTGGTGTCTGTGCCTAGGTGATGATGGGGACAGTAACACAGCTGACTCTTTGTGCTCCATGCACACAGCAGTGGAAGTGGTGGGTGGAGGGGAATGAGGAGCACCCCACCCTCTCTTGGCTCCTGCCAGGACAAGAGGAATCACCCTCAGTGAGGAATTTCACTCAGTGTTCTCCACAACAAGGGAACAGTGCAAGGTGCTGGCTGCTCTCATATCAGCACACATTCTTCTCTTGTTCTGCAGTCCATCCACTTTTGAGTCTCTGGCTTTATCAACAGGAGCCTGTCCCATCAATGAGAAAAACAGGGGTTTGGGTGAGAATTAAGAGTCAGTTGTCCATCATCTTGTAACTGCCCACCCCTTTCCCAATGGCTGGAGCCATCAGGCATCACCTGTGTGTCTCTCTTCCACTCAGGGTGTCTGTGTTAAAAAGGTGGTTTTTCCTAGACCCATCCTTCATATGAGACAGGGATGTGTCTAGTGTTTTGCTGCAGTTTCACACCATGGAGCTTTGGAATGTCAGCACATTGACAACAGGAGCACCTGACTTTCCCAGTCTTTAATGAAGATAATGTAGCAGCAGCAGCAGCAGCAGCAGCAGCAGCAGCAGCAGCAGCAGCGACATTGTGCATGCCAGGTGCTCCCTTTGAGGTAGAGCTGTTCAAAGTAATAAGCCAAATAGTTTGCACTAGAGGTTGGGTTCAGCATGTGGATAAAATTCAGTTCCTCTTTAGCCATATTAGAGGGCTCTGGATCTTTCTGCTTGGTGGGAATGTGGCTAGTCACCATGGACCACCTGGAGGAAGGCCCACTCAGTCTGGTCGGGGATTTCGTTGGTTTCCCCTTTGACATTTCCCTGCCCCCACAGTACTTGTTACCCGCTCCTTCTGGACTGAAGTGGCAAACAGTGCAGACCTCACCTTGGATCTTCTCAAAGGACACTTCTGAGGTCAGCCTCACCTTGCACATGGCTGGACGCCTTAGGGCAGAGTGGGAAACAAGGTGCACACTGGCTTTACATGGCTCCTAAGAAGCAGTAGAGCGGGACGGTTAGTTTTTGAGATGGGGTGCAGTAAGGAAAGCTGATTTGGAGGGACATCTAGGCATTTACAGAGGGGAAGCCACATGAAGTATTACCTTGTTTGGAACGTGAATCCTCTCCAAGCAAACTTCACTGGCATCACCTGTGCACAGGGCACATTAGGAGGAGTGTGTGTGCGAGAGAGACCATTTATAGAGTACCTATGAAAGCAGAATGTACAATCAGAGACTAGAGCTGAGGTGATTTGTGAAGGTCTCTGGACCTCTGTGTGTGTGTTTTCAGTAACCATGATGCCGTTGAGATCTGCACCAGAGCTGTGGGGCTCAGCTGTCCCTGTCCACTCTGTATTCACTTCTGTGCTGCGGATGGGCCTCCCTGCTTCTCAGTCTTCTGATGCTTGTTCTAGCCTGGCCAGTAACTTGTTGCCTAGATACACCTCCTGGGGTCTTCTGCTTCTCCTGCAGCTGTGTTCTCTCTCTGTCTCACAGGCACCCCTGGAGACCAGTAGCTGTGGTGACATTCTCACTGTGCATGAAGCCTGGTGTTTTTGCTCAGTGTTTATGATAATCACCAGCGCTCTGTGGATCTCCCCTCCCAGTGTGTCTGAGTCCTGCTCAGAGCAATGCACTGGGCCATGACTGTTCAGGCACTACTGCCCAGCACAGAGCTCCCTACAGGGGAGAGGCAGAAGGATGATTAGCTGAGACCTCCTTCCCAGAATCTTCCCTCAGTCTGAAAAAGGTGACATCTCCCACCCTTTGTCTTCAGACACAGAATATTTTGCATCTAGTTTCAGCCTGTGATAAGGACCCAGCTTCTCACTGGCACACAGCCCTGGCTCAGCATGGTGTCAGCCTCCAGGGAGCACAGTGGCTCCAAAGCACTTGAGACACCAGAAAGAGGGGCTCTTGGTAGAAATATGTAGGACTTATCCTTAGCTGTGCTGGCCTGTGCTGGGGGATGGGCCCTCAGTATGATTCCTCCTGACTGCTCAGCTGCTCCCTCCACCAACCCTTCTCCCACATTCTTGCCAGTCTCAGGCCACCATCTCCTTGTGTCGACATGTCGTTCAAGTTTTGGAGGACTCTTTGGGAGGGAGGATGGGATGGGATCTTCTCTCTGGGATGACAGATACTGTGTCACTGTCCCCCTAAATGTGCGTGCTAAGGTAGGTGAGGGAAGAGGATGAAACAGAAGTGTATCCACCTACTTGCTCAGCCTGTGTCCCTGTGACCTTCTCTGTTGGCTGCCATGATTCTGCTCCTGCCCATGTGTTGTCTCTCTCTCCCTGGAACACAGCAACAACAAATTTTGAAAGGCCGTGCCTATCCTGTTCTTCAGGCCTTTCCAGCCCCAGAGTCTTGGTGGGACTCTGGGCACATCCTGGCCTTTTCCAGAGTAGTGCTCTTTGGGATCTGACTCCCTGGGGGATGGGCATGTGTCTGGTGAGGATTCAGTGCCTGTGCTTCCATCCTGGGCTTCCTCCCTGGGAATCCAGACTTCCTTGCAGTTTGGAAAGAGCGCTTCCTTGCTGGGATAGGAGGCTTCCTCCTTCGGATAGGGTGCTTCCATGCTTGGAGAGGGTACCTCCTTGCTGGGAAGGGGTGGGTCCTCGCTGGAACAGGGTGCTTCCTCATTGGGAAGGGGTGCCTCCTCGCTGGGAAAGGATGTTTCTTCACTGAAGTGCTGTTCGATGTGTGCTCACAGGAGGATGTCTCTGTCCTTTCTTCTGAGGACTCAGAGCTCTCAGTGTTTTCAAATTCCGCGTTTGTATAGCTGGAGCATGTTGACACGGAGGATGTTTTTGATGAAGTTGTGGACCCGCTGCTGCTCTCAATCTCTCTGCCATTTTGGATTTTCTGGTGGCAGACATTTCCATGCTCAGGGGAGAGGTAATCTGGTATACAACAGTCTCTAGATAATATCTTGTTTTTTGTCATTGACCGTGATTCGCCTTTAAATGGAAGGGTCCCGGTTACTAGATAGAAGAGGACCACTCCCAGGCTCCATATGTCTGCTGGGAGCACTTCGTATTGTTCCTTGCTGAATACCTCGGGAGCACAATATTCCTTGGTACCACAAAAACCTTTGGTCTTTTCTCCAGAGGCCAGTCTCTTTCCAAGTCCAAAGTCACTTAATTTGATGTGGCCTTCCCAGTCAACCAAGATGTTATCGGGCTTTAAGTCTCGGTGCGCAATGTTGTGGCTATGGATGTATTTGACTGCCAGAGCGATTTCCCAAAATAGAGGCCGTGCCTCCTCCTCCCCCAGAGGTCCACGTTTGATGACATGTTTGAGTAAGGGTCCCCGGGCAGCATACTCCATAACTAGGTAGGCCTTCTGACGAGTTTCTATGACCTGCAGCAGCTCGATTATATGGGCGTGGTGTAAAGTTTTCAGAATCTCTATTTCAGAAGCTATCATGGCGTTGGTACTGCTGCCTCTTTGCAATATTTTAATGGCAACAAGTGTTTTGGTCATAAGGTGGAGAGCCATTTTGACTTGTCCAAAGGACCCTACACCTAGGAGGCCCATGATGTAATAGTCCTTTGCCAGGGTCTGCCCATCAAAGGACTGGGCCTTGGGGTCCCTTGACATGATGACACTTCTCTTCTTGGTAGAAGTGATCAGTAGCAACAGAAAATAAAAATGGCAGAGAAAATTAAAATCACTTCTATGGAACACTTACAGTATACATTCTAACATTAAAAATCAGACATGCCTCCAGAAACAGGACACCCTTAGAGGGCAATGGCAAACAAGAACAAATCAAAGACAGACACAGTGGATGGAAAGAATGAGTGGGAGCAGGCACTAGAGAAAGGAAGGGAAATGTAGACAAAGTCAGGGAAATGAGGATCCCCATTTCTAAGGACAAAAAATTGACACTCTTAGCTGGGAAATCCATCACAAAGGGAAAACACTAAGTGAAAGGCCACGATTGAGAACCGTGATAGGGTTACCCAGGATGCATGAATGCAACCCGTCCCAGCTGATACAATAACATATACAAGGAGTCAGGGGCAAGGATCAAAGCTGCCATGAAGAATGAAAATTTGTCATTTTCTGGGAATGGATGTGCCACTGTATGACCTGTGATATCCTAGTCCAATCAAGACAAATATCACAGGCTATCCCTCATATGCAGGGTCTGGGCTTGGGGAGCTGTGCTGAAAGTAAAGGGGACTATGAGGGACTTGGAGGATGAAAAGGGATCGGGTAGAAGTCTCAGGGTGGAGCAGGCTTACATGACCAAAGACCATGTGTGCAAATGTCAGGGAAATGCCTGTGTATAGCTAAAACACACTAAGGGCAATTATAGAAGAAGAAATAAGTCACAGTTTTAAAGTGGCAAAATCAAGTTAGAAGTCAGAGAAAAGAAGTGGGTGTTACGTAAGGAAGACAATGAAATAAACAAGATCACAACCCTAAAAATCAAAGTCCCCAAATGATAAGTCACATAACCAGAAAACCAAACTTTTGAGCTTGTGCAAACAAAATAACAGGAAAGAACTCACCTTGTCGAAGTGTAGCAGATGCTCAATGCCGAAGTCCAAACTATAACCGAAATCCAAATCCAATCCAACCGCCAAAGCCAAGTGTCCAATCCGCCAACCTCCAACCGCCAAGTGTCCAATCCGCCAACCTCCAACCGCCAAGTGTCCAATCCGCCAACCACCAACCTCCAACCAACCTCCAACCTCCAATCGCCAAGTCCAACCAACCTCCAACCTCCAATCGCCAAATCCAACCACCGCCAACCACCAACCACCAACCACAACGCCCTACAAGTCACCACCACCAACTCTCCGCTTATAAGGATGCAAACCAGCCCCACCCAGTGCCCTGTCTGTCATTCCTCACAGTGGCTCATTGTGAGGTCAGAGCATTAGTGGACCAATCACAGCTACCACAACCCCAGTGTTTGTCTCACCTTTTGGTCCCCTGGGGCTATGTGTTACTTTTCATTGCACTGAGACCAACTGTCTGACCAGAACCACCTTAAGGGAGGAAGGGCTTACTTAGGTTCATGCTGTGAGGGGGTTGCTGGGAATTTTGGTGCTCCTCCTCTTGGGTTTTAGTGTCGTGAATAAAATAATGTAGTAATAGACATGAAAAAAGCTACCATACAATATTATTCAAGTGTGAGAGACAAGAAAAAAAAAGCAGCTGCCAGCAAGATGGAGTTGAGATTGTGAGAAAGCCATCTCTTTGCAACGGAGTCCAGCAAGCAGCCAGCGGGGAGTAATGGGGTGTAGAGAATTTGTGAGGAATTCCAGGAGAATGTACAGAATGTACATTCCAGAGTTGTGGCTGGAACCACAAAGACATCAACGAAGAAGGAAAAATTACCATTTCTGAGATAATACTCAAAAAAGTGAGCAGAATGTGCTGCTACACAGGAGAAGCTGCAAGCATCTGCCTTGAGGGAGGTCTTTTATAAGCATGATTCCCAATAGGGACATAATTATTCCTCCTGTCTTCATAGTGTGGCTTCAGTTGAGCCAGCTCTTTTGGGGTGGGGGTGAATCTTAGTGTTTTCAGCTCAGAAGGAGATGGAACAGTGCCCTTGCAGTTGGGAGCCAAGGGACCACACAGCTCTGAAGTGGGGAAGGTGATCCCACTGGAAAGTTATCCTGGCAGTCAGGAGCCCAGGAACCACACAGCCCTTAGGAGAGAATATCTCCAGCTTTTCTAGGTCACTCTAAGCAGCAAATCTCACAAAAGAGATTTATTTGGAGGCAAGAATCCAGGAGAATGACTCTGAATCATTCTGAAGAGAAGGGCTCTGAGAGAAGCAGTGACTAAGCAGATTGCAGCCTTTTATAAATGGTCTGGGGGTAAGGAGGAGGCTGTCCGAGGTGGCCTGGGATATTGGGTTTCTAGCTCAGTGAGTGGTGGAATTTTGATCTTAGGGGTTGGTGGGTTTCTGGTTCAACCACCACTTGGCATTGGTGGGTTTGAGCTTAGACTTTTCACCCTTTATTGCTCACTTTTCTCCCTTTGGGGCTGGAAAGGGTTTCGAGCTCAGGGATGGAGTGATTTTTTTTTTTTTCATCTTATTTGAATAATCTGGGAGAAGAGGTCCCACCACACATGCCTCCAGGAGCTTATACTGACTTTAGGTCCTGCTAAATAAACTTATTCTGAGGTTAAAGTAAACAACTTTCCTCAAATAAACTTTGAACTTTACTGGCTTTAGGTTCTGCTAAACTCTAATTCTGAATGTAAAATGAAGGACTTTTTCAAATAAAGGTTGTGCTTTCAAAAAGTGGGTGAATGTATATAGTGGGGGCGGTGGACAGTTATTCTTTCTAAAGGAAAATGGGGTCTGGGAGCTTCAGGATCCCTGAGATAGGCCTTGCTGCTCTTAAACCCAGCCATCTTATAGCTGGCTGGAAGCAAGAGCTAAGAGCTGAACAAGGAAGGCTGTGGCTGGAGGGGGAGCGGTACTAGGAAATGAAGCCTGGTGCCCATGGAGTGAGAAGGGAGCAGGCAGGGCCTACAGTGAACCCCAGGACCCAGAGTTCCTAAGAGCCAGGCAGGATTGGTATTTAGTAAAAGGAGGGGAGAGTAGTAACTTTTTGAGTACTTACAAATGACAAGACTAAGCAGAGCCAGAGGAGAACTTTCTTTGGACCAGAAGGAAATATCTTTGTCCTATTGGGCCTCAAAAAAGCCCAGACACCTACACTTTTTCAGGGATAAACCTGAGTTTTCCCCTTTTCATGTTTCCAGGATAATAGGAAGTGGATCCATGGCACTCATGGGCTCCAAGGCTGTTTGTTGGGGAAGTTTATTTTTAGTTGTGTTTTAAACTAATTGTTTTTGTGCCCTGTTGGGAAAGGAGATTCATAGGCCTTGGCATTTTGTATTGTTTGCAGGGGTTGGATTTCTGTGGAGGATGTTTGATTGTTTTTGATCTGTACCTGAGGAGTGCTGAATCACTTAAAAGACCTCAGCTCAGATGCCAGGAACCACACAGCTCTGACAGGAAGGTGTCCTGGCAGTTGGGAGCCCAGGGACCATACAGCTCTGAGGTGGGAAGGTGTCCCCGATGTTGCAGCTCTGAAGGAAAATATCACTGGCTGAGGTGTTCTTCATGTTTCTCTGTGGCTGCCTCCACTTGGGAGGAAGGCAGCAGCCAAAGCTGTGCCCCCTCCCTCCTCTCTCCTTCTCAATAGAGTCCAGAAGGCTGTTTTTTATATAGTGTCCCTGAGGTGGCAGAGCCTCCCAATGTGGCCTGTGATTGATTGGTGGGATTTTTTGCCCCTTTTTGGCAAGTCCAGAGAGGGATGAGGGCCGAGCTTAGGGCCTTTTGTGTTAGTTGGGGCCACTTCTGTGCTGCTCTGCCAAGTTGGGGGACCCTGCAACCGGCTGGGATTGGGGTCCCTTATAGTCCCAGGGGAGAGCTTTCTTATAGCCCAGAGCTCCCCAGCCTTGCAGAGCCAGACTCCCCCAAAAGGGAAATATGCTGGCTCCCCAGTGGTCCTTGGCACCATTTGGGGTTCATGGTGGGCACAAGGGGTGGTGACTGGGTCCCCAGGTTCCCCGGCAGGGTGGTGAGGGAGGCAAGCAGCAGCCCTGAACAGCAGTTGGCAGCTGGAGGGGCTAGGCTTGCTGGAGAAAGTCAGATTTGCTCCCTGGCAGAAACAGAGATGGTTGTGAGGTGCCATTTTGGGCTGGGAACAGGCAGCCAGCATCCCAGTCCTTAACTCAGTCTGCCTGCTGCCATGGCTGCCCGCAGGGCCCACCATGAAGCAGTTCTCAGCTGACCTAGGCAGTTTGACAGTTTGACACCTGGAGGAGGGTTGGGCCTGGCAAGGAGGTGGGGCTGAGGCAGAGCTCTCTCCACATGGAGGGGTCCACAGAGTCCTGGCTGTGGGCAGCTGTGGACACTAAGGGGAGCTGAGGGGAGCAGGGCCAGGCCCCACTCTAAACATGGAGGGGCATGTCAGGGGCAGAGCTCTCCACAGAAGTGGGTGCCCCACGCTGTGGACTGTGTGAAGGGCTCCAAATGGGAGGCCTGGGCTGTGTAGGGGTATAGGGCCTTCCAGACATGAGAGCCCTGTGCTGGGGACTCTGTAGAGGGTGGGTGCCCTCCCAGAGCAGGAGCCTTGTGCTGCTGTGGACCAGGTAGGGGGCAGGGCTCTCCAGAAGCGGAGCCCCGGGCTGTGGACTCGGCTTCTTGCAGAGCCCCAGCATATGCCACCTGCTATTTTCACACGTGTTCCCTTACAGACCCTTTAGTTGTAGCCTCTTCCCGGATGTCAGTGTCCCTAGGCCTCAACCCCTGCAGCCTCACTCTCGAAGAGTTGATAAGAGACACAGCACTGTGACCTTTCAGCTCCCAGTCATCTCTCTTTTGAAGCTGGAATCAAGGACTAACCTCCTGGCTACTGCTCAGACCCCAATGACCTTAGTTCTAGGGAGTCTTTCATCTGTGCCTTCCTCACTTCCAGCAGTGGGCTGTCACATGGTGTGGACTTTACCTCCCATCCCCAAAACCTCCCTTTGCTCCTTAGCATCGAGGGCTCCTTCTCCCTCCAGGACCCCATCCTGCAGCCAGCAGCTTTATACCTCTCCTAAATTTGTGGGAATGGAGGGAACTGAGGGCTTCTCACTCATGACCCTGTCATGTCATCAAGCCTTGACGGCTTGTTCTAAAGAAGCTCTTCCTTGGTCCCGAAGTCTTGCTTTTCCACCTCAGGCCAAGTTGCTGTATCTGTCCTCGAATTCACCTGTGGAGTGTAATTTTGTCTCAGCTTCCTTTCTGCAGACCTGTAGCATCTTTTATTGTCTGTGGCAAGAGGCAGAGCTGACCTGAGCCTCTGTGATGTCAAAGGCAAGAGCACTGCCACCCTGTACATTTCTCTAGTAGGAAGGAAACTGGACAGCTCAGCAGCCACAGGCTCCATCCCACCTAGGGGCAGTGACCAGATGTAAGGCTCACATCTGGCCCTCCAGTGTACTTTGATCCCAGTCTGGTTGGTGACGTTCAATTATTTCTTAGTTGATATTTCCCGACTTGGCCCAGTGAGACCTCACCTTACTGCAAGTTAGGAAGCAGTGGCTTGTTAGTATAAATTGAGCCAATAGGGTAGCTGCTAGCTGTGGACATTGCCACTTTGGGGCAGAGGCTGAGTTTGAGGAGTAGAGGGAGTGAGAGGGAAGGGGAGGCACGCAGGCGAATGGAGGCAAAAATGTAGGCACAGATGATGTTTCAGTTCCCATCTTGCCTTGCTGGATGGAAGCCTGTGGAACCGTCTCTGTGTGTCATGAAGGTGACAGAGCATTCTGAAGTGCCCTGGTGTGCCCCGGTTTGCTTTCTGCTACTGTTAAAACACTTGACCAAAGACAGCTTGGAGATGAAAGGCTGACACTTCAGATTACAACCCATCACTGAGGGCAGGAACTCAAGCAGAATTCCTGGAGAAACTTGCCTATTGCCTTGCTTTCCAGCTCACTCAGCTGGTTTTCTGAGATAGCCCGGGCGCACCTGATTATGGATGGTGCTGCCCACAGTATGCTACACCCTTTCGTATCAACCATCAATCATGGCAGTCTCTTACAGATGTGGCCACAAGATAGTCTGGTCTAGGCGACTCCTCACTTGAGGTTTCCTCTTCCCAGGTGACTCTAGGTTGTGTGAGGCTGACAATAAAACCTAACCAGCACACCGGTTCTGTCCTGTTGTGATCCTTGTGCTCAGATGACCCAATCAACAGCATCTACGCCCCTTTAGACAGTACCCTTGTTGTGACTTATCTCTACCTTCCCACAGAAGGCGGGTACATGGCATGCACTGGGTGGCTAGCAGTGCTTAATCTCATGAAATTCAGCATTTATTTCATATTACCCCACACTGCTCTTTAATTTGTGTGACTGAGAAAGGCAATCCTATCACCAGTTTCCAAGTCTACCAGGAGGACTTCTGTGGTGTGTACATTGTTGCGGCTCTGCAACAAGCAGAGTCCACAGTACGCGGTTTAGCACTGGAGAGCTCCACTCCCTATTGGGTCCACGGTGCAGGGGTTCAGCCCTGGAGAGTTCTACTCCCTACCCCGACTACAGCATGGGGCTCAGTGCTGGAGAGCTCCACCTACTGGGTCCACAGCCTGGGCATCAGCGCTGGAGAGCCCCAGCCCGCACGGGGTTCCTGCTTTCGGCACCCCTACATAGGCCACAGCTCAGGGCTCCCCTTTGGAAGGGTTCTTCCCCCTAACAGTCCACAATGTGGGGCTCCTACTTATGTGGAGAGCTCCGCCTCTGACACACCCTTCCATATTTACCTATGATCAGCATCCACAGCCCTGTGGATGGAGCTCTGCCTTAGCTTCACCCCTTTGCCAGGCTCAACCCTCCAGCTGTCAAACTGTCAAGCTGCATTGGCCGTGGCAGCAGGTGGACCAAGTTGAGGACTGGGCTGTTGGCTGCCTGTTCCCAGCCCAAAATGGCACCTCAAAACCATCTCTGTTTTTGCCGGGGAGCAAATCTGACTTTCCCCAGCAAACCTAGCCCCTCCAGCTGCCAACTGCTGTTCAGGGCTGCTGCTTGCCTCCCTCACCACCCTGCTGGGTACCCTGGGGGCCCAGCCACCACCTCTTGTGCCCACCATGAACCCCAAATGGTGCCAAGGACCACTGGGGAGCCAGCACATTTCCCTTTTGGGGGAGTCTGGCTCTGCAAGGCTGGGGAGCTCTGGGCCATAAGAAAGCTCTCCCCTGGGACTATCAGGGACCCCACTCCCAGCCGGTCCACACTTCCGAGGGATACTTTTCCCTATTTCCTGGAATCTCAGGACTTCTTGCCGGGTAGGAGCTGAGTACACAGCTTTTCTGAGCTTTCACGATGTCGTGTTTTCATCCCACAGCCAGGGTTCAGCCCTACCAGCTGGTCAGTAAGATTGTCAGCATTAGACCTTTTGTCATGCTTGGCTCGGTTTAGTTACTTTGTATTGTCCTCATTCTTATATTTCCCTGTGCTCTGTCAGCTCTGTCGCAAATACATCTTGTATCCCACCATTTTCCAAATGGTTCCTGGATGTCTGCCCTCTGCAGCAGAGTCTCCACAGTGTGGCTGGAACCCAGACCCTGAGAGCCCATGTCTTCCTCTGGCCTGGTGAGCCCCTCACTTTGGTTAGGATATCTCTGAGAACTTTTCTTTAAAAAAATGTCGATATTTGCCAGACATGTGCACACCTTAATTCCATCACTCAGGAGACAGAGGCAGGCAGATCTCACTGCGAGTTCAAGGTCAACCTGGTCTGTCTATGTAGAGAGTTCTAGGCCAGCCAATGTTACAGAGTGAGACAGGGTCAAAAAGTGGGGAAAGGTCAGTATTTTAGTTACATGATATCCTTGTTTGTTTTGTCAACTTGAAACAAGTTAGAATTATCTGGGAAGAGGAACCTCAGTTGAGAAGATACCTCCATCAGATTGGCCTGTAGGTAAATCTGTAGGGCATTTTCTTAATTAATGATCGATATGCAAAGGTTCAGCCCACTGTGGGCAGCGAGACCCCTGGATAGTATAAGAAAGCAAGCTCAGCAAGCCTGCAAGAATCACTCCTGGATGGCTCTGCCTCAAGTTCCTGCTCGAGGAACTTATTATTCCTTTAATAATGAACTGTGATGTGGAAGTTTCAGCCAAATAAACACTTTCCTCCCCATGATTCTTTTGGTCGTGGTGTTTATCACAGATACAGACATACCAAGACTGGTGACTGCCTTGTGTTTTCTTTATCCGCTGTTGATGGGCACTTTGATTGTTCCAACGTCTTGACCACATGTCTCCTTTAAGACCCTACTTACAGTTCTTTGGGATATATACCCAGAACAGGTATTGCTGTTTATAGGATAACTCTATTTTTAGTTCCCACCCCCACCCCCTGTGGTAGCTCCCTGTGGTGATTTCCATAGCAGCCACACCAATTTTCATTACCACCATCCACAGCTTTTCACCCAGAGCATCAACAGCTACTTGTGCGGCCATACACTCACGCAGAACGTTGAAGTTCAAGTTCATCATCCACTCCAGTGTGTCTGACAGCCAGTGGCTGGGAAGGGGATATGCAGCTCCTTCTTTACAGAGCTCACCGCATAGGAGGTACCACGAGAAAGAGCTGGCTGTAAAGTTTTACTCCTCGTGCCACAGCCTCCGGTGTCTAGGACTACTCTATATTTATATGCCCTATTATTATCAGTAGGATCATTGAAAGTTCAAGACCAGCTAGGACCACATAGTGTAAGACTTTGTCTCAAAAATGGCAAAGAAATCATCAACCAACCAACCAACCAACCAACCAACCAACCAAAGCGGTAGCAGGAAATAAGGGTTAGTGGGAATTCCTTTTGTCTCCTTTTCCTGCTTGTTCATTGCCCCTGCTTGTCTTCCTCCCTTGGACGGCGGATCTTTTCAGAGCTTCTTCCTCCCGAGGGGGCCTTTGTAGACTTGCCAATTACCAAATCAGAATCAGATTTGGCAAAACTCATATTTGGGCTTTGCCAAACATCTTCTCCTCATGGCCCCTTGAGTTCTCTGATAAAAGAGCCTGGGAGGCTGAGTCATCCCACAGTGTCAGTGGGATTGCAACCCAGGCTCTGAGTCCAGCTAGGTTTCTGACTCAGGATGAAGCGTGACAGACTCGCATAGGAGAGGATTTTGTACTACCTTTCCTTCAGTAGATTTTTGACCTGAGTGGGAAGAAGGGAGAAAATGGGAAAAGGTTTATGTGAAATTGTTGTGCCCCTCCTCCCCAAGTACCACCAGGAGACCACCAGTTCAGATGCAAAAGCAAGGAGCCTTTATTCTGCAGAGCAAACCAGTGCACTGGGGTCTGGCACCACCACAAAGATGGTTGACCTGAGCAGCTTCCTGCAAGGGTTTTGAAAGGGAGCAGGGGATCTCTCTGATTGGTCATTACCCAGGCACTGGATTGGCTCAGTAAATGTAACATGGCAACAAGGATTTTTGGGAAAGTGAGTACTCACCATTAAACAGAGAGGTTTGTGGGAAAGTGAGTTCTTGACATTAAACACAGGAGAGGTTAGTGCCTTTACCACTAGGGGCATTGGGCTTTTCAAAATAGCATTCTGTGCTCTCCCTTTCACATGTTTTATGGGTGGATACAGGTCCTCCCCTCTGTAGATGCTGAATGTCTTTTCACTATTGTGTCAGCATTGCGATCATTCCAGAACTGCTTCTTGTAGTTCCTTTGACTGTAATGGCTTCCCTTTCTAGAGTTATGCTGGCCAACAGATGGATGTAGCAAGCTTAGCTAGAACCTGGTAAATACCAAGAATGCAGAAACTACCCCGAATCTGGATTTGCATATGTGGAACCAGTTTTCCAAACATGTCTGTGTTCTCAGGATATAGTGAAGTTGTTTGGAAAGGATGACACAAGCCAAGATGCCTTGGGGTGCCTGTCACTCCAGGCACTGAGGAGGTATTTGCTTAGTCATTGTGCAGGGTGGGCATAGTCATGAGTTTCTGAGAGCCCTTGTCTTCAAGTGAAAGAAAGAAATCAGAATGCTTTCATCCTAGAATAAAGTAGCCAAGGGAAGGAAGGCAAGGGTCAGCAGCCATTGCTGCAGGATCCATTAGAAGCCAGGTCTCTGCTGGGCCAGCCTGAGGACGTCAGTGTCAAAGCCCTGATCCCGGGAGCTGCAGTCAGCCTATGTCCTCTGCACACAGCTGTCTGCTTCTAGAGCTCTGTGTAGGATCAGGCTGCTCACTGTCCCTGTGACCTAACCTTTACCACTCCCCAAGAGCCTCAGTGGTGAGAGGAGTTTAGACTGTGTTGTCCTGGGTCTAAGGGAGTCAGATTTTTGGAGCACCAAGGTGCCTTGGATCAGGTTTGTCCTCTTCATTTGATATCTCAGAAATCCCAGGTCCGGAGAGATTAAGGTCTTTGACTGAGGACACTTCTCATTGAATGGACAAACCAGTAGTGTCATTCATTCTAGGGTTGAGAGAAAACCTCAGTCACGCTGGGACAGGATGAGTGGTGGTGGCTGTCGTCATTTGCACTGTCATGTCAGGAAGTGCGTGGTGGTGGAAAGGACCGTGTGCTCTTGAGGTGGGCAGGGTAAGAAGAAGGGCCCTAAGAAGAGCTGCTGAGCAGACCCGGGAGAGGACATGGGGAAGGGGCCTGTGTGAGCTGCTGGGAGGCCAGAGGGCGAGGTGTAGGGGAGGGGTCTTCATCAGGCGAGTTGTGTTCCACCCGGATTCTTAAGTTGAAGCCTCGCCACCGTCCATACCTCAGAATCTGGCTCTTTTGGAAAAAGGGTCTTGAAGGAGGTGATCATGTGAAAATAGTGTACAATAGGAAGTACTTCCTCAGCCCACTTGGAGCACTGAAAGCTTCATCTTGTGCATCCAGTAGTTCTCTGCACACACCTAATGGGTGCCCTAACTTAATGTACTTGACAGGGAATCCCTAGGGGCAGCACAAAGGCTCGGTCTGACATAACTTCCCTTCCTTCAGATGCCAGTCACAGCTCTAGGTTGTAGGCTGTGCTTATGACTCTATACACTCTATACACTGGAGAGCCTGCTGACTGTGTGCTAGGGCCGCTTACAGCGCTCAGAGACACATTTGCCTGTATTTAGAGGCCTGCCAGAGCCCCAGAGGACTTCATATCCTACAGAAACTCTGCTGCTAATATTTGCAATAGTTAAGAAATGGAATGAGCCTAGACGTCTATCAACGGATGAACAGATAATGAAAATGTAATCCATATGCAGAATGGAATTTTATTCAACTGTGAAGAAAGATGAAATTATGGAATTTCTAGGTAAACGAATGGGACTGGAAAAAACTATATAATGAGGTAACTCAGGTCCAGAAAGTTAGACATTGCACTCTGAAGTATGTAACTGGCTGCAAATTTTTAGTTGTCCCTGTTTAAAATGGAACATCTGTTGAGACCTGGGACAGAGAAAGAGGCCATGGCAGGAAGAAGTGTTGCTTAGGCCCAACAGCTTTTGGTGGAGTCTGTGGGGTCTCTATGCACAGTGCCATCTCATCTATTCAAAGTGATGCTTTGACTTCTTTCCCTGTTTGTATCCGTTTTATTCCTTGTCTCATTTCTCTAGCTGAGACTCCAAGTGCTATATATTATTAATGGGAGTGTGAGGGTGCAGACTAGGGTGATGTTTTCATGGTGAGGTGTGTTCCTTCCACCCCTGGCCTCTCTGTGACTTACGTCATTAAGGGTTATTGGGTTTTGTCCCAGGTCTTCATGTCTATTGCGACTATCATGATTTCTGTCATTGAGTCCAATTATGTGATGCATCAAAGATACTGATTCATGTGTGTTATATTACCTCTGCATCTCCAGAATGAAAGCAACTTGATTATATGAATGATCTTGTTTGATCTTTAAAAGAAATTTTTTAGTTTATGTATTTTATGTATGAGAGTTCTGTCTGCATATCCATGTATATGCCAGAAGAGGGCATCGGATCTCATTGCAGATTCTTGTGAGCCAGCATGTGGTTGCTGGGAATTAAACTGAGGACCACCAGTGCTCTTTTACCACAGAGCCATAGCTCCGACCCATGAATGATCTTTTTGATGTGCTCTTGAATTGGGTTTCCTTTTATTTCATTGAGGATGTGTACATCCAGTTTTAAGGAGACCAGTCTGAAATTTCTTTTTCTTTCTGGGTTTTGTATCAAGGTACTACTGGCTTCATAAAAACAATATGGAAGCACTTCTTCCTTTTTACTTTATGGAAGGATTTGTTTAGTGTTGGTGTTCGTACTTTGTTGGTAATATAGACTCTTGCCATGTCTAGTCCTAGGCTTTTACATTTTTAACTAGATGGTCATTATCACTGCTGGTTGTAGAACTATTGGAATTTCAACTTTATTTAACTTTGTGGCATATCGTCTAGAAATGCATGTTTCCTTTAGATTTTTCCAACTGAGTGATACATGTTTTAAGATATGACCTGTGACTTTCTGAATTTCACTGGTATCTGTTGAAGTATCTCTGTTGATCTCTGATCTTCTTAGTTTGCCTAAGAGTTTTTTAAAATTTTGTTCATTGTTTTCAAAGAGCCAACCCATTGTAGAATTATTTGTATTGGTGTGTCTATACTATTCACTGCTACTTCTTTGATTAACTTTGACTTGTTTCTGGTTTTTCTAAGGCTTTCCAGTATATCGTCAAGCTATTTCTGTTAGATCGAATCTGATATTTTCATGTAGACAGTTAAGCCTAGTATGTTGCATTTTCAGCTGTGTGATATGCAAGCACCATCACACTCCTTCGCTCCTTCTATCTAGGCTCCGATTCCTCTAGGTGGGGTAATAATACCTGCATGACTAGGGTTGGGCCCAAGACATCCACATGGCTAAGAAGAAGAATGTGATTAGGTCTAAAAAGGTAAGATTAGGTCTAAAAATGTAAAAAGCTTGTCACCACAGCACCCATGATCCCAACAGGGATGGTGAATTACAGGCTAGCCTGTGCTACACAGAAGCAACATGCTTGAGAAAGGAAAAGGGGAAAGAGGTCCTGCCACTTATGCCAATGTGTGTAAAATTGGAGGATTATATGCTGAGCAATGTAAACCACAAAAGAAGGCACATATTGCATAGAGGAACATAAAACCAAGCAGTACAGGATGGGAAGACCTCTGTCTAAACATGACAGTGATCCAGCTGGTACTGGGAAAGCAGAGATCTACTGTACGTTCTAAATGACCGTAGTGAATTATGGTGAATTACAGCACTTCTCGTGATCCAGGGGAAGTAGTGTAAAGAGATGATGTATCACAAAATGGTGGCATTTGTTTTAAATATACGATAAATTTATTTCAAAAATAACTGTCTTTGTTTAGCAGGTACAGATTTTCTGTGAAGTTCGTGGTAACAGTTCCACAGGGCAAGCCTGGTGCCAGGCTCTTACATACATCCTGGATGCTGGTTTTCACCCGGAAACCCAATGCATAACATCAGCAGTCACTCAGCTTTCAGTATCTGGGTCCTTTTCTCAGGGGCTGTCTGCGTGGTTCAGTTGTGCAGGTATAGGTTGATGTCACTGCTGTAGATGCTGCAAATCTAAAGATCCCCCAAAGGGACTGCCGGTGTCTGTACCTCTGGCCCTTGCAGCTTGCAGTCCTTAACTGGTGTCTGTGCCTAGGTGATGATGGGGACAGTAACACAGCTGACTCTTTGTGCTCCATGCACACAGCAGTGGAAGTGGTGGGTGGAGGGGAATGAGGAGCACCCCACCCTCTCTTGGCTCCTGCCAGGGCAAGAGGAATCACCCTCAGTGAGGAATTTCACTCAGTGTTCTCCACAACAAGGGAACAGTGCAAGGTGCTGGCTGCTCTCATATCAGCACACATTCTTCTCTTGTTCTGCAGTCCATCCACTTTTGAGTCTCTGGCTTTATCAACAGGAGCCTGTCCCATCAATGAGAAAAACAGGGGTTTGGGTGAGAAAAGAGTCAGTTGTCCATCATCTTGTAACTGCCCACCCCTTTCCCAATGGCCGGAGCCATCAGGCATCACCTGTGTGTCTCTCTTCCACTCAGGGTGTCTGTGTTAAAAAGGTGGTTTTTCCTAGACCCATCCTTCATATGAGACAGGGATGTGTCTAGTGTTTTGCTGCAGTTTCACACCATGGGGCTTTGGAATGTCAGCACATTGACAACATGAGCACCTGACCTTTCCCAGTCTTTAATGAAGATAATGTAGCAGCAGCAGCAGCAGCAGCAGCAGCAGCGACATTGTGCATGCCAGGTGCTCCCTTTGAGGTAGAGCTGTTCAAAGTAATAAGCCAAATAGTTTGCACTAGAGGTTGGGTTCAGCATGTGGATAAAATTCAGTTCCTCTTTAGCTATATTAAAGGGCTCTGGATCTTTCTGCTTGGTCGGAATGTGGCTAGTCACCATGGACCACCTGGAGGAAGGCCCACTTAGTCTGGTCGGGGATCTCGTTGGTTTCCCCTTTGACATTTCCCTGCCCCCACAGTACTTGTTACCCGCTCCTTCTGGACTGAAGTGGCAAACAGTGCAGACCTCACCTTGCATCTTCTCAAAGGACACTTCTGAGGTCAGCCTCACCTTGCACATGGCTGGACGCCTTAGGGCAGAGTGGGAAACAAGGTGCACACTGGCTTTACATGGCTCCTAAGAAGCAGTAGAGCGGGACGGTTAGTTTTTGAGATGGGGTGCAGTAAGGAAAGCTGATTTGGAGGGACATCTAGGCATTTACAGAGGGGAAGCCACATGAAGTATTACCTTGTTTGGAACGTGAATCCTCTCCAAGCAAACTTCACTGGCATCACCTGTGCACAGGGCACATTAGGAGGAGTGTGTGTGCGAGAGAGACCATTTATAGAGTACCTATGAAAGCAGAATGTACAATCAGAGACTAGAGCTGAGGTGATTTGTGAAGGTCTCTGGACCTCTGTGTGTGTGTTTTCAGTAACCATGATGCCGTTGAGATCTGCACCAGAGCTGTGGGGCTCAGCTGTCCCTGTCCACTCTGTATTCACTTCTGTGCTGCGGATGGGCCTCCCTGCTTCTCAGTCTTCTGATGCTTGTTCTAGCCTGGCCAGTAACTTGTTGCCTAGATACACCTCCTGGAGTCTTCTGCTTCTCCTGCAGCTGTGTTCTCTCTCTGTCTCACAGGCACCCCTGGAGACCAGTAGCTGTGGTGACATTCTCACTGTGCATGAAGCCTGGTGTTTTTGCTCAGTGTTTATGATAATCACCAGCGCTCTGTGGATCTCCCCTCCCAGTGTGTCTGAGTCCTGCTCAGAGCAATGCACTGGGCCATGACTGTTCAAGCACTACTGCCCAGCACAGAGCTCCCTACAGGGGAGAGGCAGAAGGATGATTAGCTGAGACCTCCTTCCCAGAATCTTCCCTCAGTCTGAAAAAGGTGACATCTCCCACCCTTTGTCTTCAGACACAGAATATTTTGCATCTAGTTTCAGCCTGTGATAAGGACCCAGCTTCTCACTGGCACACAGCCCTGGCTCAGCATGGTGTCAGCCTCCAGGGAGCACAGTGGCTCCAAAGCACTTGAGACACCAGAAAGAGGGGCTCTTGGTAGAAATATGTAGGACTTATCCTTAGCTGTGCTGGCCTGTGCTGGGGGATGGGCCTTTAGTCTGATTCCGCCTAACTGATCAGCGGCTCCCTCCACCAACCCTTCTCCCACATTCTTGCCAGTCTCAGGCCACCATCTCCTTGTGTCGACATGTCGTTCAAGTTTTGGAGGACTCTTTGGGAGGGAGGATGGGATGGGATCTTCTCTCTGGGATGACAGATACTGTGTCACTGTCCCCCTAAATGTGCGTGCTAAGGTAGGTGAGGGAAGAGGATGAAACAGAAGTGTATCCACCTACTTGCTCAGCCTGTGTCCCTGTGACCTTCTCTGTTGGCTGCCATGATTCTGCTCCTGCCCATGTGTTGTCTCTCTCTCCCTGGAACACAGCAACAACAGAAATTTTGAAAGGCCGTGCCTATCCTTTTCTTCAGGCCTTTCCAGCCCCAGAGTCTTGGTGGGACTCTGGGCACATCCTGGCCTTTTCCAGAGTAGTGCTCTTTGGGATCTGACTCCCTGGGGGATGGGCATGTGTCTGGTGAGGATTCAGTGCCTGTGCTTCCATCCTGGGCTTCCTCCCTGGGAATCCAGACTTCCTTGCAGTTTGGAAAGAGTGCTTCCTTGCAGGGAAAGGGGGCTCCCGCGCTGGGAAACGCTGGTTCCTTGCTGGGATAGGAGGCTTCCTCCTTCGGATAGGGTGCTTCCATGCTTGGAGAGGGTACCTCCTTGCTGGGAAGGGGTGGGTCCTCGCTGGAACAGGGTGCTTCCTCATTGGGAAGGGGTGCCTCCTCGCTGGGAAAGGATGTTTCTTCACTAGAAGTACTGTTCGATGTGTGCTCACAGGAGGATGTCTCTGTCCTTTCTTCTGAGGACTCAGAGCTCTCAGTGTTTTCAAATTCCGCGTTTGTATAGCTGGAGCATGTTGACACGGAGGATGTTTTTGATGAAGCTGTGGACCCGCTGCTGCTCTCAATCTCTCTGCCATTTTGGATTTTTTGGTGGCAGACATTTCCATGCTCAGGGGAGAGGTAATCTGGTATACAGCAGTCTCTAGATAATATCTTGTTTTTTGTCATTGACCGTGATTCGCCTTTAAATGGAAGGGTCCCGGTTACTAGATAGAAGAGGACCACTCCCAGGCTCCATATGTCTGCTGGGAGCACTTCGTATTGTTCCTTGCTGAATACCTCGGGAGCACAATATTCCCTGGTACCACAAAAACCTTTGGTCTTTTCTCCAGAGGCCAGTCTCTTTCCAAGTCCAAAGTCACTTAATTTGATGTGGCCTTCCCAGTCAACCAAGATGTTATCGGGCTTTAAGTCTCGGTGCGCAATGTTGTGGCTATGGATGTATTTGACTGCCAGAGCGATTTCCCAAAATAGAGGCCGTGCCTCCTCCTCCCCCAGAGGTCCACGTTTGATGACATGTTTGAGTAAGGGTCCCCGGGCAGCATACTCCATAACTAGGTAGGCCTTCTGACGAGTTTCTATGACCTGCAGCAGCTCGATTATATGGGCGTGGTGTAAAGTTTTCAGAATCTCTATTTCAGAAGCTATCATGGCGTTGGTACTGCTGCCTCTTTGCAATATTTTAATGGCAACAAGTGTTTTGGTCATAAGGTGGAGAGCCATTTTGACTTGTCCAAAGGACCCTACACCTAGGAGGCCCATGATGTAATAGTCCTTTGCCAGGGTCTGCCCATCAAAGGACTGGGCCTTGGGGTCCCTTGACATGATGACACTTCTCTTCTTGGTAGAAGTGATCAGTAGCAACAGAAAATAAAAATGGCAGAGAAAATTAAAATCACTTCTATGGAACACTTACAGTATACATTCTAACATTAAAAATCAGACATGCCTCCAGAAACAGGACACCCTTAGAGGGCAATGGCAAACAAGAACAAATCAAAGACAGACACAGTGGATGGAAAGAATGAGTGGGAGCAGGCACTAGAGAAAGGAAGGGAAATGTAGACAAAGTCAGGGAAATGAGGATCCCCATTTCTAAGGACAAAAAATTGACACTCTTAGCTGGGAAATCCATCACAAAGGGAAAACACTAAGTGAAAGGCCACGATTGAGAACCGTGATAGGGTTACCCAGGATGCATGAATGCAACCCGTCCCAGCTGATACAATAACATATACAAGGAGTCAGGGGCAAGGATCAAAGCTGCCATGAAGAATGAAAATTTGTCATTTTCTGGGAATGGATGTGTCACTGTATGACCTGTAATATCCTAGTCCAATCAAGACAAATATCACAGGCTATCCCTCATATGCAGGGTCTGGGCTTGGGGAGCTATGCTGAAAGTAAAGGGGACTATGAGGGATTTGGAGGATGAAAAGGGATCGGGTAGAAGTCTCAGGGTGGAGCAGGCTTACATGACCAAAGAGCATGTGTACAAATGTCAGGGAAATGCCTGTGTACAGCTAAAACACACTAAGGGCAATTATAGAAGAAGAAATAAGTCACAGTTTTAAAGTGGCAAAATCAAGTTAGAAGTCAGAGAAAAGAAGTGGGTGTTACGTAAGGAAGACAATGAAATAAACAAGATCACAACCCTAAAAATCAAAGTCCCCAAATGATAAGTCACATAACCAGAAAACCAAACTTTTGAGCTTGTGCAAACAAAATAACAGGAAAGAACTCACCTTGTCGAAGTGTAGCAGATGCTCAATGCCGAAGTCCAAACTATAACTGAAATCCAAATCCAATCCAACCGCCAAAGCCAAGTGTCCAATCCGCCAACCTCCAACCGCCAAGTGTCCAATCCGCCAACCTCCAACCGCCAAGTGTCCAATCCGCCAACCTCCAACTGCCAGTGTCCAATCCGCCAACTACCAACCTCCAACCTCCAACCACCAATAACTGGAAAGTTATCCTGGCAGTCAGGAGCCCAGGAACCACACAGCCCTTAGGAGAGAATATCTCCAGCTTTTCTAGGTCACTCTAAGCAGCAAATCTCACAAAAGAGATTTATTTGGAGGCAAGAATCCAGGAGAATGACTCTGAATCATTCTGAAGAGAAGGGCTCTGAGAGAAGCAGTGACTAAGCAGATTGCAGCCTTTTATAAATGGTCTGGGGGTAAGGAGGAGGCTGTCCGAGGTGGCCTGGGATATTGGGTTTCTAGCTCAGTGAGTGGTGGAATTTTGATCTTAGGGGTTGGTGGGTTTCTGGTTCAACCACCACTTGGCATTGGTGGGTTTGAGCTTAGACTTTTCACCCTTTATTGCTCACTTTTCTCCCTTTGGGGCTGGAAAGGGTTTCGAGCTCAGGGATGGAGTGATTTTTTTTTTTTTCATCTTATTTGAATAATCTGGGAGAAGAGGTCCCACCACACATGCCTCCAGGAGCTTATACTGACTTTAGGTCCTGCTAAATAAACTTATTCTGAGGTTAAAGTAAACAACTTTCCTCAAATAAACTTTGAACTTTACTGGCTTTAGGTTCTGCTAAACTCTAATTCTGAATGTAAAATGAAGGACTTTTTCAAATAAAGGTTGTGCTTTCAAAAAGTGGGTGAATGTATATAGTGGGGGCGGTGGACAGTTATTCTTTCTAAAGGAAAATGGGGTCTGGGAGCTTCAGGATCCCTGAGATAGGCCTTGCTGCTCTTAAACCCAGCCATCTTATAGCTGGCTGGAAGCAAGAGCTAAGAGCTGAACAAGGAAGGCTGTGGCTGGAGGGGGAGCGGTACTAGGAAATGAAGCCTGGTGCCCATGGAGTGAGAAGGGAGCAGGCAGGGCCTACAGTGAACCCCAGGACCCAGAGTTCCTAAGAGCCAGGCAGGATTGGTATTTAGTAAAAGGAGGGGAGAGTAGTAACTTTTTGAGTACTTACAAATGACAAGACTAAGCAGAGCCAGAGGAGAACTTTCTTTGGACCAGAAGGAAATATCTTTGTCCTATTGGGCCTCAAAAAAGCCCAGACACCTACACTTTTTCAGGGATAAACCTGAGTTTTCCCCTTTTCATGTTTCCAGGATAATAGGAAGTGGATCCATGGCACTCATGGGCTCCAAGGCTGTTTGTTGGGGAAGTTTATTTTTAGTTGTGTTTTAAACTAATTGTTTTTGTGCCCTGTTGGGAAAGGAGATTCATAGGCCTTGGCATTTTGTATTGTTTGCAGGGGTTGGATTTCTGTGGAGGATGTTTGATTGTTTTTGATCTGTACCTGAGGAGTGCTGAATCACTTAAAAGACCTCAGCTCAGATGCCAGGAACCACACAGCTCTGACAGGAAGGTGTCCTGGCAGTTGGGAGCCCAGGGACCATACAGCTCTGAGGTGGGAAGGTGTCCCCGATGTTGCAGCTCTGAAGGAAAATATCACTGGCTGAGGTGTTCTTCATGTTTCTCTGTGGCTGCCTCCACTTGGGAGGAAGGCAGCAGCCAAAGCTGTGCCCCCTCCCTCCTCTCTCCTTCTCAATAGAGTCCAGAAGGCTGTTTTTTATATAGTGTCCCTGAGGTGGCAGAGCCTCCCAATGTGGCCTGTGATTGATTGGTGGGATTTTTTGCCCCTTTTTGGCAAGTCCAGAGAGGGATGAGGGCCGAGCTTAGGGCCTTTTGTGTTAGTTGGGGCCACTTCTGTGCTGCTCTGCCAAGTTGGGGGACCCTGCAACCGGCTGGGATTGGGGTCCCTTATAGTCCCAGGGGAGAGCTTTCTTATAGCCCAGAGCTCCCCAGCCTTGCAGAGCCAGACTCCCCCAAAAGGGAAATATGCTGGCTCCCCAGTGGTCCTTGGCACCATTTGGGGTTCATGGTGGGCACAAGGGGTGGTGACTGGGTCCCCAGGTTCCCCGGCAGGGTGGTGAGGGAGGCAAGCAGCAGCCCTGAACAGCAGTTGGCAGCTGGAGGGGCTAGGCTTGCTGGAGAAAGTCAGATTTGCTCCCTGGCAGAAACAGAGATGGTTGTGAGGTGCCATTTTGGGCTGGGAACAGGCAGCCAGCATCCCAGTCCTTAACTCAGTCTGCCTGCTGCCATGGCTGCCCGCAGGGCCCACCATGAAGCAGTTCTCAGCTGACCTAGGCAGTTTGACAGTTTGACACCTGGAGGAGGGTTGGGCCTGGCAAGGAGGTGGGGCTGAGGCAGAGCTCTCTCCACATGGAGGGGTCCACAGAGTCCTGGCTGTGGGCAGCTGTGGACACTAAGGGGAGCTGAGGGGAGCAGGGCCAGGCCCCACTCTAAACATGGAGGGGCATGTCAGGGGCAGAGCTCTCCACAGAAGTGGGTGCCCCACGCTGTGGACTGTGTGAAGGGCTCCAAATGGGAGGCCTGGGCTGTGTAGGGGTATAGGGCCTTCCAGACATGAGAGCCCTGTGCTGGGGACTCTGTAGAGGGTGGGTGCCCTCCCAGAGCAGGAGCCTTGTGCTGCTGTGGACCAGGTAGGGGGCAGGGCTCTCCAGAAGCGGAGCCCCGGGCTGTGGACTCGGCTTCTTGCAGAGCCCCAGCATATGCCACCTGCTATTTTCACACGTGTTCCCTTACAGACCCTTTAGTTGTAGCCTCTTCCCGGATGTCAGTGTCCCTAGGCCTCAACCCCTGCAGCCTCACTCTCGAAGAGTTGATAAGAGACACAGCACTGTGACCTTTCAGCTCCCAGTCATCTCTCTTTTGAAGCTGGAATCAAGGACTAACCTCCTGGCTACTGCTCAGACCCCAATGACCTTAGTTCTAGGGAGTCTTTCATCTGTGCCTTCCTCACTTCCAGCAGTGGGCTGTCACATGGTGTGGACTTTACCTCCCATCCCCAAAACCTCCCTTTGCTCCTTAGCATCGAGGGCTCCTTCTCCCTCCAGGACCCCATCCTGCAGCCAGCAGCTTTATACCTCTCCTAAATTTGTGGGAATGGAGGGAACTGAGGGCTTCTCACTCATGACCCTGTCATGTCATCAAGCCTTGACGGCTTGTTCTAAAGAAGCTCTTCCTTGGTCCCGAAGTCTTGCTTTTCCACCTCAGGCCAAGTTGCTGTATCTGTCCTCGAATTCACCTGTGGAGTGTAATTTTGTCTCAGCTTCCTTTCTGCAGACCTGTAGCATCTTTTATTGTCTGTGGCAAGAGGCAGAGCTGACCTGAGCCTCTGTGATGTCAAAGGCAAGAGCACTGCCACCCTGTACATTTCTCTAGTAGGAAGGAAACTGGACAGCTCAGCAGCCACAGGCTCCATCCCACCTAGGGGCAGTGACCAGATGTAAGGCTCACATCTGGCCCTCCAGTGTACTTTGATCCCAGTCTGGTTGGTGACGTTCAATTATTTCTTAGTTGATATTTCCCGACTTGGCCCAGTGAGACCTCACCTTA
Organism: Cricetomys ansorgei; assembly: GCA_026225945.1. Classification (NCBI taxonomy): domain Eukaryota; kingdom Metazoa; phylum Chordata; class Mammalia; order Rodentia; family Nesomyidae; genus Cricetomys; species Cricetomys ansorgei. Next base: position 73,855 of record JAMJFZ010003582.1, read on the forward strand.
CTGCAAGTTAGGAAGCAGTGGCTTGTTAGTATAAATTGAGCCAATAGGGTAGCTGCTAGCTGTGGACATTGCCACTTTGGGGCAGAGGCTGAGTTTGAGGAGTAGAGGGAGTGAGAGGGAAGGGGAGGCACGCAGGCGAATGGAGGCAAAAATGTAGGCACAGATGATGTTTCAGTTCCCATCTTGCCTTGCTGGATGGAAGCCTGTGGAACCGTCTCTGTGTGTCATGAAGGTGACAGAGCATTTCTGAAGTGCCCTGGTGTGCCCCGGTTTGCTTTCTGCTACTGTTAAAACACTTGACCAAAGACAGCTTGGAGATGAAAGGCTGACACTTCAGATTACAACCCATCACTGAGGGCAGGAACTCAAGCAGAATTCCTGGAGAAACTTGCCTATTGCCTTGCTTTCCAGCTCACTCAGCTGGTTTTCTGAGATAGCCCGGGCGCACCTGATTATGGATGGTGCTGCCCACAGTATGCTACACCCTTTCGTATCAACCATCAATCATGGCAGTCTCTTACAGATGTGGCCACAAGATAGTCTGGTCTAGGCGACTCCTCACTTGAGGTTTCCTCTTCCCAGGTGACTCTAGGTTGTGTGAGGCTGACAATAAAACCTAACCAGCACACCGGTTCTGTCCTGTTGTGATCCTTGTGCTCAGATGACCCAATCAACAGCATCTACGCCCCTTTAGACAGTACCCTTGTTGTGACTTATCTCTACCTTCCCACAGAAGGCGGGTACATGGCATGCACTGGGTGGCTAGCAGTGCTTAATCTCATGAAATTCAGCATTTATTTCATATTACCCCACACTGCTCTTTAATTTGTGTGACTGAGAAAGGCAATCCTATCACCAGTTTCCAAGTCTACCAGGAGGACTTCTGTGGTGTGTACATTGTTGCGGCTCTGCAACAAGCAGAGTCCACAGTACGCGGTTTAGCACTGGAGAGCTCCACTCCCTATTGGGTCCACGGTGCAGGGGTTCAGCCCTGGAGAGTTCTACTCCCTACCCCGACTACAGCATGGGGCTCAGTGCTGGAGAGCTCCACCTACTGGGTCCACAGCCTGGGCATCAGCGCTGGAGAGCCCCAGCCCGCACGGGGTTCCTGCTTTCGGCACCCCTACATAGGCCACAGCTCAGGGCTCCCCTTTGGAAGGGTTCTTCCCCCTAACAGTCCACAATGTGGGGCTCCTACTTATGTGGAGAGCTCCGCCTCTGACACACCCTTCCATATTTACCTATGATCAGCATCCACAGCCCTGTGGATGGAGCTCTGCCTTAGCTTCACCCCTTTGCCAGGCTCAACCCTCCAGCTGTCAAACTGTCAAGCTGCATTGGCCGTGGCAGCAGGTGGACCAAGTTGAGGACTGGGCTGTTGGCTGCCTGTTCCCAGCCCAAAATGGCACCTCAAAACCATCTCTGTTTTTGCCGGGGAGCAAATCTGACTTTCCCCAGCAAACCTAGCCCCTCCAGCTGCCAACTGCTGTTCAGGGCTGCTGCTTGCCTCCCTCACCACCCTGCTGGGTACCCTGGGGGCCCAGCCACCACCTCTTGTGCCCACCATGAACCCCAAATGGTGCCAAGGACCACTGGGGAGCCAGCACATTTCCCTTTTGGGGGAGTCTGGCTCTGCAAGGCTGGGGAGCTCTGGGCCATAAGAAAGCTCTCCCCTGGGACTATCAGGGACCCCACTCCCAGCCGGTCCACACTTCCGAGGGATACTTTTCCCTATTTCCTGGAATCTCAGGACTTCTTGCCGGGTAGGAGCTGAGTACACAGCTTTTCTGAGCTTTCACGATGTCGTGTTTTCATCCCACAGCCAGGGTTCAGCCCTACCAGCTGGTCAGTAAGATTGTCAGCATTAGACCTTTTGTCATGCTTGGCTCGGTTTAGTTACTTTGTATTGTCCTCATTCTTATATTTCCCTGTGCTCTGTCAGCTCTGTCGCAAATACATCTTGTATCCCACCATTTTCCAAATGGTTCCTGGATGTCTGCCCTCTGCAGCAGAGTCTCCACAGTGTGGCTGGAACCCAGACCCTGAGAGCCCATGTCTTCCTCTGGCCTGGTGAGCCCCTCACTTTGGTTAGGATATCTCTGAGAACTTTTCTTTAAAAAAATGTCGATATTTGCCAGACATGTGCACACCTTAATTCCATCACTCAGGAGACAGAGGCAGGCAGATCTCACTGCGAGTTCAAGGTCAACCTGGTCTGTCTATGTAGAGAGTTCTAGGCCAGCCAATGTTACAGAGTGAGACAGGGTCAAAAAGTGGGGAAAGGTCAGTATTTTAGTTACATGATATCCTTGTTTGTTTTGTCAACTTGAAACAAGTTAGAATTATCTGGGAAGAGGAACCTCAGTTGAGAAGATACCTCCATCAGATTGGCCTGTAGGTAAATCTGTAGGGCATTTTCTTAATTAATGATCGATATGCAAAGGTTCAGCCCACTGTGGGCAGCGAGACCCCTGGATAGTATAAGAAAGCAAGCTCAGCAAGCCTGCAAGAATCACTCCTGGATGGCTCTGCCTCAAGTTCCTGCTCGAGGAACTTATTATTCCTTTAATAATGAACTGTGATGTGGAAGTTTCAGCCAAATAAACACTTTCCTCCCCATGATTCTTTTGGTCGTGGTGTTTATCACAGATACAGACATACCAAGACTGGTGACTGCCTTGTGTTTTCTTTATCCGCTGTTGATGGGCACTTTGATTGTTCCAACGTCTTGACCACATGTCTCCTTTAAGACCCTACTTACAGTTCTTTGGGATATATACCCAGAACAGGTATTGCTGTTTATAGGATAACTCTATTTTTAGTTCCCACCCCCACCCCCTGTGGTAGCTCCCTGTGGTGATTTCCATAGCAGCCACACCAATTTTCATTACCACCATCCACAGCTTTTCACCCAGAGCATCAACAGCTACTTGTGCGGCCATACACTCACGCAGAACGTTGAAGTTCAAGTTCATCATCCACTCCAGTGTGTCTGACAGCCAGTGGCTGGGAAGGGGATATGCAGCTCCTTCTTTACAGAGCTCACCGCATAGGAGGTACCACGAGAAAGAGCTGGCTGTAAAGTTTTACTCCTCGTGCCACAGCCTCCGGTGTCTAGGACTACTCTATATTTATATGCCCTATTATTATCAGTAGGATCATTGAAAGTTCAAGACCAGCTAGGACCACATAGTGTAAGACTTTGTCTCAAAAATGGCAAAGAAATCATCAACCAACCAACCAAACCAACCAACCAACCAACCAAAGCGGTAGCAGGAAATAAGGGTTAGTGGGAATTCCTTTTGTCTCCTTTTCCTGCTTGTTCATTGCCCCTGCTTGTCTTCCTCCCTTGGACGGCGGATCTTTTCAGAGCTTCTTCCTCCCGAGGGGGCCTTTGTAGACTTGCCAATTACCAAATCAGAATCAGATTTGGCAAAACTCATATTTGGGCTTTGCCAAACATCTTCTCCTCATGGCCCCTTGAGTTCTCTGATAAAAGAGCCTGGGAGGCTGAGTCATCCCACAGTGTCAGTGGGATTGCAACCCAGGCTCTGAGTCCAGCTAGGTTTCTGACTCAGGATGAAGCGTGACAGACTCGCATAGGAGAGGATTTTGTACTACCTTTCCTTCAGTAGATTTTTGACCTGAGTGGGAAGAAGGGAGAAAATGGGAAAAGGTTTATGTGAAATTGTTGTGCCCCTCCTCCCCAAGTACCACCAGGAGACCACCAGTTCAGATGCAAAAGCAAGGAGCCTTTATTCTGCAGAGCAAACCAGTGCACTGGGGTCTGGCACCACCACAAAGATGGTTGACCTGAGCAGCTTCCTGCAAGGGTTTTGAAAGGGAGCAGGGGATCTCTCTGATTGGTCATTACCCAGGCACTGGATTGGCTCAGTAAATGTAACATGGCAACAAGGATTTTTGGGAAAGTGAGTACTCACCATTAAACAGAGAGGTTTGTGGGAAAGTGAGTTCTTGACATTAAACACAGGAGAGGTTAGTGCCTTTACCACTAGGGGCATTGGGCTTTTCAAAATAGCATTCTGTGCTCTCCCTTTCACATGTTTTATGGGTGGATACAGGTCCTCCCCTCTGTAGATGCTGAATGTCTTTTCACTATTGTGTCAGCATTGCGATCATTCCAGAACTGCTTCTTGTAGTTCCTTTGACTGTAATGGCTTCCCTTTCTAGAGTTATGCTGGCCAACAGATGGATGTAGCAAGCTTAGCTAGAACCTGGTAAATACCAAGAATGCAGAAACTACCCCGAATCTGGATTTGCATATGTGGAACCAGTTTTCCAAACATGTCTGTGTTCTCAGGATATAGTGAAGTTGTTTGGAAAGGATGACACAAGCCAAGATGCCTTGGGGTGCCTGTCACTCCAGGCACTGAGGAGGTATTTGCTTAGTCATTGTGCAGGGTGGGCATAGTCATGAGTTTCTGAGAGCCCTTGTCTTCAAGTGAAAGAAAGAAATCAGAATGCTTTCATCCTAGAATAAAGTAGCCAAGGGAAGGAAGGCAAGGGTCAGCAGCCATTGCTGCAGGATCCATTAGAAGCCAGGTCTCTGCTGGGCCAGCCTGAGGACGTCAGTGTCAAAGCCCTGATCCCGGGAGCTGCAGTCAGCCTATGTCCTCTGCACACAGCTGTCTGCTTCTAGAGCTCTGTGTAGGATCAGGCTGCTCACTGTCCCTGTGACCTAACCTTTACCACTCCCCAAGAGCCTCAGTGGTGAGAGGAGTTTAGACTGTGTTGTCCTGGGTCTAAGGGAGTCAGATTTTTGGAGCACCAAGGTGCCTTGGATCAGGTTTGTCCTCTTCATTTGATATCTCAGAAATCCCAGGTCCGGAGAGATTAAGGTCTTTGACTGAGGACACTTCTCATTGAATGGACAAACCAGTAGTGTCATTCATTCTAGGGTTGAGAGAAAACCTCAGTCACGCTGGGACAGGATGAGTGGTGGTGGCTGTCGTCATTTGCACTGTCATGTCAGGAAGTGCGTGGTGGTGGAAAGGACCGTGTGCTCTTGAGGTGGGCAGGGTAAGAAGAAGGGCCCTAAGAAGAGCTGCTGAGCAGACCCGGGAGAGGACATGGGGAAGGGGCCTGTGTGAGCTGCTGGGAGGCCAGAGGGCGAGGTGTAGGGGAGGGGTCTTCATCAGGCGAGTTGTGTTCCACCCGGATTCTTAAGTTGAAGCCTCGCCACCGTCCATACCTCAGAATCTGGCTCTTTTGGAAAAAGGGTCTTGAAGGAGGTGATCATGTGAAAATAGTGTACAATAGGAAGTACTTCCTCAGCCCACTTGGAGCACTGAAAGCTTCATCTTGTGCATCCAGTAGTTCTCTGCACACACCTAATGGGTGCCCTAACTTAATGTACTTGACAGGGAATCCCTAGGGGCAGCACAAAGGCTCGGTCTGACATAACTTCCCTTCCTTCAGATGCCAGTCACAGCTCTAGGTTGTAGGCTGTGCTTATGACTCTATACACTCTATACACTGGAGAGCCTGCTGACTGTGTGCTAGGGCCGCTTACAGCGCTCAGAGACACATTTGCCTGTATTTAGAGGCCTGCCAGAGCCCCAGAGGACTTCATATCCTACAGAAACTCTGCTGCTAATATTTGCAATAGTTAAGAAATGGAATGAGCCTAGACGTCTATCAACGGATGAACAGATAATGAAAATGTAATCCATATGCAGAATGGAATTTTATTCAACTGTGAAGAAAGATGAAATTATGGAATTTCTAGGTAAACGAATGGGACTGGAAAAAACTATATAATGAGGTAACTCAGGTCCAGAAAGTTAGACATTGCACTCTGAAGTATGTAACTGGCTGCAAATTTTTAGTTGTCCCTGTTTAAAATGGAACATCTGTTGAGACCTGGGACAGAGAAAGAGGCCATGGCAGGAAGAAGTGTTGCTTAGGCCCAACAGCTTTTGGTGGAGTCTGTGGGGTCTCTATGCACAGTGCCATCTCATCTATTCAAAGTGATGCTTTGACTTCTTTCCCTGTTTGTATCCGTTTTATTCCTTGTCTCATTTCTCTAGCTGAGACTCCAAGTGCTATATTATTAATGGGAGTGTGAGGGTGCAGACTAGGGTGATGTTTTCATGGTGAGGTGTGTTCCTTCCACCCCTGGCCTCTCTGTGACTTACGTCATTAAGGGTTATTGGGTTTTGTCCCAGGTCTTCATGTCTATTGCGACTATCATGATTTCTGTCATTGAGTCCAATTATGTGATGCATCAAAGATACTGATTCATGTGTGTTATATTACCTCTGCATCTCCAGAATGAAAGCAACTTGATTATATGAATGATCTTGTTTGATCTTTAAAAGAAATTTTTTAGTTTATGTATTTTATGTATGAGAGTTCTGTCTGCATATCCATGTATATGCCAGAAGAGGGCATCGGATCTCATTGCAGATTCTTGTGAGCCAGCATGTGGTTGCTGGGAATTAAACTGAGGACCACCAGTGCTCTTTTACCACAGAGCCATAGCTCCGACCCATGAATGATCTTTTTGATGTGCTCTTGAATTGGGTTTCCTTTTATTTCATTGAGGATGTGTACATCCAGTTTTAAGGAGACCAGTCTGAAATTTCTTTTTCTTTCTGGGTTTTGTATCAAGGTACTACTGGCTTCATAAAAACAATATGGAAGCACTTCTTCCTTTTTACTTTATGGAAGGATTTGTTTAGTGTTGGTGTTCGTACTTTGTTGGTAATATAGACTCTTGCCATGTCTAGTCCTAGGCTTTTACATTTTTAACTAGATGGTCATTATCACTGCTGGTTGTAGAACTATTGGAATTTCAACTTTATTTAACTTTGTGGCATATCGTCTAGAAATGCATGTTTCCTTTAGATTTTTCCAACTGAGTGATACATGTTTTAAGATATGACCTGTGACTTTCTGAATTTCACTGGTATCTGTTGAAGTATCTCTGTTGATCTCTGATCTTCTTAGTTTGCCTAAGAGTTTTTTAAAATTTTGTTCATTGTTTTCAAAGAGCCAACCCATTGTAGAATTATTTGTATTGGTGTGTCTATACTATTCACTGCTACTTCTTTGATTAACTTTGACTTGTTTCTGGTTTTTCTAAGGCTTTCCAGTATATCGTCAAGCTATTTCTGTTAGATCGAATCTGATATTTTCATGTAGACAGTTAAGCCTAGTATGTTGCATTTTCAGCTGTGTGATATGCAAGCACCATCACACTCCTTCGCTCCTTCTATCTAGGCTCCGATTCCTCTAGGTGGGGTAATAATACCTGCATGACTAGGGTTGGGCCCAAGACATCCACATGGCTAAGAAGAAGAATGTGATTAGGTCTAAAAAGGTAAGATTAGGTCTAAAAATGTAAAAAGCTTGTCACCACAGCACCCATGATCCCAACAGGGATGGTGAATTACAGGCTAGCCTGTGCTACACAGAAGCAACATGCTTGAGAAAGGAAAAGGGGAAAGAGGTCCTGCCACTTATGCCAATGTGTGTAAAATTGGAGGATTATATGCTGAGCAATGTAAACCACAAAAGAAGGCACATATTGCATAGAGGAACATAAAACCAAGCAGTACAGGATGGGAAGACCTCTGTCTAAACATGACAGTGATCCAGCTGGTACTGGGAAAGCAGAGATCTACTGTACGTTCTAAATGACCGTAGTGAATTATGGTGAATTACAGCACTTCTCGTGATCCAGGGGAAGTAGTGTAAAGAGATGATGTATCACAAAATGGTGGCATTTGTTTTAAATATACGATAAATTTATTTCAAAAATAACTGTCTTTGTTTAGCAGGTACAGATTTTCTGTGAAGTTCGTGGTAACAGTTCCACAGGGCAAGCCTGGTGCCAGGCTCTTACATACATCCTGGATGCTGGTTTTCACCCGGAAACCCAATGCATAACATCAGCAGTCACTCAGCTTTCAGTATCTGGGTCCTTTTCTCAGGGGCTGTCTGCGTGGTTCAGTTGTGCAGGTATAGGTTGATGTCACTGCTGTAGATGCTGCAAATCTAAAGATCCCCCAAAGGGACTGCCGGTGTCTGTACCTCTGGCCCTTGCAGCTTGCAGTCCTTAACTGGTGTCTGTGCCTAGGTGATGATGGGGACAGTAACACAGCTGACTCTTTGTGCTCCATGCACACAGCAGTGGAAGTGGTGGGTGGAGGGGAATGAGGAGCACCCCACCCTCTCTTGGCTCCTGCCAGGGCAAGAGGAATCACCCTCAGTGAGGAATTTCACTCAGTGTTCTCCACAACAAGGGAACAGTGCAAGGTGCTGGCTGCTCTCATATCAGCACACATTCTTCTCTTGTTCTGCAGTCCATCCACTTTTGAGTCTCTGGCTTTATCAACAGGAGCCTGTCCCATCAATGAGAAAAACAGGGGTTTGGGTGAGAAAAGAGTCAGTTGTCCATCATCTTGTAACTGCCCACCCCTTTCCCAATGGCCGGAGCCATCAGGCATCACCTGTGTGTCTCTCTTCCACTCAGGGTGTCTGTGTTAAAAAGGTGGTTTTTCCTAGACCCATCCTTCATATGAGACAGGGATGTGTCTAGTGTTTTGCTGCAGTTTCACACCATGGGGCTTTGGAATGTCAGCACATTGACAACATGAGCACCTGACCTTTCCCAGTCTTTAATGAAGATAATGTAGCAGCAGCAGCAGCAGCAGCAGCAGCAGCGACATTGTGCATGCCAGGTGCTCCCTTTGAGGTAGAGCTGTTCAAAGTAATAAGCCAAATAGTTTGCACTAGAGGTTGGGTTCAGCATGTGGATAAAATTCAGTTCCTCTTTAGCTATATTAAAGGGCTCTGGATCTTTCTGCTTGGTCGGAATGTGGCTAGTCACCATGGACCACCTGGAGGAAGGCCCACTTAGTCTGGTCGGGGATCTCGTTGGTTTCCCCTTTGACATTTCCCTGCCCCCACAGTACTTGTTACCCGCTCCTTCTGGACTGAAGTGGCAAACAGTGCAGACCTCACCTTGCATCTTCTCAAAGGACACTTCTGAGGTCAGCCTCACCTTGCACATGGCTGGACGCCTTAGGGCAGAGTGGGAAACAAGGTGCACACTGGCTTTACATGGCTCCTAAGAAGCAGTAGAGCGGGACGGTTAGTTTTTGAGATGGGGTGCAGTAAGGAAAGCTGATTTGGAGGGACATCTAGGCATTTACAGAGGGGAAGCCACATGAAGTATTACCTTGTTTGGAACGTGAATCCTCTCCAAGCAAACTTCACTGGCATCACCTGTGCACAGGGCACATTAGGAGGAGTGTGTGTGCGAGAGAGACCATTTATAGAGTACCTATGAAAGCAGAATGTACAATCAGAGACTAGAGCTGAGGTGATTTGTGAAGGTCTCTGGACCTCTGTGTGTGTGTTTTCAGTAACCATGATGCCGTTGAGATCTGCACCAGAGCTGTGGGGCTCAGCTGTCCCTGTCCACTCTGTATTCACTTCTGTGCTGCGGATGGGCCTCCCTGCTTCTCAGTCTTCTGATGCTTGTTCTAGCCTGGCCAGTAACTTGTTGCCTAGATACACCTCCTGGAGTCTTCTGCTTCTCCTGCAGCTGTGTTCTCTCTCTGTCTCACAGGCACCCCTGGAGACCAGTAGCTGTGGTGACATTCTCACTGTGCATGAAGCCTGGTGTTTTTGCTCAGTGTTTATGATAATCACCAGCGCTCTGTGGATCTCCCCTCCCAGTGTGTCTGAGTCCTGCTCAGAGCAATGCACTGGGCCATGACTGTTCAAGCACTACTGCCCAGCACAGAGCTCCCTACAGGGGAGAGGCAGAAGGATGATTAGCTGAGACCTCCTTCCCAGAATCTTCCCTCAGTCTGAAAAAGGTGACATCTCCCACCCTTTGTCTTCAGACACAGAATATTTTGCATCTAGTTTCAGCCTGTGATAAGGACCCAGCTTCTCACTGGCACACAGCCCTGGCTCAGCATGGTGTCAGCCTCCAGGGAGCACAGTGGCTCCAAAGCACTTGAGACACCAGAAAGAGGGGCTCTTGGTAGAAATATGTAGGACTTATCCTTAGCTGTGCTGGCCTGTGCTGGGGGATGGGCCTTTAGTCTGATTCCGCCTAACTGATCAGCGGCTCCCTCCACCAACCCTTCTCCCACATTCTTGCCAGTCTCAGGCCACCATCTCCTTGTGTCGACATGTCGTTCAAGTTTTGGAGGACTCTTTGGGAGGGAGGATGGGATGGGATCTTCTCTCTGGGATGACAGATACTGTGTCACTGTCCCCCTAAATGTGCGTGCTAAGGTAGGTGAGGGAAGAGGATGAAACAGAAGTGTATCCACCTACTTGCTCAGCCTGTGTCCCTGTGACCTTCTCTGTTGGCTGCCATGATTCTGCTCCTGCCCATGTGTTGTCTCTCTCTCCCTGGAACACAGCAACAACAGAAATTTTGAAAGGCCGTGCCTATCCTTTTCTTCAGGCCTTTCCAGCCCCAGAGTCTTGGTGGGACTCTGGGCACATCCTGGCCTTTTCCAGAGTAGTGCTCTTTGGGATCTGACTCCCTGGGGGATGGGCATGTGTCTGGTGAGGATTCAGTGCCTGTGCTTCCATCCTGGGCTTCCTCCCTGGGAATCCAGACTTCCTTGCAGTTTGGAAAGAGTGCTTCCTTGCAGGGAAAGGGGGCTCCCGCGCTGGGAAACGCTGGTTCCTTGCTGGGATAGGAGGCTTCCTCCTTCGGATAGGGTGCTTCCATGCTTGGAGAGGGTACCTCCTTGCTGGGAAGGGGTGGGTCCTCGCTGGAACAGGGTGCTTCCTCATTGGGAAGGGGTGCCTCCTCGCTGGGAAAGGATGTTTCTTCACTAGAAGTACTGTTCGATGTGTGCTCACAGGAGGATGTCTCTGTCCTTTCTTCTGAGGACTCAGAGCTCTCAGTGTTTTCAAATTCCGCGTTTGTATAGCTGGAGCATGTTGACACGGAGGATGTTTTTGATGAAGCTGTGGACCCGCTGCTGCTCTCAATCTCTCTGCCATTTTGGATTTTTTGGTGGCAGACATTTCCATGCTCAGGGGAGAGGTAATCTGGTATACAGCAGTCTCTAGATAATATCTTGTTTTTTGTCATTGACCGTGATTCGCCTTTAAATGGAAGGGTCCCGGTTACTAGATAGAAGAGGACCACTCCCAGGCTCCATATGTCTGCTGGGAGCACTTCGTATTGTTCCTTGCTGAATACCTCGGGAGCACAATATTCCCTGGTACCACAAAAACCTTTGGTCTTTTCTCCAGAGGCCAGTCTCTTTCCAAGTCCAAAGTCACTTAATTTGATGTGGCCTTCCCAGTCAACCAAGATGTTATCGGGCTTTAAGTCTCGGTGCGCAATGTTGTGGCTATGGATGTATTTGACTGCCAGAGCGATTTCCCAAAATAGAGGCCGTGCCTCCTCCTCCCCCAGAGGTCCACGTTTGATGACATGTTTGAGTAAGGGTCCCCGGGCAGCATACTCCATAACTAGGTAGGCCTTCTGACGAGTTTCTATGACCTGCAGCAGCTCGATTATATGGGCGTGGTGTAAAGTTTTCAGAATCTCTATTTCAGAAGCTATCATGGCGTTGGTACTGCTGCCTCTTTGCAATATTTTAATGGCAACAAGTGTTTTGGTCATAAGGTGGAGAGCCATTTTGACTTGTCCAAAGGACCCTACACCTAGGAGGCCCATGATGTAATAGTCCTTTGCCAGGGTCTGCCCATCAAAGGACTGGGCCTTGGGGTCCCTTGACATGATGACACTTCTCTTCTTGGTAGAAGTGATCAGTAGCAACAGAAAATAAAAATGGCAGAGAAAATTAAAATCACTTCTATGGAACACTTACAGTATACATTCTAACATTAAAAATCAGACATGCCTCCAGAAACAGGACACCCTTAGAGGGCAATGGCAAACAAGAACAAATCAAAGACAGACACAGTGGATGGAAAGAATGAGTGGGAGCAGGCACTAGAGAAAGGAAGGGAAATGTAGACAAAGTCAGGGAAATGAGGATCCCCATTTCTAAGGACAAAAAATTGACACTCTTAGCTGGGAAATCCATCACAAAGGGAAAACACTAAGTGAAAGGCCACGATTGAGAACCGTGATAGGGTTACCCAGGATGCATGAATGCAACCCGTCCCAGCTGATACAATAACATATACAAGGAGTCAGGGGCAAGGATCAAAGCTGCCATGAAGAATGAAAATTTGTCATTTTCTGGGAATGGATGTGTCACTGTATGACCTGTAATATCCTAGTCCAATCAAGACAAATATCACAGGCTATCCCTCATATGCAGGGTCTGGGCTTGGGGAGCTATGCTGAAAGTAAAGGGGACTATGAGGGATTTGGAGGATGAAAAGGGATCGGGTAGAAGTCTCAGGGTGGAGCAGGCTTACATGACCAAAGAGCATGTGTACAAATGTCAGGGAAATGCCTGTGTACAGCTAAAACACACTAAGGGCAATTATAGAAGAAGAAATAAGTCACAGTTTTAAAGTGGCAAAATCAAGTTAGAAGTCAGAGAAAAGAAGTGGGTGTTACGTAAGGAAGACAATGAAATAAACAAGATCACAACCCTAAAAATCAAAGTCCCCAAATGATAAGTCACATAACCAGAAAACCAAACTTTTGAGCTTGTGCAAACAAAATAACAGGAAAGAACTCACCTTGTCGAAGTGTAGCAGATGCTCAATGCCGAAGTCCAAACTATAACTGAAATCCAAATCCAATCCAACCGCCAAAGCCAAGTGTCCAATCCGCCAACCTCCAACCGCCAAGTGTCCAATCCGCCAACCTCCAACCGCCAAGTGTCCAATCCGCCAACCTCCAACTGCCAGTGTCCAATCCGCCAACTACCAACCTCCAACCTCCAACCACCAATAACTGGAAAGTTATCCTGGCAGTCAGGAGCCCAGGAACCACACAGCCCTTAGGAGAGAATATCTCCAGCTTTTCTAGGTCACTCTAAGCAGCAAATCTCACAAAAGAGATTTATTTGGAGGCAAGAATCCAGGAGAATGACTCTGAATCATTCTGAAGAGAAGGGCTCTGAGAGAAGCAGTGACTAAGCAGATTGCAGCCTTTTATAAATGGTCTGGGGGTAAGGAGGAGGCTGTCCGAGGTGGCCTGGGATATTGGGTTTCTAGCTCAGTGAGTGGTGGAATTTTGATCTTAGGGGTTGGTGGGTTTCTGGTTCAACCACCACTTGGCATTGGTGGGTTTGAGCTTAGACTTTTCACCCTTTATTGCTCACTTTTCTCCCTTTGGGGCTGGAAAGGGTTTCGAGCTCAGGGATGGAGTGATTTTTTTTTTTTTCATCTTATTTGAATAATCTGGGAGAAGAGGTCCCACCACACATGCCTCCAGGAGCTTATACTGACTTTAGGTCCTGCTAAATAAACTTATTCTGAGGTTAAAGTAAACAACTTTCCTCAAATAAACTTTGAACTTTACTGGCTTTAGGTTCTGCTAAACTCTAATTCTGAATGTAAAATGAAGGACTTTTTCAAATAAAGGTTGTGCTTTCAAAAAGTGGGTGAATGTATATAGTGGGGGCGGTGGACAGTTATTCTTTCTAAAGGAAAATGGGGTCTGGGAGCTTCAGGATCCCTGAGATAGGCCTTGCTGCTCTTAAACCCAGCCATCTTATAGCTGGCTGGAAGCAAGAGCTAAGAGCTGAACAAGGAAGGCTGTGGCTGGAGGGGGAGCGGTACTAGGAAATGAAGCCTGGTGCCCATGGAGTGAGAAGGGAGCAGGCAGGGCCTACAGTGAACCCCAGGACCCAGAGTTCCTAAGAGCCAGGCAGGATTGGTATTTAGTAAAAGGAGGGGAGAGTAGTAACTTTTTGAGTACTTACAAATGACAAGACTAAGCAGAGCCAGAGGAGAACTTTCTTTGGACCAGAAGGAAATATCTTTGTCCTATTGGGCCTCAAAAAAGCCCAGACACCTACACTTTTTCAGGGATAAACCTGAGTTTTCCCCTTTTCATGTTTCCAGGATAATAGGAAGTGGATCCATGGCACTCATGGGCTCCAAGGCTGTTTGTTGGGGAAGTTTATTTTTAGTTGTGTTTTAAACTAATTGTTTTTGTGCCCTGTTGGGAAAGGAGATTCATAGGCCTTGGCATTTTGTATTGTTTGCAGGGGTTGGATTTCTGTGGAGGATGTTTGATTGTTTTTGATCTGTACCTGAGGAGTGCTGAATCACTTAAAAGACCTCAGCTCAGATGCCAGGAACCACACAGCTCTGACAGGAAGGTGTCCTGGCAGTTGGGAGCCCAGGGACCATACAGCTCTGAGGTGGGAAGGTGTCCCCGATGTTGCAGCTCTGAAGGAAAATATCACTGGCTGAGGTGTTCTTCATGTTTCTCTGTGGCTGCCTCCACTTGGGAGGAAGGCAGCAGCCAAAGCTGTGCCCCCTCCCTCCTCTCTCCTTCTCAATAGAGTCCAGAAGGCTGTTTTTTATATAGTGTCCCTGAGGTGGCAGAGCCTCCCAATGTGGCCTGTGATTGATTGGTGGGATTTTTTGCCCCTTTTTGGCAAGTCCAGAGAGGGATGAGGGCCGAGCTTAGGGCCTTTTGTGTTAGTTGGGGCCACTTCTGTGCTGCTCTGCCAAGTTGGGGGACCCTGCAACCGGCTGGGATTGGGGTCCCTTATAGTCCCAGGGGAGAGCTTTCTTATAGCCCAGAGCTCCCCAGCCTTGCAGAGCCAGACTCCCCCAAAAGGGAAATATGCTGGCTCCCCAGTGGTCCTTGGCACCATTTGGGGTTCATGGTGGGCACAAGGGGTGGTGACTGGGTCCCCAGGTTCCCCGGCAGGGTGGTGAGGGAGGCAAGCAGCAGCCCTGAACAGCAGTTGGCAGCTGGAGGGGCTAGGCTTGCTGGAGAAAGTCAGATTTGCTCCCTGGCAGAAACAGAGATGGTTGTGAGGTGCCATTTTGGGCTGGGAACAGGCAGCCAGCATCCCAGTCCTTAACTCAGTCTGCCTGCTGCCATGGCTGCCCGCAGGGCCCACCATGAAGCAGTTCTCAGCTGACCTAGGCAGTTTGACAGTTTGACACCTGGAGGAGGGTTGGGCCTGGCAAGGAGGTGGGGCTGAGGCAGAGCTCTCTCCACATGGAGGGGTCCACAGAGTCCTGGCTGTGGGCAGCTGTGGACACTAAGGGGAGCTGAGGGGAGCAGGGCCAGGCCCCACTCTAAACATGGAGGGGCATGTCAGGGGCAGAGCTCTCCACAGAAGTGGGTGCCCCACGCTGTGGACTGTGTGAAGGGCTCCAAATGGGAGGCCTGGGCTGTGTAGGGGTATAGGGCCTTCCAGACATGAGAGCCCTGTGCTGGGGACTCTGTAGAGGGTGGGTGCCCTCCCAGAGCAGGAGCCTTGTGCTGCTGTGGACCAGGTAGGGGGCAGGGCTCTCCAGAAGCGGAGCCCCGGGCTGTGGACTCGGCTTCTTGCAGAGCCCCAGCATATGCCACCTGCTATTTTCACACGTGTTCCCTTACAGACCCTTTAGTTGTAGCCTCTTCCCGGATGTCAGTGTCCCTAGGCCTCAACCCCTGCAGCCTCACTCTCGAAGAGTTGATAAGAGACACAGCACTGTGACCTTTCAGCTCCCAGTCATCTCTCTTTTGAAGCTGGAATCAAGGACTAACCTCCTGGCTACTGCTCAGACCCCAATGACCTTAGTTCTAGGGAGTCTTTCATCTGTGCCTTCCTCACTTCCAGCAGTGGGCTGTCACATGGTGTGGACTTTACCTCCCATCCCCAAAACCTCCCTTTGCTCCTTAGCATCGAGGGCTCCTTCTCCCTCCAGGACCCCATCCTGCAGCCAGCAGCTTTATACCTCTCCTAAATTTGTGGGAATGGAGGGAACTGAGGGCTTCTCACTCATGACCCTGTCATGTCATCAAGCCTTGACGGCTTGTTCTAAAGAAGCTCTTCCTTGGTCCCGAAGTCTTGCTTTTCCACCTCAGGCCAAGTTGCTGTATCTGTCCTCGAATTCACCTGTGGAGTGTAATTTTGTCTCAGCTTCCTTTCTGCAGACCTGTAGCATCTTTTATTGTCTGTGGCAAGAGGCAGAGCTGACCTGAGCCTCTGTGATGTCAAAGGCAAGAGCACTGCCACCCTGTACATTTCTCTAGTAGGAAGGAAACTGGACAGCTCAGCAGCCACAGGCTCCATCCCACCTAGGGGCAGTGACCAGATGTAAGGCTCACATCTGGCCCTCCAGTGTACTTTGATCCCAGTCTGGTTGGTGACGTTCAATTATTTCTTAGTTGATATTTCCCGACTTGGCCCAGTGAGACCTCACCTTACTGCAAGTTAGGAAGCAGTGGCTTGTTAGTATAAATTGAGCCAATAGGGTAGCTGCTAGCTGTGGACATTGCCACTTTGGGGCAGAGGCTGAGTTTGAGGAGTAGAGGGAGTGAGAGGGAAGGGGAGGCACGCAGGCGAATGGAGGCAAAAATGTAGGCACAGATGATGTTTCAGTTCCCATCTTGCCTTGCTGGATGGAAGCCTGTGGAACCGTCTCTGTGTGTCATGAAGGTGACAGAGCATTCTGAAGTGCCCTGGTGTGCCCCGGTTTGCTTTCTGCTACTGTTAAAACACTTGACCAAAGACAGCTTGGAGATGAAAGGCTGACACTTCAGATTACAACCCATCACTGAGGGCAGGAACTCAAGCAGAATTCCTGGAGAAACTTGCCTATTGCCTTGCTTTCCAGCTCACTCAGCTGGTTTTCTGAGATAGCCCGGGCGCACCTGATTATGGATGGTGCTGCCCACAGTATGCTACACCCTTTCGTATCAACCATCAATCATGGCAGTCTCTTACAGATGTGGCCACAAGATAGTCTGGTCTAGGCGACTCCTCACTTGAGGTTTCCTCTTCCCAGGTGACTCTAGGTTGTGTGAGGCTGACAATAAAACCTAACCAGCACACCGGTTCTGTCCTGTTGTGATCCTTGTGCTCAGATGACCCAATCAACAGCATCTACGCCCCTTTAGACAGTACCCTTGTTGTGACTTATCTCTACCTTCCCACAGAAGGCGGGTACATGGCATGCACTGGGTGGCTAGCAGTGCTTAATCTCATGAAATTCAGCATTTATTTCATATTACCCCACACTGCTCTTTAATTTGTGTGACTGAGAAAGGCAATCCTATCACCAGTTTCCAAGTCTACCAGGAGGACTTCTGTGGTGTGTACATTGTTGCGGCTCTGCAACAAGCAGAGTCCACAGTACGCGGTTTAGCACTGGAGAGCTCCACTCCCTATTGGGTCCACGGTGCAGGGGTTCAGCCCTGGAGAGTTCTACTCCCTACCCCGACTACAGCATGGGGCTCAGTGCTGGAGAGCTCCACCTACTGGGTCCACAGCCTGGGCATCAGCGCTGGAGAGCCCCAGCCCGCACGGGGTTCCTGCTTTCGGCACCCCTACATAGGCCACAGCTCAGGGCTCCCCTTTGGAAGGGTTCTTCCCCCTAACAGTCCACAATGTGGGGCTCCTACTTATGTGGAGAGCTCCGCCTCTGACACACCCTTCCATATTTACCTATGATCAGCATCCACAGCCCTGTGGATGGAGCTCTGCCTTAGCTTCACCCCTTTGCCAGGCTCAACCCTCCAGCTGTCAAACTGTCAAGCTGCATTGGCCGTGGCAGCAGGTGGACCAAGTTGAGGACTGGGCTGTTGGCTGCCTGTTCCCAGCCCAAAATGGCACCTCAAAACCATCTCTGTTTTTGCCGGGGAGCAAATCTGACTTTCCCCAGCAAACCTAGCCCCTCCAGCTGCCAACTGCTGTTCAGGGCTGCTGCTTGCCTCCCTCACCACCCTGCTGGGTACCCTGGGGGCCCAGCCACCACCTCTTGTGCCCACCATGAACCCCAAATGGTGCCAAGGACCACTGGGGAGCCAGCACATTTCCCTTTTGGGGGAGTCTGGCTCTGCAAGGCTGGGGAGCTCTGGGCCATAAGAAAGCTCTCCCCTGGGACTATCAGGGACCCCACTCCCAGCCGGTCCACACTTCCGAGGGATACTTTTCCCTATTTCCTGGAATCTCAGGACTTCTTGCCGGGTAGGAGCTGAGTACACAGCTTTTCTGAGCTTTCACGATGTCGTGTTTTCATCCCACAGCCAGGGTTCAGCCCTACCAGCTGGTCAGTAAGATTGTCAGCATTAGACCTTTTGTCATGCTTGGCTCGGTTTAGTTACTTTGTATTGTCCTCATTCTTATATTTCCCTGTGCTCTGTCAGCTCTGTCGCAAATACATCTTGTATCCCACCATTTTCCAAATGGTTCCTGGATGTCTGCCCTCTGCAGCAGAGTCTCCACAGTGTGGCTGGAACCCAGACCCTGAGAGCCCATGTCTTCCTCTGGCCTGGTGAGCCCCTCACTTTGGTTAGGATATCTCTGAGAACTTTTCTTTAAAAAAATGTCGATATTTGCCAGACATGTGCACACCTTAATTCCATCACTCAGGAGACAGAGGCAGGCAGATCTCACTGCGAGTTCAAGGTCAACCTGGTCTGTCTATGTAGAGAGTTCTAGGCCAGCCAATGTTACAGAGTGAGACAGGGTCAAAAAGTGGGGAAAGGTCAGTATTTTAGTTACATGATATCCTTGTTTGTTTTGTCAACTTGAAACAAGTTAGAATTATCTGGGAAGAGGAACCTCAGTTGAGAAGATACCTCCATCAGATTGGCCTGTAGGTAAATCTGTAGGGCATTTTCTTAATTAATGATCGATATGCAAAGGTTCAGCCCACTGTGGGCAGCGAGACCCCTGGATAGTATAAGAAAGCAAGCTCAGCAAGCCTGCAAGAATCACTCCTGGATGGCTCTGCCTCAAGTTCCTGCTCGAGGAACTTATTATTCCTTTAATAATGAACTGTGATGTGGAAGTTTCAGCCAAATAAACACTTTCCTCCCCATGATTCTTTTGGTCGTGGTGTTTATCACAGATACAGACATACCAAGACTGGTGACTGCCTTGTGTTTTCTTTATCCGCTGTTGATGGGCACTTTGATTGTTCCAACGTCTTGACCACATGTCTCCTTTAAGACCCTACTTACAGTTCTTTGGGATATATACCCAGAACAGGTATTGCTGTTTATAGGATAACTCTATTTTTAGTTCCCACCCCCACCCCCTGTGGTAGCTCCCTGTGGTGATTTCCATAGCAGCCACACCAATTTTCATTACCACCATCCACAGCTTTTCACCCAGAGCATCAACAGCTACTTGTGCGGCCATACACTCACGCAGAACGTTGAAGTTCAAGTTCATCATCCACTCCAGTGTGTCTGACAGCCAGTGGCTGGGAAGGGGATATGCAGCTCCTTCTTTACAGAGCTCACCGCATAGGAGGTACCACGAGAAAGAGCTGGCTGTAAAGTTTTACTCCTCGTGCCACAGCCTCCGGTGTCTAGGACTACTCTATATTTATATGCCCTATTATTATCAGTAGGATCATTGAAAGTTCAAGACCAGCTAGGACCACATAGTGTAAGACTTTGTCTCAAAAATGGCAAAGAAATCATCAACCAACCAACCAACCAACCAACCAACCAAAGCGGTAGCAGGAAATAAGGGTTAGTGGGAATTCCTTTTGTCTCCTTTTCCTGCTTGTTCATTGCCCCTGCTTGTCTTCCTCCCTTGGACGGCGGATCTTTTCAGAGCTTCTTCCTCCCGAGGGGGCCTTTGTAGACTTGCCAATTACCAAATCAGAATCAGATTTGGCAAAACTCATATTTGGGCTTTGCCAAACATCTTCTCCTCATGGCCCCTTGAGTTCTCTGATAAAAGAGCCTGGGAGGCTGAGTCATCCCACAGTGTCAGTGGGATTGCAACCCAGGCTCTGAGTCCAGCTAGGTTTCTGACTCAGGATGAAGCGTGACAGACTCGCATAGGAGAGGATTTTGTACTACCTTTCCTTCAGTAGATTTTTGACCTGAGTGGGAAGAAGGGAGAAAATGGGAAAAGGTTTATGTGAAATTGTTGTGCCCCTCCTCCCCAAGTACCACCAGGAGACCACCAGTTCAGATGCAAAAGCAAGGAGCCTTTATTCTGCAGAGCAAACCAGTGCACTGGGGTCTGGCACCACCACAAAGATGGTTGACCTGAGCAGCTTCCTGCAAGGGTTTTGAAAGGGAGCAGGGGATCTCTCTGATTGGTCATTACCCAGGCACTGGATTGGCTCAGTAAATGTAACATGGCAACAAGGATTTTTGGGAAAGTGAGTACTCACCATTAAACAGAGAGGTTTGTGGGAAAGTGAGTTCTTGACATTAAACACAGGAGAGGTTAGTGCCTTTACCACTAGGGGCATTGGGCTTTTCAAAATAGCATTCTGTGCTCTCCCTTTCACATGTTTTATGGGTGGATACAGGTCCTCCCCTCTGTAGATGCTGAATGTCTTTTCACTATTGTGTCAGCATTGCGATCATTCCAGAACTGCTTCTTGTAGTTCCTTTGACTGTAATGGCTTCCCTTTCTAGAGTTATGCTGGCCAACAGATGGATGTAGCAAGCTTAGCTAGAACCTGGTAAATACCAAGAATGCAGAAACTACCCCGAATCTGGATTTGCATATGTGGAACCAGTTTTCCAAACATGTCTGTGTTCTCAGGATATAGTGAAGTTGTTTGGAAAGGATGACACAAGCCAAGATGCCTTGGGGTGCCTGTCACTCCAGGCACTGAGGAGGTATTTGCTTAGTCATTGTGCAGGGTGGGCATAGTCATGAGTTTCTGAGAGCCCTTGTCTTCAAGTGAAAGAAAGAAATCAGAATGCTTTCATCCTAGAATAAAGTAGCCAAGGGAAGGAAGGCAAGGGTCAGCAGCCATTGCTGCAGGATCCATTAGAAGCCAGGTCTCTGCTGGGCCAGCCTGAGGACGTCAGTGTCAAAGCCCTGATCCCGGGAGCTGCAGTCAGCCTATGTCCTCTGCACACAGCTGTCTGCTTCTAGAGCTCTGTGTAGGATCAGGCTGCTCACTGTCCCTGTGACCTAACCTTTACCACTCCCCAAGAGCCTCAGTGGTGAGAGGAGTTTAGACTGTGTTGTCCTGGGTCTAAGGGAGTCAGATTTTTGGAGCACCAAGGTGCCTTGGATCAGGTTTGTCCTCTTCATTTGATATCTCAGAAATCCCAGGTCCGGAGAGATTAAGGTCTTTGACTGAGGACACTTCTCATTGAATGGACAAACCAGTAGTGTCATTCATTCTAGGGTTGAGAGAAAACCTCAGTCACGCTGGGACAGGATGAGTGGTGGTGGCTGTCGTCATTTGCACTGTCATGTCAGGAAGTGCGTGGTGGTGGAAAGGACCGTGTGCTCTTGAGGTGGGCAGGGTAAGAAGAAGGGCCCTAAGAAGAGCTGCTGAGCAGACCCGGGAGAGGACATGGGGAAGGGGCCTGTGTGAGCTGCTGGGAGGCCAGAGGGCGAGGTGTAGGGGAGGGGTCTTCATCAGGCGAGTTGTGTTCCACCCGGATTCTTAAGTTGAAGCCTCGCCACCGTCCATACCTCAGAATCTGGCTCTTTTGGAAAAAGGGTCTTGAAGGAGGTGATCATGTGAAAATAGTGTACAATAGGAAGTACTTCCTCAGCCCACTTGGAGCACTGAAAGCTTCATCTTGTGCATCCAGTAGTTCTCTGCACACACCTAATGGGTGCCCTAACTTAATGTACTTGACAGGGAATCCCTAGGGGCAGCACAAAGGCTCGGTCTGACATAACTTCCCTTCCTTCAGATGCCAGTCACAGCTCTAGGTTGTAGGCTGTGCTTATGACTCTATACACTCTATACACTGGAGAGCCTGCTGACTGTGTGCTAGGGCCGCTTACAGCGCTCAGAGACACATTTGCCTGTATTTAGAGGCCTGCCAGAGCCCCAGAGGACTTCATATCCTACAGAAACTCTGCTGCTAATATTTGCAATAGTTAAGAAATGGAATGAGCCTAGACGTCTATCAACGGATGAACAGATAATGAAAATGTAATCCATATGCAGAATGGAATTTTATTCAACTGTGAAGAAAGATGAAATTATGGAATTTCTAGGTAAACGAATGGGACTGGAAAAAACTATATAATGAGGTAACTCAGGTCCAGAAAGTTAGACATTGCACTCTGAAGTATGTAACTGGCTGCAAATTTTTAGTTGTCCCTGTTTAAAATGGAACATCTGTTGAGACCTGGGACAGAGAAAGAGGCCATGGCAGGAAGAAGTGTTGCTTAGGCCCAACAGCTTTTGGTGGAGTCTGTGGGGTCTCTATGCACAGTGCCATCTCATCTATTCAAAGTGATGCTTTGACTTCTTTCCCTGTTTGTATCCGTTTTATTCCTTGTCTCATTTCTCTAGCTGAGACTCCAAGTGCTATATTATTAATGGGAGTGTGAGGGTGCAGACTAGGGTGATGTTTTCATGGTGAGGTGTGTTCCTTCCACCCCTGGCCTCTCTGTGACTTACGTCATTAAGGGTTATTGGGTTTTGTCCCAGGTCTTCATGTCTATTGCGACTATCATGATTTCTGTCATTGAGTCCAATTATGTGATGCATCAAAGATACTGATTCATGTGTGTTATATTACCTCTGCATCTCCAGAATGAAAGCAACTTGATTATATGAATGATCTTGTTTGATCTTTAAAAGAAATTTTTTAGTTTATGTATTTTATGTATGAGAGTTCTGTCTGCATATCCATGTATATGCCAGAAGAGGGCATCGGATCTCATTGCAGATTCTTGTGAGCCAGCATGTGGTTGCTGGGAATTAAACTGAGGACCACCAGTGCTCTTTTACCACAGAGCCATAGCTCCGACCCATGAATGATCTTTTTGATGTGCTCTTGAATTGGGTTTCCTTTTATTTCATTGAGGATGTGTACATCCAGTTTTAAGGAGACCAGTCTGAAATTTCTTTTTCTTTCTGGGTTTTGTATCAAGGTACTACTGGCTTCATAAAAACAATATGGAAGCACTTCTTCCTTTTTACTTTATGGAAGGATTTGTTTAGTGTTGGTGTTCGTACTTTGTTGGTAATATAGACTCTTGCCATGTCTAGTCCTAGGCTTTTACATTTTTAACTAGATGGTCATTATCACTGCTGGTTGTAGAACTATTGGAATTTCAACTTTATTTAACTTTGTGGCATATCGTCTAGAAATGCATGTTTCCTTTAGATTTTTCCAACTGAGTGATACATGTTTTAAGATATGACCTGTGACTTTCTGAATTTCACTGGTATCTGTTGAAGTATCTCTGTTGATCTCTGATCTTCTTAGTTTGCCTAAGAGTTTTTTAAAATTTTGTTCATTGTTTTCAAAGAGCCAACCCATTGTAGAATTATTTGTATTGGTGTGTCTATACTATTCACTGCTACTTCTTTGATTAACTTTGACTTGTTTCTGGTTTTTCTAAGGCTTTCCAGTATATCGTCAAGCTATTTCTGTTAGATCGAATCTGATATTTTCATGTAGACAGTTAAGCCTAGTATGTTGCATTTTCAGCTGTGTGATATGCAAGCACCATCACACTCCTTCGCTCCTTCTATCTAGGCTCCGATTCCTCTAGGTGGGGTAATAATACCTGCATGACTAGGGTTGGGCCCAAGACATCCACATGGCTAAGAAGAAGAATGTGATTAGGTCTAAAAAGGTAAGATTAGGTCTAAAAATGTAAAAAGCTTGTCACCACAGCACCCATGATCCCAACAGGGATGGTGAATTACAGGCTAGCCTGTGCTACACAGAAGCAACATGCTTGAGAAAGGAAAAGGGGAAAGAGGTCCTGCCACTTATGCCAATGTGTGTAAAATTGGAGGATTATATGCTGAGCAATGTAAACCACAAAAGAAGGCACATATTGCATAGAGGAACATAAAACCAAGCAGTACAGGATGGGAAGACCTCTGTCTAAACATGACAGTGATCCAGCTGGTACTGGGAAAGCAGAGATCTACTGTACGTTCTAAATGACCGTAGTGAATTATGGTGAATTACAGCACTTCTCGTGATCCAGGGGAAGTAGTGTAAAGAGATGATGTATCACAAAATGGTGGCATTTGTTTTAAATATACGATAAATTTATTTCAAAAATAACTGTCTTTGTTTAGCAGGTACAGATTTTCTGTGAAGTTCGTGGTAACAGTTCCACAGGGCAAGCCTGGTGCCAGGCTCTTACATACATCCTGGATGCTGGTTTTCACCCGGAAACCCAATGCATAACATCAGCAGTCACTCAGCTTTCAGTATCTGGGTCCTTTTCTCAGGGGCTGTCTGCGTGGTTCAGTTGTGCAGGTATAGGTTGATGTCACTGCTGTAGATGCTGCAAATCTAAAGATCCCCCAAAGGGACTGCCGGTGTCTGTACCTCTGGCCCTTGCAGCTTGCAGTCCTTAACTGGTGTCTGTGCCTAGGTGATGATGGGGACAGTAACACAGCTGACTCTTTGTGCTCCATGCACACAGCAGTGGAAGTGGTGGGTGGAGGGGAATGAGGAGCACCCCACCCTCTCTTGGCTCCTGCCAGGGCAAGAGGAATCACCCTCAGTGAGGAATTTCACTCAGTGTTCTCCACAACAAGGGAACAGTGCAAGGTGCTGGCTGCTCTCATATCAGCACACATTCTTCTCTTGTTCTGCAGTCCATCCACTTTTGAGTCTCTGGCTTTATCAACAGGAGCCTGTCCCATCAATGAGAAAAACAGGGGTTTGGGTGAGAAAAGAGTCAGTTGTCCATCATCTTGTAACTGCCCACCCCTTTCCCAATGGCCGGAGCCATCAGGCATCACCTGTGTGTCTCTCTTCCACTCAGGGTGTCTGTGTTAAAAAGGTGGTTTTTCCTAGACCCATCCTTCATATGAGACAGGGATGTGTCTAGTGTTTTGCTGCAGTTTCACACCATGGGGCTTTGGAATGTCAGCACATTGACAACATGAGCACCTGACCTTTCCCAGTCTTTAATGAAGATAATGTAGCAGCAGCAGCAGCAGCAGCAGCAGCAGCGACATTGTGCATGCCAGGTGCTCCCTTTGAGGTAGAGCTGTTCAAAGTAATAAGCCAAATAGTTTGCACTAGAGGTTGGGTTCAGCATGTGGATAAAATTCAGTTCCTCTTTAGCTATATTAAAGGGCTCTGGATCTTTCTGCTTGGTCGGAATGTGGCTAGTCACCATGGACCACCTGGAGGAAGGCCCACTTAGTCTGGTCGGGGATCTCGTTGGTTTCCCCTTTGACATTTCCCTGCCCCCACAGTACTTGTTACCCGCTCCTTCTGGACTGAAGTGGCAAACAGTGCAGACCTCACCTTGCATCTTCTCAAAGGACACTTCTGAGGTCAGCCTCACCTTGCACATGGCTGGACGCCTTAGGGCAGAGTGGGAAACAAGGTGCACACTGGCTTTACATGGCTCCTAAGAAGCAGTAGAGCGGGACGGTTAGTTTTTGAGATGGGGTGCAGTAAGGAAAGCTGATTTGGAGGGACATCTAGGCATTTACAGAGGGGAAGCCACATGAAGTATTACCTTGTTTGGAACGTGAATCCTCTCCAAGCAAACTTCACTGGCATCACCTGTGCACAGGGCACATTAGGAGGAGTGTGTGTGCGAGAGAGACCATTTATAGAGTACCTATGAAAGCAGAATGTACAATCAGAGACTAGAGCTGAGGTGATTTGTGAAGGTCTCTGGACCTCTGTGTGTGTGTTTTCAGTAACCATGATGCCGTTGAGATCTGCACCAGAGCTGTGGGGCTCAGCTGTCCCTGTCCACTCTGTATTCACTTCTGTGCTGCGGATGGGCCTCCCTGCTTCTCAGTCTTCTGATGCTTGTTCTAGCCTGGCCAGTAACTTGTTGCCTAGATACACCTCCTGGAGTCTTCTGCTTCTCCTGCAGCTGTGTTCTCTCTCTGTCTCACAGGCACCCCTGGAGACCAGTAGCTGTGGTGACATTCTCACTGTGCATGAAGCCTGGTGTTTTTGCTCAGTGTTTATGATAATCACCAGCGCTCTGTGGATCTCCCCTCCCAGTGTGTCTGAGTCCTGCTCAGAGCAATGCACTGGGCCATGACTGTTCAAGCACTACTGCCCAGCACAGAGCTCCCTACAGGGGAGAGGCAGAAGGATGATTAGCTGAGACCTCCTTCCCAGAATCTTCCCTCAGTCTGAAAAAGGTGACATCTCCCACCCTTTGTCTTCAGACACAGAATATTTTGCATCTAGTTTCAGCCTGTGATAAGGACCCAGCTTCTCACTGGCACACAGCCCTGGCTCAGCATGGTGTCAGCCTCCAGGGAGCACAGTGGCTCCAAAGCACTTGAGACACCAGAAAGAGGGGCTCTTGGTAGAAATATGTAGGACTTATCCTTAGCTGTGCTGGCCTGTGCTGGGGGATGGGCCTTTAGTCTGATTCCGCCTAACTGATCAGCGGCTCCCTCCACCAACCCTTCTCCCACATTCTTGCCAGTCTCAGGCCACCATCTCCTTGTGTCGACATGTCGTTCAAGTTTTGGAGGACTCTTTGGGAGGGAGGATGGGATGGGATCTTCTCTCTGGGATGACAGATACTGTGTCACTGTCCCCCTAAATGTGCGTGCTAAGGTAGGTGAGGGAAGAGGATGAAACAGAAGTGTATCCACCTACTTGCTCAGCCTGTGTCCCTGTGACCTTCTCTGTTGGCTGCCATGATTCTGCTCCTGCCCATGTGTTGTCTCTCTCTCCCTGGAACACAGCAACAACAGAAATTTTGAAAAGGCCGTGCCTATCCTTTTCTTCAGGCCTTTCCAGCCCCAGAGTCTTGGTGGGACTCTGGGCACATCCTGGCCTTTTCCAGAGTAGTGCTCTTTGGGATCTGACTCCCTGGGGGATGGGCATGTGTCTGGTGAGGATTCAGTGCCTGTGCTTCCATCCTGGGCTTCCTCCCTGGGAATCCAGACTTCCTTGCAGTTTGGAAAGAGTGCTTCCTTGCAGGGAAAGGGGGCTCCCGCGCTGGGAAACGCTGGTTCCTTGCTGGGATAGGAGGCTTCCTCCTTCGGATAGGGTGCTTCCATGCTTGGAGAGGGTACCTCCTTGCTGGGAAGGGGTGGGTCCTCGCTGGAACAGGGTGCTTCCTCATTGGGAAGGGGTGCCTCCTCGCTGGGAAAGGATGTTTCTTCACTAGAAGTACTGTTCGATGTGTGCTCACAGGAGGATGTCTCTGTCCTTTCTTCTGAGGACTCAGAGCTCTCAGTGTTTTCAAATTCCGCGTTTGTATAGCTGGAGCATGTTGACACGGAGGATGTTTTTGATGAAGCTGTGGACCCGCTGCTGCTCTCAATCTCTCTGCCATTTTGGATTTTTTGGTGGCAGACATTTCCATGCTCAGGGGAGAGGTAATCTGGTATACAGCAGTCTCTAGATAATATCTTGTTTTTTGTCATTGACCGTGATTCGCCTTTAAATGGAAGGGTCCCGGTTACTAGATAGAAGAGGACCACTCCCAGGCTCCATATGTCTGCTGGGAGCACTTCGTATTGTTCCTTGCTGAATACCTCGGGAGCACAATATTCCCTGGTACCACAAAAACCTTTGGTCTTTTCTCCAGAGGCCAGTCTCTTTCCAAGTCCAAAGTCACTTAATTTGATGTGGCCTTCCCAGTCAACCAAGATGTTATCGGGCTTTAAGTCTCGGTGCGCAATGTTGTGGCTATGGATGTATTTGACTGCCAGAGCGATTTCCCAAAATAGAGGCCGTGCCTCCTCCTCCCCCAGAGGTCCACGTTTGATGACATGTTTGAGTAAGGGTCCCCGGGCAGCATACTCCATAACTAGGTAGGCCTTCTGACGAGTTTCTATGACCTGCAGCAGCTCGATTATATGGGCGTGGTGTAAAGTTTTCAGAATCTCTATTTCAGAAGCTATCATGGCGTTGGTACTGCTGCCTCTTTGCAATATTTTAATGGCAACAAGTGTTTTGGTCATAAGGTGGAGAGCCATTTTGACTTGTCCAAAGGACCCTACACCTAGGAGGCCCATGATGTAATAGTCCTTTGCCAGGGTCTGCCCATCAAAGGACTGGGCCTTGGGGTCCCTTGACATGATGACACTTCTCTTCTTGGTAGAAGTGATCAGTAGCAACAGAAAATAAAAATGGCAGAGAAAATTAAAATCACTTCTATGGAACACTTACAGTATACATTCTAACATTAAAAATCAGACATGCCTCCAGAAACAGGACACCCTTAGAGGGCAATGGCAAACAAGAACAAATCAAAGACAGACACAGTGGATGGAAAGAATGAGTGGGAGCAGGCACTAGAGAAAGGAAGGGAAATGTAGACAAAGTCAGGGAAATGAGGATCCCCATTTCTAAGGACAAAAAATTGACACTCTTAGCTGGGAAATCCATCACAAAGGGAAAACACTAAGTGAAAGGCCACGATTGAGAACCGTGATAGGGTTACCCAGGATGCATGAATGCAACCCGTCCCAGCTGATACAATAACATATACAAGGAGTCAGGGGCAAGGATCAAAGCTGCCATGAAGAATGAAAATTTGTCATTTTCTGGGAATGGATGTGTCACTGTATGACCTGTAATATCCTAGTCCAATCAAGACAAATATCACAGGCTATCCCTCATATGCAGGGTCTGGGCTTGGGGAGCTATGCTGAAAGTAAAGGGGACTATGAGGGATTTGGAGGATGAAAAGGGATCGGGTAGAAGTCTCAGGGTGGAGCAGGCTTACATGACCAAAGAGCATGTGTACAAATGTCAGGGAAATGCCTGTGTACAGCTAAAACACACTAAGGGCAATTATAGAAGAAGAAATAAGTCACAGTTTTAAAGTGGCAAAATCAAGTTAGAAGTCAGAGAAAAGAAGTGGGTGTTACGTAAGGAAGACAATGAAATAAACAAGATCACAACCCTAAAAATCAAAGTCCCCAAATGATAAGTCACATAACCAGAAAACCAAACTTTTGAGCTTGTGCAAACAAAATAACAGGAAAGAACTCACCTTGTCGAAGTGTAGCAGATGCTCAATGCCGAAGTCCAAACTATAACTGAAATCCAAATCCAATCCAACCGCCAAAGCCAAGTGTCCAATCCGCCAACCTCCAACCGCCAAGTGTCCAATCCGCCAACCTCCAACCGCCAAGTGTCCAATCCGCCAACCTCCAACTGCCAGTGTCCAATCCGCCAACTACCAACCTCCAACCTCCAACCACCAATAACTGGAAAGTTATCCTGGCAGTCAGGAGCCCAGGAACCACACAGCCCT
The DNA here is from genome assembly GCA_026225945.1 of Cricetomys ansorgei. Lineage (NCBI taxonomy): Eukaryota > Metazoa > Chordata > Mammalia > Rodentia > Nesomyidae > Cricetomys > Cricetomys ansorgei. The sequence continues at coordinate 103,110 of JAMJFZ010003582.1, forward strand.
TAGGAGAGAATATCTCCAGCTTTTCTAGGTCACTCTAAGCAGCAAATCTCACAAAAGAGATTTATTTGGAGGCAAGAATCCAGGAGAATGACTCTGAATCATTCTGAAGAGAAGGGCTCTGAGAGAAGCAGTGACTAAGCAGATTGCAGCCTTTTATAAATGGTCTGGGGGTAAGGAGGAGGCTGTCCGAGGTGGCCTGGGATATTGGGTTTCTAGCTCAGTGAGTGGTGGAATTTTGATCTTAGGGGTTGGTGGGTTTCTGGTTCAACCACCACTTGGCATTGGTGGGTTTGAGCTTAGACTTTTCACCCTTTATTGCTCACTTTTCTCCCTTTGGGGCTGGAAAGGGTTTCGAGCTCAGGGATGGAGTGATTTTTTTTTTTTTCATCTTATTTGAATAATCTGGGAGAAGAGGTCCCACCACACATGCCTCCAGGAGCTTATACTGACTTTAGGTCCTGCTAAATAAACTTATTCTGAGGTTAAAGTAAACAACTTTCCTCAAATAAACTTTGAACTTTACTGGCTTTAGGTTCTGCTAAACTCTAATTCTGAATGTAAAATGAAGGACTTTTTCAAATAAAGGTTGTGCTTTCAAAAAGTGGGTGAATGTATATAGTGGGGGCGGTGGACAGTTATTCTTTCTAAAGGAAAATGGGGTCTGGGAGCTTCAGGATCCCTGAGATAGGCCTTGCTGCTCTTAAACCCAGCCATCTTATAGCTGGCTGGAAGCAAGAGCTAAGAGCTGAACAAGGAAGGCTGTGGCTGGAGGGGGAGCGGTACTAGGAAATGAAGCCTGGTGCCCATGGAGTGAGAAGGGAGCAGGCAGGGCCTACAGTGAACCCCAGGACCCAGAGTTCCTAAGAGCCAGGCAGGATTGGTATTTAGTAAAAGGAGGGGAGAGTAGTAACTTTTTGAGTACTTACAAATGACAAGACTAAGCAGAGCCAGAGGAGAACTTTCTTTGGACCAGAAGGAAATATCTTTGTCCTATTGGGCCTCAAAAAAGCCCAGACACCTACACTTTTTCAGGGATAAACCTGAGTTTTCCCCTTTTCATGTTTCCAGGATAATAGGAAGTGGATCCATGGCACTCATGGGCTCCAAGGCTGTTTGTTGGGGAAGTTTATTTTTAGTTGTGTTTTAAACTAATTGTTTTTGTGCCCTGTTGGGAAAGGAGATTCATAGGCCTTGGCATTTTGTATTGTTTGCAGGGGTTGGATTTCTGTGGAGGATGTTTGATTGTTTTTGATCTGTACCTGAGGAGTGCTGAATCACTTAAAAGACCTCAGCTCAGATGCCAGGAACCACACAGCTCTGACAGGAAGGTGTCCTGGCAGTTGGGAGCCCAGGGACCATACAGCTCTGAGGTGGGAAGGTGTCCCCGATGTTGCAGCTCTGAAGGAAAATATCACTGGCTGAGGTGTTCTTCATGTTTCTCTGTGGCTGCCTCCACTTGGGAGGAAGGCAGCAGCCAAAGCTGTGCCCCCTCCCTCCTCTCTCCTTCTCAATAGAGTCCAGAAGGCTGTTTTTTATATAGTGTCCCTGAGGTGGCAGAGCCTCCCAATGTGGCCTGTGATTGATTGGTGGGATTTTTTGCCCCTTTTTGGCAAGTCCAGAGAGGGATGAGGGCCGAGCTTAGGGCCTTTTGTGTTAGTTGGGGCCACTTCTGTGCTGCTCTGCCAAGTTGGGGGACCCTGCAACCGGCTGGGATTGGGGTCCCTTATAGTCCCAGGGGAGAGCTTTCTTATAGCCCAGAGCTCCCCAGCCTTGCAGAGCCAGACTCCCCCAAAAGGGAAATATGCTGGCTCCCCAGTGGTCCTTGGCACCATTTGGGGTTCATGGTGGGCACAAGGGGTGGTGACTGGGTCCCCAGGTTCCCCGGCAGGGTGGTGAGGGAGGCAAGCAGCAGCCCTGAACAGCAGTTGGCAGCTGGAGGGGCTAGGCTTGCTGGAGAAAGTCAGATTTGCTCCCTGGCAGAAACAGAGATGGTTGTGAGGTGCCATTTTGGGCTGGGAACAGGCAGCCAGCATCCCAGTCCTTAACTCAGTCTGCCTGCTGCCATGGCTGCCCGCAGGGCCCACCATGAAGCAGTTCTCAGCTGACCTAGGCAGTTTGACAGTTTGACACCTGGAGGAGGGTTGGGCCTGGCAAGGAGGTGGGGCTGAGGCAGAGCTCTCTCCACATGGAGGGGTCCACAGAGTCCTGGCTGTGGGCAGCTGTGGACACTAAGGGGAGCTGAGGGGAGCAGGGCCAGGCCCCACTCTAAACATGGAGGGGCATGTCAGGGGCAGAGCTCTCCACAGAAGTGGGTGCCCCACGCTGTGGACTGTGTGAAGGGCTCCAAATGGGAGCCCTGGGCTGTGTAGGGGTATAGGGCCTTCCAGACATGAGAGCCCTGTGCTGGGGACTCTGTAGAGGGTGGGTGCCCTCCCAGAGCAGGAGCCTTGTGCTGCTGTGGACCAGGTAGGGGGCAGGGCTCTCCAGAAGCGGAGCCCCGGGCTGTGGACTCGGCTTCTTGCAGAGCCCCAGCATATGCCACCTGCTATTTTCACACGTGTTCCCTTACAGACCCTTTAGTTGTAGCCTCTTCCCGGATGTCAGTGTCCCTAGGCCTCAACCCCTGCAGCCTCACTCTCGAAGAGTTGATAAGAGACACAGCACTGTGACCTTTCAGCTCCCAGTCATCTCTCTTTTGAAGCTGGAATCAAGGACTAACCTCCTGGCTACTGCTCAGACCCCAATGACCTTAGTTCTAGGGAGTCTTTCATCTGTGCCTTCCTCACTTCCAGCAGTGGGCTGTCACATGGTGTGGACTTTACCTCCCATCCCCAAAACCTCCCTTTGCTCCTTAGCATCGAGGGCTCCTTCTCCCTCCAGGACCCCATCCTGCAGCCAGCAGCTTTATACCTCTCCTAAATTTGTGGGAATGGAGGGAACTGAGGGCTTCTCACTCATGACCCTGTCATGTCATCAAGCCTTGACGGCTTGTTCTAAAGAAGCTCTTCCTTGGTCCCGAAGTCTTGCTTTTCCACCTCAGGCCAAGTTGCTGTATCTGTCCTCGAATTCACCTGTGGAGTGTAATTTTGTCTCAGCTTCCTTTCTGCAGACCTGTAACATCTTTTATTGTCTGTGACAAGAGGCAGAGCTGACCTGAGCCTCTGTGATGTCAAAGGCAAGAGCACTGCCACCCTGTACATTTCTCTAGTAGGAAGGAAACTGGACAGCTCAGCAGCCACAGGCTCCATCCCACCTAGGGGCAGTGACCAGATGTAAGGCTCACATCTGGCCCTCCAGTGTACTTTGATCCCAGTCTGGTTGGTGACGTTCAATTATTTCTTAGTTGATATTTCCCGACTTGGCCCAGTGAGACCTCACCTTACTGCAAGTTAGGAAGCAGTGGCTTGTTAGTATAAATTGAGCCAATAGGGTAGCTGCTAGCTGTGGACATTGCCACTTTGGGGCAGAGGCTGAGTTTGAGGAGTAGAGGGAGTGAGAGGGAAGGGGAGGCACGCAGGCGAATGGAGGCAAAAATGTAGGCACAGATGATGTTTCAGTTCCCATCTTGCCTTGCTGGATGGAAGCCTGTGGAACCGTCTCTGTGTGTCATGAAGGTGACAGAGCATTCTGAAGTGCCCTGGTGTGCCCCGGTTTGCTTTCTGCTACTGTTAAAACACTTGACCAAAGACAGCTTGGAGATGAAAGGCTGACACTTCAGATTACAACCCATCACTGAGGGCAGGAACTCAAGCAGAATTCCTGGAGAAACTTGCCTATTGCCTTGCTTTCCAGCTCACTCAGCTGGTTTTCTGAGATAGCCCGGGCGCACCTGATTATGGATGGTGCTGCCCACAGTATGCTACACCCTTTCGTATCAACCATCAATCATGGCAGTCTCTTACAGATGTGGCCACAAGATAGTCTGGTCTAGGCGACTCCTCACTTGAGGTTTCCTCTTCCCAGGTGACTCTAGGTTGTGTGAGGCTGACAATAAAACCTAACCAGCACACCGGTTCTGTCCTGTTGTGATCCTTGTGCTCAGATGACCCAATCAACAGCATCTACGCCCCTTTAGACAGTACCCTTGTTGTGACTTATCTCTACCTTCCCACAGAAGGCGGGTACATGGCATGCACTGGGTGGCTAGCAGTGCTTAATCTCATGAAATTCAGCATTTATTTCATATTACCCCACACTGCTCTTTAATTTGTGTGACTGAGAAAGGCAATCCTATCACCAGTTTCCAAGTCTACCAGGAGGACTTCTGTGGTGTGTACATTGTTGCGGCTCTGCAACAAGCAGAGTCCACAGTACGCGGTTTAGCACTGGAGAGCTCCACTCCCTATTGGGTCCACGGTGCAGGGGTTCAGCCCTGGAGAGTTCTACTCCCTACCCCGACTACAGCATGGGGCTCAGTGCTGGAGAGCTCCACCTACTGGGTCCACAGCCTGGGCATCAGCGCTGGAGAGCCCCAGCCCGCACGGGGTTCCTGCTTTCGGCACCCCTACATAGGCCACAGCTCAGGGCTCCCCTTTGGAAGGGTTCTTCCCCCTAACAGTCCACAATGTGGGGCTCCTACTTATGTGGAGAGCTCCGCCTCTGACACACCCTTCCATATTTACCTATGATCAGCATCCACAGCCCTGTGGATGGAGCTCTGCCTTAGCTTCACCCCTTTGCCAGGCTCAACCCTCCAGCTGTCAAACTGTCAAGCTGCATTGGCCGTGGCAGCAGGTGGACCAAGTTGAGGACTGGGCTGTTGGCTGCCTGTTCCCAGCCCAAAATGGCACCTCAAAACCATCTCTGTTTTTGCCGGGGAGCAAATCTGACTTTCCCCAGCAAACCTAGCCCCTCCAGCTGCCAACTGCTGTTCAGGGCTGCTGCTTGCCTCCCTCACCACCCTGCTGGGTACCCTGGGGGCCCAGCCACCACCTCTTGTGCCCACCATGAACCCCAAATGGTGCCAAGGACCACTGGGGAGCCAGCATATTTCCCTTTTGGGGGAGTCTGGCTCTGCAAGGCTGGGGAGCTCTGGGCCATAAGAAAGCTCTCCCCTGGGACTATCAGGGACCCCACTCCCAGCCGGTCCACACTTCCGAGGGATACTTTTCCCTATTTCCTGGAATCTCAGGACTTCTTGCCGGGTAGGAGCTGAGTACACAGCTTTTCTGAGCTTTCACGATGTCGTGTTTTCATCCCACAGCCAGGGTTCAGCCCTACCAGCTGGTCAGTAAGATTGTCAGCATTAGACCTTTTGTCATGCTTGGCTCGGTTTAGTTACTTTGTATTGTCCTCATTCTTATATTTCCCTGTGCTCTGTCAGCTCTGTCGCAAATACATCTTGTATCCCACCATTTTCCAAATGGTTCCTGGATGTCTGCCCTCTGCAGCAGAGTCTCCACAGTGTGGCTGGAACCCAGACCCTGAGAGCCCATGTCTTCCTCTGGCCTGGTGAGCCCCTCACTTTGGTTAGGATATCTCTGAGAACTTTTCTTTAAAAAAATGTCGATATTTGCCAGACATGTGCACACCTTAATTCCATCACTCAGGAGACAGAGGCAGGCAGATCTCACTGCGAGTTCAAGGTCAACCTGGTCTGTCTATGTAGAGAGTTCTAGGCCAGCCAATGTTACAGAGTGAGACAGGGTCAAAAAGTGGGGAAAGGTCAGTATTTTAGTTACATGATATCCTTGTTTGTTTTGTCAACTTGAAACAAGTTAGAATTATCTGGGAAGAGGAACCTCAGTTGAGAAGATACCTCCATCAGATTGGCCTGTAGGTAAATCTGTAGGGCATTTTCTTAATTAATGATCGATATGCAAAGGTTCAGCCCACTGTGGGCAGCGAGACCCCTGGATAGTATAAGAAAGCAAGCTCAGCAAGCCTGCAAGAATCACTCCTGGATGGCTCTGCCTCAAGTTCCTGCTCGAGGAACTTATTATTCCTTTAATAATGAACTGTGATGTGGAAGTTTCAGCCAAATAAACACTTTCCTCCCCATGATTCTTTTGGTCGTGGTGTTTATCACAGATACAGACATACCAAGACTGGTGACTGCCTTGTGTTTTCTTTATCCGCTGTTGATGGGCACTTTGATTGTTCCAACGTCTTGACCACATGTCTCCTTTAAGACCCTACTTACAGTTCTTTGGGATATATACCCAGAACAGGTATTGCTGTTTATAGGATAACTCTATTTTTAGTTCCCCCCCCACCCCCTGTGGTAGCTCCCTGTGGTGATTTCCATAGCAGCCACACCAATTTTCATTACCACCATCCACAGCTTTTCACCCAGAGCATCAACAGCTACTTGTGCGGCCATACACTCACGCAGAACGTTGAAGTTCAAGTTCATCATCCACTCCAGTGTGTCTGACAGCCAGTGGCTGGGAAGGGGATATGCAGCTCCTTCTTTACAGAGCTCACCGCATAGGAGGTACCACGAGAAAGAGCTGGCTGTAAAGTTTTACTCCTCGTGCCACAGCCTCCGGTGTCTAGGACTACTCTATATTTATATGCCCTATTATTATCAGTAGGATCATTGAAAGTTCAAGACCAGCTAGGACCACATAGTGTAAGACTTTGTCTCAAAAATGGCAAAGAAATCATCAACCAACCAACCAACCAACCAAAGCGGTAGCAGGAAATAAGGGTTAGTGGGAATTCCTTTTGTCTCCTTTTCCTGCTTGTTCATTGCCCCTGCTTGTCTTCCTCCCTTGGACGGCGGATCTTTTCAGAGCTTCTTCCTCCCGAGGGGGCCTTTGTAGACTTGCCAATTACCAAATCAGAATCAGATTTGGCAAAACTCATATTTGGGCTTTGCCAAACATCTTCTCCTCATGGCCCCTTGAGTTCTCTGATAAAAGAGCCTGGGAGGCTGAGTCATCCCACAGTGTCAGTGGGATTGCAACCCAGGCTCTGAGTCCAGCTAGGTTTCTGACTCAGGATGAAGCGTGACAGACTCGCATAGGAGAGGATTTTGTATTACCTTTCCTTCAGTAGATTTTTGACCTGAGTGGGAAGAAGGGAGAAAATGGGAAAAGGTTTATGTGAAATTGTTGTGCCCCTCCTCCCCAAGTACCACCAGGAGACCACCAGTTCAGATGCAAAAGCAAGGAGCCTTTATTCTGCAGAGCAAACCAGTGCACTGGGGTCTGGCACCACCACAAAGATGGTTGACCTGAGCAGCTTCCTGCAAGGGTTTTGAAAGGGAGCAGGGGATCTCTCTGATTGGTCATTACCCAGGCACTGGATTGGCTCAGTAAATGTAACATGGCAACAAGGATTTTTGGGAAAGTGAGTACTCACCATTAAACAGAGAGGTTTGTGGGAAAGTGAGTTCTTGACATTAAACACAGGAGAGGTTAGTGCCTTTACCACTAGGGGCATTGGGCTTTTCAAAATAGCATTCTGTGCTCTCCCTTTCACATGTTTTATGGGTGGATACAGGTCCTCCCCTCTGTAGATGCTGAATGTCTTTTCACTATTGTGTCAGCATTGCGATCATTCCAGAACTGCTTCTTGTAGTTCCTTTGACTGTAATGGCTTCCCTTTCTAGAGTTATGCTGGCCAACAGATGGATGTAGCAAGCTTAGCTAGAACCTGGTAAATACCAAGAATGCAGAAACTACCCCGAATCTGGATTTGCATATGTGGAACCAGTTTTCCAAACATGTCTGTGTTCTCAGGATATAGTGAAGTTGTTTGGAAAGGATGACACAAGCCAAGATGCCTTGGGGTGCCTGTCACTCCAGGCACTGAGGAGGTATTTGCTTAGTCATTGTGCAGGGTGGGCATAGTCATGAGTTTCTGAGAGCCCTTGTCTTCAAGTGAAAGAAAGAAATCAGAATGCTTTCATCCTAGAATAAAGTAGCCAAGGGAAGGAAGGCAAGGGTCAGCAGCCATTGCTGCAGGATCCATTAGAAGCCAGGTCTCTGCTGGGCCAGCCTGAGGATGTCAGTGTCAAAGCCCTGATCCCGGGAGCTGCAGTCAGCCTATGTCCTCTGCACACAGCTGTCTGCTTCTAGAGCTCTGTGTAGGATCAGGCTGCTCACTGTCCCTGTGACCTAACCTTTACCACTCCCCAAGAGCCTCAGTGGTGAGAGGAGTTTAGACTGTGTTGTCCTGGGTCTAAGGGAGTCAGATTTTTGGAGCACCAAGGTGCCTTGGATCAGGTTTGTCCTCTTCATTTGATATCTCAGAAATCCCAGGTCCGGAGAGATTAAGGTCTTTGACTGAGGACACTTCTCATTGAATGGACAAACCAGTAGTGTCATTCATTCTAGGGTTGAGAGAAAACCTCAGTCACGCTGGGACAGGATGAGTGGTGGTGGCTGTCGTCATTTGCACTGTCATGTCAGGAAGTGCGTGGTGGTGGAAAGGACCGTGTGCTCTTGAGGTGGGCAGGGTAAGAAGAAGGGCCCTAAGAAGAGCTGCTGAGCAGACCCGGGAGAGGACATGGGGAAGGGGCCTGTGTGAGCTGCTGGGAGGCCAGAGGGCGAGGTGTAGGGGAGGGGTCTTCATCAGGCGAGTTGTGTTCCACCCGGATTCTTAAGTTGAAGCCTCGCCACCGTCCATACCTCAGAATCTGGCTCTTTTGGAAAAAGGGTCTTGAAGGAGGTGATCATGTGAAAATAGTGTACAATAGGAAGTACTTCCTCAGCCCACTTGGAGCACTGAAAGCTTCATCTTGTGCATCCAGTAGTTCTCTGCACACACCTAATGGGTGCCCTAACTTAATGTACTTGACAGGGAATCCCTAGGGGCAGCACAAAGGCTCGGTCTGACATAACTTCCCTTCCTTCAGATGCCAGTCACAGCTCTAGGTTGTAGGCTGTGCTTATGACTCTATACACTCTATACACTAGAGAGCCTGCTGACTGTGTGCTAGGGCCGCTTACAGCGCTCAGAGACACATTTGCCTGTATTTAGAGGCCTGCCAGAGCCCCAGAGGACTTCATATCCTACAGAAACTCTGCTGCTAATATTTGCAATAGTTAAGAAATGGAATGAGCCTAGACGTCTATCAACGGATGAACAGATAATGAAAATGTAATCCATATGCAGAATGGAATTTTATTCAACTGTGAAGAAAGATGAAATTATGGAATTTCTAGGTAAACGAATGGGACTGGAAAAAACTATATAATGAGGTAACTCAGGTCCAGAAAGTTAGACATTGCACTCTGATGTATGTAACTGGCTGCAAATTTTTAGTTGTCCCTGTTTAAAATGGAACATCTGTTGAGACCTGGAACAGAGAAAGAGGCCATGGCAGGAAGAAGTGTTGCTTAGGCCCAACAGCTTTTGGTGGAGTCTGTGGGGTCTCTATGCACAGTGCCATCTCATCTATTCAAAGTGATGCTTTGACTTCTTTCCCTGTTTGTATCCCTTCTATTCCTTGTCTCATTTCTCTAGCTGAGACTCCAAGTGCTGTATTATTAATGGGAGTGTGAGGGTGCAGACTAGGGTGATGTTTTCATGGTGAGGTGTGTTCCTTCCACCCCTGGCCTCTCTGTGACTTACGTCATTAAGGGTTATGCCCTTTTATTTTGTGAAATTTACTTTAGAAATTTTTTTTAAGTTTTTAAGTAGGTATTTTCATATTTAATGAATAGACCTTGTGTTTATAAGATAAAATGAAAGCGAGTGTGTGTGTGTGTGTGTGTGTGTGTGTGTGTGTGTGTGTGTGTGTGTGTGTGTGTGTGCTGAAAACAGTTTTTTAGGTATTAGAATTGTGACTGGTTTGAGCTCTTAATGTGCTTATCTCTTCTCTCCTTCTCCTCTCCCTCTCCTTCTCCTTCTTTCCTATGTTCTTCACTCCCTTCTTCTCTCCTCATCTCTTTCTCTGAAGATAGAATATTGTTTTGTTGCCCAGTCTGACCTCAGACTCTAGGGTTCAAGCAGTCCTCTGCTTCAGCCTTATATAGCTGGGCCTGTAGGCATGTACTGTAGCTCCAGGCTCTATCTGTTTTCTAGTTGTTCAACAGTTTGTTTTTTTAAACACAAGTACGAAATCCTTTTTCTTATGATGCTGATTGAAGACAGCTTGGGTCCCTGTCATAGACACCAGCCTCTCCTGCAGAGAGAAGCTGAGTCCTCCAGCTGCGCTTGACCCCAAAAGGCTCCTGGTGCTCCTTTTGACACCAGCTCTGTGACCTGCTTTTATCCAACATGTAGGCCTGAGAGGGGTGGGCCAAGCAACCTATCCTGACATTTTGCTTTTCTCCTGCATAACCAGCCTGCTATGGGATGGACAACGAAGAAGAGAACCACTATGTCTCACAGCTCAGGGACCTCTACAGCAGCTGCGACACCACAGGGACCGGATTTCTGGACCAAGAAGAGCTGACCCAGCTCTGCACTAAGCTTGGCCTGGGAGAGCAGCTGCCAGCGCTCCTTCAGATTCTTCTTGGAAATGACAGCTTGGCCAGGGTGAGTATGGGCTCCTCCCTAGGGAGAGTGCAGAGCTGTACCACTCATATGGCATTTGGTACACACCACCCAAAGAAAGATACTTGGGAAAGGAAATCACCAGCAATAAGCCAGTGTTGTTCTAGGGACTGTAGAAGGAACTTCAGGGAATGTAAGCAGTCACAGTCTGTCTGTGACCCACCACACCCAGCTGCAGTTTTATAACTGTGTTGCTTGGTTTGGTTTTGTAAAATTGTTTCTTGGTGATGGGATGGTGGTTCACATTTACCTTCTGTATTAGATCTTCTAATGAAAATAATTTAAAGTACATATTTGAAAAAGTGAAATGAACATCCTTACTCCAAAAGGCAAATGATCAGAGGTTTCTTGAGAAAAAAGACCCAAAGCATTGTTTGTTCTGTTTTGTCTATCAAACTAAATGTGAATCTGTAACAGGAAAGTGGCAGTGTCTTCTTACTCAAATTTGCACAGGTTAACTTTGAGGAGTTTAAGGAAGGCTTTGTGGCTGTGCTGTCATCTGGATCTGGTGTGGGACCCTCCGATGAAGAAGGTAGTTCCTCGGAGTCAGGTAAGAGGGTTTCCTCTAAGCACTTCAGTTTCTTTCCTTTATTTATCTGGGGCCTTTCAGAATGTAGCGTAACTATTCCAAATTCTAGCCTTTCTCTCTGTCACCTTCAAGTCATGTGGACCTGAGCAAAACATCTAGAGTTTCCTCGTCTGTGAATATCACCAGGTTGCAACCTGCATTACTTGTAGGGGCCACGGGCAAGTGAACTGAAGGGTGTGGAGCAGGGAGAGGGGGAGCCCCAGGGCTCTGAGGTACCAAGCACACAGACTGGCCCTCTGCCCTGGACATGAGCATCAGCTATCAGAGCCAGAGGAGTCACAGTGTGCTCAGGGCTATCAGCACCCCACTGAAATGCTGTGAGGCAAGAGCACAGTAAGTACAACTGTATTGTGGCAGGAAACCAGCAGGCCCAAGGACTTGGAACTGGTGGGAGAGAGTTGGAGGCGTGTCTGTTTAGGACAGCAGTTACCAACCTGTAGGATGTGACATCTTTGGGGGTCAAACAGCCTTTTTCACAGGGGCCGCCTAATACATCCTGCATATCAGACATGTAAATAATAGTAGCAAAATTACAGTTATGAAGTAGCAACAAAAACACTTGGGGGGAGGGGTCACCACAACATGAAGACCTGTATTAAAGGGTGGCAGCATTAGGAAGGTTGAGAACCACTGGTTTAGGGACATGTGGACTGTGTGTGGTAGACAAAGATAGTTGCAGGGTTCACTGGAAACAACTATCCCCTCTGGCATATATGTATGCCAGATATGTATGATTATATATGACTCTCTAGTAGATTGAAGGATCCTAGTTAGGAGTAGAGACAGGGAGATGAGTAACAGTGCAAGTCACAAGGGACTGGCACTCAAGATACCAACCATCTTCTGGGCGCTTGAGTTTCATGTGTATTTTGGGTATATTCTGTTCACCTTCTTAGAAACCCTGTGTTACTGGCATACTCACAATTTGAATAGAAAGAGATTTATCCCTGCTCCATAGTTAGTACATGGTGGCTAAGATTTGAGTCCCTGTTGTTCACTATTTTTGAGCCCTGTGTACACAGCGTCAGGACACTGTGCTTGTTTCTTTAGGTACCATGGTTAGTCCCTGTCCCTCCTCCTCTGATTGCAGAGATTCTGGGCACAGGACATAGAGTTCTGGGGTCTGTGTCAGCCCCACACTACTTGCATAAGTATCTGTCTCATACCTTTCCCATCAAAAATACGAAGAGGGCTTATAGTCTTTGTTGACACACAAGAATTTGGATAGTAATTGGGCTATCAGAATGTCTTTGGAGAAGCAAGGCCCAGCCCCTCTGATGGACCAGAGAAAAGATATCCTACTTTCTGCCACATGACACTTCACAGCTTAAAAGTCACCATCTATGGAACACGTTCTGTTTTCCCAAAGAAGCAAGCCCCTTGAATGTCTGTGTGTGTGTGTGTGTGTGTGTGTGTGTGTGTGTGTGTGTGTGTGTTTCCTCACCAATACCAATTCTTTTTCTTCTCTTTTGAGTTAGAATTTGAAAAGCTTTTCTCAACCAAGTGGCCCCATGCCTTTCCTGAAACGCTGCACCTCATGCCGTTGGATGGAGACCAACCCTGCCCATCTCTATTGTGTGACCTCTAAGGAAGGAACGTGAACAAAAGTCTGTTTATTCTAGTTAAGCAGTAACAACAGGCTGAAGAAGTGATTTGACCTAAGCCTCCATGGGTGAACCAGTGAGATTATTGGGGTCGCTTACAGGAGCATGGATGATTCACCTGAGATCACCAGCCTTCTTTCCCCTAGCTGTTGTTCAGTGCTGATGTAACCTTGGGCAAGGGCCTTGTCAATCTTGTAACTTTCCAAGCTTCCTCAGTCTGATAAGTTTCATTAGCTTCGCCAGTCTTGTGAACCTCCCTCCCGACTGGAGGAGGGAGTGTTCCAATTTGGAGGAAATAGCTGTGCAGCAATCTGGAAACATCCACCCACTCCCAGAACTGACCTTGTACTATGGGCCTGTGGCCACAGAGCTGTGTCAGCCCTGCCTGATCCTTCCAAGGTTGAGTCTCAATCAGTCTTTTCCATCTTGTTCTCTGACTTGCCCGTTCCTTGTCTTCTGTGCCTCACCCTTGACTATACTGCTTGCCTTTCTGGTTCCGGTTGCATCATCCTCATCCTGACTTCCAGTTTCGCTCCTAGTGCCCCACACCTTGTTATTACAATGTGTTTATCTATGTGGCCAAATGCCTGGATTACAGAGAGCAGCCCTGCTCTTCTGTTCCTCCACTGATGAGGATGCAACTAAATGCACTTGACTTCTAACCCTGCTATACTTTCTCAGTAGTTAGTGCACTTAATGGCACATAGTTATCCAGTGCTCTGGCCAGACACTGGGGCTCCTGCAGGGCATTACCCAGTGCGCATCAAGTTGATGGTGTGATGGGCTGGTTGAGGGCATGGTGAAAAATGCTGGACCCTGGTGCCTTACTGTGCTCCCACCTCACGGGAGAGCTCCTATGGTGCTGTAGGGAGCAGACACTGCCCAGTCATTGTTGCCATTGCTCTGCCATTGTTGCTTCTGTACTAAAGAGTGCTTCTTCACGATGAAGGGAGATTTTTCTTTGGGCTCCTTTGTTGCTTTGGACTTCCTTAGGACTGTTGGGAGGAGAGCATGTGTTTTCCTCTGTGGTTCACACTCTAAGGGAAGTGCTGCCTGTCTGTGGTGAAGACACAGAGTAACAGCAGTATGAGGTCAGTGTAGAGCCTGATTTTGGACAACAGAGATAGGAAGCGGGGCACTGGACATAAGCCCATGAGGAAGAGAAGCCTGGGCAAGCTGCACCATTTTCAGTGTGCCCAACTAACTCCAGGATGTGGGCTGCAGCCATGGCCAGGGTCTCCTCTGTGGCAGGGCTCCATGTGGGGAGGAGGAGAGTGGGCATCCTCTGCCAGGTTGCCACTGATGTCTCATGTTTCCCATTGCACATGACAGGGGTGTCCTCTTCTGTTCCTGTCAGAAGGTGCTTCCCCAAGATACAGGAAGGGAGAGCCATACCTAGCTGAGCCTTGCCTGCAAATGGAAGCCAATCAGTGACAAGAGTGGCTGCTCCTTATTGAGAGCCAAGCAAATGCAGATTTATTAAGGAGAAGTGAGAGACACTCCGGAGGGTGGAAGGGATCCCAAGGGAAGGAAACACTGCAGAGCTATGTTGTAGGGCCTTTTTTTATAAGATTTTTGGCAGAAACTGGACAGAGACCCAACGTGATTTCAATTGAGATGTTTAATGCTTTCGACATATCACCTGGGGAGATGACCATGCACTGCTTCCCAGTTAGGAGGATGGTCATGTGCTGACCCCCTCTCTGTCCATCTTTGATTTGCTTTGTGAGCTGCTAACCTTGCCTCCTCTGCTGGCTGCTAGCCCTGGCTGAAACTGTAATTACTGGCCTTGGAAGTGTTACTGTTCTCTGACCTTCACTGATATCTCGCTGGCTGCTAACTAAACTGGGCTGTGTTTGTTCTTCTGTTTATATGAATAAAAGGTCTCGAGTCAGGGTTTAAACACATCGAGGTGGATTGTTGAAGGTATGAAGGGTATTGAGAGAGTTATTGATACTGCAGATAGACCACAGCATGGTAGGGCCTCTGAGGAGAGTTCAGGCCACAATACCAGAAAGAGAGCATGTACGGTCTCTGAAGAGAGCATCCATAGCCCTCTAAGAGTGTGGGCGACCTGCTTGAAGCTTTACCATGTGTCCCTCTTTCCCTCGCCGCCTGTGGGGAACTGGCTCCCGCCTCAAGGCCTTTTCTCATATATTCTCTTGGTTTCTCTCTAAGGACATGGAAGCTTTTCCTTCTCCTCAACATGCCCCATGGTCTCCGTCCCTTCAAGGACACTATGCCTAGCTGGCCAATGCCTATTATATTACAAGAATGGTTATTAGTGATATTCATGAGGATTGTTAAAGTGTCCCAGGAGTCACCCCGTGTGTTTTCGGACACCTTGAATGCTATTCTGTCACTTGACATTCAGGCTATCCAGAGTGGAACTCAGCATAGACCTCACCAAACCTTGTTCATTATCGCCAATTCCTGTCTTCACATTTCTGCACATTTTCCTGTGATGGTCTCAGGATCAACAGGTATTGGCCGTCAGCATAGAGGGAAGAATCCACGTGGTTCTGGGCCTTACAAAATTGCCTTCTGCTTGAAACCTAAGGTGCATCTGCTATGAAGAGCTCCTTAGCTTCCTGGCCAGGCCTGGCCTCAGTGGGCTCATCCAGGTCTCCTTAGCTGACCTCCTCCTGAATCCTGCTTCTGAATTCTTCTCCTGAATCTACATCCTAACATGACTGCTTCTCTTGTTGCCCTCCCTGTGCTCTCTCCCTATGTGTGCTTAGTTAGGATTGTGTAGATGTGCAGATTGGAGGAAGAAAGAAGGAACCACAAGGAAGTATGAGGTTTAAAGTATTCCCTTCAGTCTGGAGTCAGCAATCCATGATGCTTCTGCTCTGGGCCTTCAGACTGCTCCTGATCGCAGTGTATGTCTTTGTGGCCCGTGCCTGTCTATGAAGTACATCTAGCCCCAAGGGGTTGGGATCATAATGGAACCAACATGCCTAGCAAGAATGAGGATTTTCTTCTTTTTTTTTCTTTTTTAATTTATTTATACTTCTCTCATACAATACATCCTGACCACAGTTTCCCCTCCCTCCATCTCTCCCAGTTTGCCCCCTACGTTCCCCCATCTCCCCAAGATCCACTGCCTCTTTGTTTCCCTTCGGAAAAGAGCAAGCCTCCCAGGCATTTCAATGGAACACGGCGTAACAAGTACAATAAGACTAGGCACAAACCTTCATATCGAGCTTGGAAGGGGCAACTCAGTAGGAGGAAAAGGGTCCCAAGAACAGGCCCAAGAAAGAGACCCCCACACACTCCCACAGTCAGGAATATATGTTAACATATATACAGAGGACCTAGCACAGACCCGTGCAGGCTGCACAATTGCTGCTTCAGTCTCTGTGAGTCCCTGTGAACCCTGCTTAGTTGATTCTGTGGGCTGTGTTCTCTTGGTGTCCTCAACCCCTCTGGCTCTTAGAATTCTTCCTCCCCCTCTTCTGCAGGGTTCCCTGAGCTCCACCTAATGTCTGGCTGTGAGTCTCTGGATCTGCTCCCATTAGCTGCTGGAGGAAGCCTCTCCAATGACGATCTGGCTAGGCACCGATCTATGAGTATAGCAGAAAATGATTCCTAATGAGGAGTCATTTCATTGTTTTTTTGTTTTTTTTTTTTTTTTAATTGGCCAGAGTTCTACCCTTGGCCTCTGGGCTATCCAGCCTCCAGTTTCTGGCCATCCGGGCAGCGTCGGTCCTGGGCTCCCTCTCATGGCATGGGCCTCGAGTTTGCCCCATCTTTGACCACTCACATAAGTTCTGCAACTCCATTGCCCTATCATATCTTGCAGGCAGGACAAATGAGGATTTTTCTCCTCCTCCTCCTCCTCCTTCTTCTTTTAATGTGGCACTCTGTGTATTTATTATAAATTAGGTCACATTCTCCCCAGAGGGAATTCAAGGAGGAAATGCAGTCAGGTGGCCCTGGGGACATGGCAGGGTAGCCAGGAGAAGGGTCCCAGGTATGTCCTTGGACAGCTGCCACCTCTCCATGGGAAGAGCAGCTATCGTCGCCTTCTTCTTATTGGCTTATTCTTATATAGCTGCCTTTTGTGAGAACATGACGATTGAAGGAGGCACAACTTCCCGGTGGCCATCATGAGTGCAATAGCAATTGTTGGATGGTTTGTGACTGGGGCCTACAGGGGGCTTAGGAGGTGGCTGGTACACTTGGCGATTTCCTGGTATCTCAGCTACAGCTTCGCAGGCAGGTCTTGTCCAGATGCCCAGTTTCGCAGCTTCTGGATAGTGCAAGTAGCAGACACCATGTTTCTCCAGATGAGAGTTTTCTAAAGAGACACATGTGTCTCTCAGTTTGGCTATCTGGGTCCATTGAAACAAGGTACCCCAAGGAACTGGAATTTACCCCGAAATCTCATACTGCGAGAAGGAAGTTGCTGAATCCTGCTTTCAGCTTGGGGGGGATCTTGTCTCTGGGAAAGCAGAAGGACTCACACAGTGCTGGCAGCTTGTCAGCACCTTGCAGGAGCGGCTGTCAAGACAACAATGCCGCTGGGTAGTGGTGGTGCATGTCTTTAATCCCAGCACTCGGGGATGAGGGGGGCAGAGACAGGCAGATCTCTGTGAGTTTGAGGCCAGCCTGGTCTACACAGTAAGTCCAAGACAGCCAAAGTTCTAACGGAGAAACCCTGTCTCGAAATTCCAAAAGGAAAAAAAAAAAAAAAAGACAATGATGGGGTACTGATAGGCAGCACCATACCTTGATCAGGAGTGCCAAATTATGCATATTTCTTGCCTTCTAGTTAAACCTTAATGTTAAGGCAGAACCCTGAAGATAGAGTCAAGGAGGTCGCTGAGTCTCTTTATTCCTCTTCTTTCTGTGGCCACATTGAATACATATGCTTTTCATTGTTAACTTTTCATTGTTAACTCTTTCAATTGTAATCGTGGCTGAGCCTGGCTTGGGGCACAGGCTGTGACCGTGAATCCAGTACACTAAGGCAAGAGTTATGGGAAGTAGTCCTCAGATCTCTAGCTACATGTTCTTGGGTCATTGGTGTTTCACTCCATAAACAACAACAAAATATGCTTGATAAAATGTAAAGAGCTCCTGGTGGTGAGTAGAAGTCCTCCTTACCCAACCTGGCTATCCCAGTTTTGCTTCATGTAATAGGACATCCACTGTTAACTGATAAGTGTCCTTGTGTCCTCCAGACTAACTAACACGTGCTCAACAGGTGTCTGTGAGCCGTGCTGGGGGTTGAACCTGCAGCTTCTAAGAGTATCTTGCTGGCATGCAGGGCCCACAGCCCATTTCATAGCTATCCCCTGTCCCCCATCTCCTCTTCTCTCTTTCCAGCGACTTCCTGTGCTGTCCCTCCAAAGTACATGAGCGGCTCTAAGTGCTATGGCCGTCGGAGCCGACCTGAGCTTTGTGACTCTGCCACTGCAATCAAATACGGGTCTGAACAGCAGGCCAAGGGCAGCGTGAAGTCACCACTGAGGCGTTCTGCATCTCTGGAAAGTGTAGAGGTGAGTCAGCCGACCCTTCCCACCCAGAGTGCCCAACACCAGGGAAGTAATTGTCAGTTTGCCACTGTCCATTCACATTGGCCTGGTGGATGCAGGCAGGGGACCAAGTTCCTGGGCATCTCGAGTCGTCAGCAGCCTGGGTGCACATGGCACCCATGCTTTAGTTAGCCCTCTTCTCTATTTGCCGCAGTGCTGGTCCCAACTACACTCCTTCAGATGTGGAGCAATGGGGACCTTGTAGTGACCTTTCTCTTTTCCTGGCTCACCAACCATACCTTCCTCTCATTATGGAAAGTTGAAGTTAGGGCTATACAACAGAGGAACACCACATGGCAAGGAATGGAAAAAGAAGCCTTTGGTGATCCCCAACGTTAGGACTGTGGGAGTACTGAGTCCACAGTACTGTCTGCCTCAGGATATACCAAGGCCCACCTGTCTGTAGTCAGGAAAGGAGCAGACAGATACCTCCTGGAGTGTGAGAGCTGACCCTTTCCCTGCCCCTGAGCCTTTTGCTGCTGGCAATGGAGCCTCACCTGTTTTGTGTAAAGAAATCTGTGCCCTGGGGAAGGGGAGGTGACTCAGTGGAGAAAGGTACTTCTTGCCAATCCTAATGGTTTGAGGGAACACTCTTCTGAGCTTGTGACTCTCCACCTTCCTTGTGATGCCTTGTCTCTGACTCCCAGTACAAACAGAAAACACTGTGTTCTCAGCTGAGAAAATGCATTAGAAAAATGGAACTGAGTGTTTATCACCAAGTTCGCTTCTGATTCTGAGAGTTGGTCAGCTTTAAAGGGGAAAGAGTCTCAGTTACCCAGGCGTTCTTTCAGATCAGCAGGTCACACAGCACCCACTCAGAAGCTGGTGTGGTGAGGCTTCTACTCAAGTCACACAGTCCTTGGTGGCCCTGCCTCCCCTGCTGAGGTGTCAGAGCTTACTAGGGACTGTGCTGTCCTGAGGTCCCCTAAAGGGACAGAGGCTTGCCTTTCTGTTTGCTGAGCTGATAGGGATGGTAAAGGACTATGCATAGGACCATGATTCCATAGTATATGTTAGATGTGTCCTGGGAGTGGAATGTTGGACAATTCCCGTCACGTGCTGGTGTCTAAAGCTGTCACATCCTGCTGGGGATGCATCTGTGTTTCCAGTGTGACCTGCTGGTAGTTTATGCTATGGAGCTCAAGTATGCAGAACAAGGCATGTGCCCAGCCCCACATCTGAGTCCTTTGCTTTGGAGTGGGCATTCATCTTCCCAACATACAAAGCCCAGTTTAGTGGGACCAAAACCTGTTGAGCTTCATTCAGCCTGGGGTGCCAGCCCAGACAGAGTGCATCTTCAGTGGTCCCTCTACCCCAACATCCTTTGTGCTTATTCCTGGTGTTTCATCCACCACAACACCCACTGGGGTACTCACGTCCTTCTCTTCACTTTTTCACAGAGCCTCAAGTCAGATGAAGAAGCTGAGAGTGCTAAAGAACCTCAGAATGAATTATTTGAAGCACAAGGTAACATCTGGCTTCATGCTATGTCTAATTAGAGCTCTGAGAGCCAGGTTGTTGTACAGGGTAAAGTCTTGGGAACTACATGTTGTGTGACTCTCATAGGTTCCTTCTCAGAAGTGGTTAGGATGTTGACATCACAGCCCTGAGACTAGGAAACTTCAGTTTCCCCAAAGGCCAGTTCCTGAGATAGAGGCTTCTGGCCAAGGCTGCAGGTTCCTGCTGCTGCTGATTCATAGCCTGTGGGTTCCAGTGTGACCCCAGATGGCAGGTATTGCCATGGAGTCTCAGGCCCAAAGGTTCTGCTTGACCTGCTTGCAGGATCTCCTGCTGTGAAGGGGTATCCTCAGACCCAACCAGGGTTGGAGTTGTCCCCCAGCAGAGACTAGCACGTGGTCCTGCTCCTTAAGAGTCTCACAGGGCAACCAAAGAGTCGCAGTTGGAGCAAATCCATACATGAGCATCAGGAGAGTAGAGCTGAAACGGGGCTCTTGACCATCAGAACTGCTGTGGTCTGTGCTACTGAGCTCCGAATAGCCGCTGGGTGCACAGGTGTGAGCTGGTTGTGACATCTGTCTGCACCTTTCTGGGATGGTGTGTGAATTACATGTTCCTGGGGGGTACAGAAACAAAAAGGTTTTCATAGCCTAGGAGACTGTACGGAGTGATTTGATTTTTTCAGACTCGTATTTGCCCGTGTCACTTCTGTGATAACAGGTGAAGAAATAGTGCCTCAGACACCGGAGTGCTGGGGTTGGCTCTGTGAGTAGAGTGCTTGCTGCATAAGCAGAGGACCTGAATTCAGATTCCCAGCACTCACATAAAAAGTCGGGTGTGTCAGTGCAGGTCTGTAATCCTAGCACTGGTGAGGCAGAGACAACGGGAACCCTAGAGCTTGCTGACTTCCTAGTCCAACCCAGTCAGTAAGATGCAAGTTCAGTGAGAGACTCTGTCCTGGAGAATAAGGTGGTCCTGACATCTACACATATGTGTACCAGCAAACACATGTACACAGACAGGCGCGCACACACACAGAGTAATAAAAAATGAACTCTGCAGTTTAAACTGGGGAGATGAGACTAAGGCCAGTGGCAAACAATTCCAAAGCAAGAAGACCATGTATAATCAACTGCCATCATCAGTGATGCCACAGGCGTGATAAAAGGAGCTTGCTAACAGCATGGGGTGACGTCTGTACCAGGCCACTGTGCAAACCCTGAGGAACTGGCCAGGGGACTGCCTAGGCCTTTCTGGCCCCTTCAGCATGCTGAAAGTAGTCGGAGCATCACTCACTTAGTGCAGCCGAGGCACATGCAGAAGGTTTTGTTGAGCTTGGGAATAAGAGTGAGGTTCACCCCAGGCGTTGATGGCCACAGCAGCCAAATGCTTCATGCTGCAGCAGAGCTTCTCTGGAAGGGGATTGGAGTACTCAGGAAAAGTTGAAGAAGATGGGTAACATGGCTCAGTGTCACGGTATCCAGGGCCTCTGCAGAGACAGGAACTGAGTCATGAATTGTGGGAATCTTGTGAATCACATGTGAAGGTGACTCACAAAGGTGGGCTGAGGCCCAGATATGGGCTGCCTTTGAGGGAAGTATGGCTGGGCTTCCTCACAGGGTGATGGCTCAGGTCTCCCTACAGAGGGCTGGCTAGCTGGGCTTCCGATAGCTTGTGTCACAGGAGCCTCCCCTACAATCACACAGCATAACTTTCATGTTCTATTGGTGAAAGCTGTGACAAGGCTTCTGAGGTTGGAGGAGAGCAGCCACAGACACCCATCCACTGATGGAAGAAAGAGCATCAGAATTTGGAGTCATGTTTTTAAACTGCCTCATGGGGAAAGAAAAAAAGATGAAGGCAGGCATTTCAGAAGAGGGGAGGAGTGAGAACATAAATGTGACTGATGTGTGCTTCCCTAAGCAAGTGGGGCCCTTTAAAGCCAGACCTGAGAGGCCTGAGGATCACAGGAAGCTGTTGTAATCTTTGGAGAGGTCAGTGATGAAAAGAACTTATGTGTGAGGCTGCAGTGTCCAGGGAGGAAGAGTCCGGAGCTGGCAGAACAGATGAAGTCCTATTCTGGCTGCAGTGCCCACCCCCAAGCCCCTTATAGTTCCTGTAAGGAATTGCCTTTCGGATTCATTTGTGTAGCTGGTGTGTCCTGTTACAAAAGACATGAAGCTTCTAGCTCTGACTACCCATAAGTAATGGACAGTCTAGCCGTCATCATCCTGCATACAACAAATCCCCAAACTGGGCAGAATTCCCTGTGATCTATGTCGTGGATCAGGCTGCACTGGCCCTTTAGTGTGCTTTCCACCACCCATTACATAGTGTCTTGGGAGTACTGAGCCTGGCTCTCTTTGGAGGACAGTGGCTTTTATGTTACTTGTTGGGTTATGACAATAACTAATGTCTATAAGGCTGACTATCCCAATGTGATTTCTTTATTTTGGGTGTGTTTATCTGTGTTTAACTATGATCCTCCCTTGCTTCAGGCCAGCTGCGATCCTGGGGTTGTGAGGTCTTCGGGACACCCAGGAAATCTTGTAGCCCCTCCTTCAACACTCATGAAAGCCAAGTCCAGGGCATCTGGCATGAGCTGGGGGTTGGCAGCAGTGGTCACCTGAATGAGCAGGAGCTGGCTGTGGTCTGCCGAAGCATCGGGCTCAATGGGCTTGAGAAACAGGTGAAGGCCTGGGGCCACCCCAGTGACTTGGTATTTGTAGCAGTCATATTTAGTGCTACAGTTCACCTTTAGACAGCCGTTCTCTTCCGCACGTTGTAATCTCAGATCTTTTGATAGCTTCCAGTATTGTTGTCCAAAGCTCGGAGATACTTTTGAGCGTCTATCTTCACCCACACAGCCCATCCTCACAAATTTATGACTGTTCTCAAGGGTATTGGTTGCTTCTAAATCCTTTTCTTAGAACTCTCCGGGTACCTGGAATAAACAAACACCCTTCTCCTTCTTCTGCCCAGTCTAACACAGCATCTTTGAGCCTTTCTATACCCCAGCTGTATGCTCCATTCTTCTGGGAATACTTGGACAGGAAGTCGGCTGTGGTGATAGCATAGGTCCCACATGTTACTGTTCCTACCCTGTATCTTTGCTGGACCATGAACTGTAAGGCTCAGGCTGGGTCTTCAGCAAGTTCCTGTCCACAGTGGACACTAAGTATCTATAGAGTTAGGACCTTCAGATGCTGTCCCCTCCCACCTATCAAGGCCATGTAGGAGTCAAATGAGCTGAGTCTCTTTGTAAAGGAGCTAGACAGTTTGAATTTTGGGTAAGGCAACTGCCCTTGTTGGGTGCTTGGAACTAGAGGGACAGAGCAAGGCAACTCCAGGCCTGAAGAGTGGTGGCTTTTGTCTAGGAACTTGAAGAACTGTTCAGCAAACTGGATCAAGATGGAGATGGCAGAGTGAGTCTTGCAGAGTTTCAGCTTGGCCTGTTCGGTCACGAGCCTCCTTCGCTTCCAGAATCTTCCAGTCTGGTCAGACCAAACAGGGTCTGGTCTCATTGTCAGGTAAAATGGGAGAATTAAATGTCAGACGCCAGCAGCACTTGGTGTTGCTCCTTGACAGTGAGGGTGCTGGCCGATGGTTCTGCCAGTGTTGCAGCAGTGAGCGCAGGAGCTGGATAAGCCTGCGCACACCTGTGCACATGCGCGTGCAGCACTCGGTGGACCTCAGGTTCATCTGGAGGTGCTCGTTCCTTACTGAGCATTACTCACCTTCTCTGAACTACATGTTCAGCTGTAAAATGGAAACAGTCTGAGCACCTACCAGGGGTTTCCAAAGAATAATGCAGTATGGGGAATGTGGCAGTTCCACAGTATGTCGTCTCAGGTGTGCCCTATACGGTGATATCTCTCTGAGACAACTAAGGTTGTCTGGGATTAGTCCTCCATGTGGCTTCAGTTTTCGTTGACAACCCGAAGTCCCAAATTTTATTTTGCACAAGCCACTTTTCTTAGAGGCTACTTGGCCCAACAGTCTGTCTTATTACCACCAGGACATAGCACAGGACTGCTCTGGGGACAGGCACTGGTATGGGCAGGTGCGTTTAAGAATCTTAAGTTTTTGACTAAAGTTAGTGGACATAGGCAGAGAAACTCAGGATGAGTACTGCAGAATGGTATCAGCCCCACCAGTCAGAAATACCAGGGGTCCAGTGCGGATCAGTGGTGGAATTCTTGCCCAGCATGTGCAAGCTCTGGGCCATTCTTAGCACCACACATAAACACAAAAAGAGCAATTCTGAAAGCCTGACGATGAGACCCCCAAGTCATGCTCATTGTTGGTTCAGCTGGACACCCCCCTGAGTGAGGCCACGTGTTTCCTGTGCCTTGATATCACTGGCAACTGTTATCAAATGGGATCCTCAGAGTGTCTGAACCTCCCTCCGGAAGGGCCAGCCGCTGTCTGTACGCCCCAGGCTAGCTTATAAGGAGGACTGTGGGTCCCATGTGCTTCCCAGCAGCTGCCTCTTCACCTGACACCTCACCTGTGGCAGAGGTCACAGTCTAGAATGTGCTAGACGTTGCAGCCCCTCTCTGTTCACCTTGTTTCCTTTCCTTTCCTGCACACGGTGAGCTGCTCCCACGCTCATGGGCACTATGGATGCTGTACCAACTTCCTACCATGTCCACTCTACTCACAAACTGCCTCCATACAGGTAGACAGTGCAGGCATACAGCTGCATGCATACACACCCACATACTGCGCTCACTGTGCACATATCATCTGTCTGTGCACATTCACTGAGTACACACACATCCACCATACACGCGTTCCTACTGCGGACAGGGCCCATCCACTGTATGTGTGCATCTGCTGTGTATACACACTATAAATGCTCACCAATTGTACACATGTATGTTTACTGTATACACTCAGACCAACTGTATACATACTTTATTTGTGTGTGTACACCTGCTCTAGACATTCGCTCAGGCTCTGTATATGTATACCCACGCTAGACATGTGCCTGTCCATTGTACATAGGAGCTTACTGAAAACACATGTGCATCCTGCTGTACATGCATACCTGCTGCAGACCTGTGTGCATCTATTGTACCTGCACATCCACCATATGTAGATCTATTTAGGCTCTGTACATGTGTCACCCGGTATAGAGACATGCAGTTCATCACACCTGCACATCCATAGTATGTGGGAACCTGCTGTAGACATATGCTCATTCACTGTACATGCATATCCACTGTAGATACTTGATCAGTCTCACTGTTGACCTGTGCACATTCACTATTTATGTGTACCTACTGTGTACTCCGCATCTCCTGTATGTGCACACCTGCTGTAGACATGTGCACAGGTTCTGTATGCATGGCCACTGTAAACATGTGCACATCTACTATACTTGTACAGTTTGTACACTTGTACAAACATATCTTACTATGTGCATTCCTGCTATAGGCACATGCTCAGGCTCTGTAAATACACACCCACTGCAAAAGTTGTTCATCTACTGTATATGTGCACCCCTGTATACACAGATCTTCTGTAAGTGCAATCAGATGTAGGCGTGTGCCGGCTGTAGACACATAGGGAATCATGATAGACATGTGTCTACCAAATATGTGAACCCACTGAGTGTATATATAAATGCCCACTCTCAGTGTGACTACTCATAGTATATATACAAATATGTGTACACACTAGCATGAGCCTACACCCATTGTACATCAGTGCACACACACTGTGTTCTAGCATAGCATTCTACACACTGAAAAAGCTGAAAAAGCAAGGATGTAGGGCAAGAGGAGGACTGAGCCCACGGGGATGGTGGGTGGCAAGAGAACCGCCAGCAAGCCCTGCCCCGGGGTGCTGCATGTTGAGGAAGTGTTTGTCTGGAAGGGTTGTCAGAGTGAAGCCCAAGAAAGGGACAAGCCAGGGTGGGGAGAGGACAGATTGGTAAGTGAGTGTTGGAGAAAGTATTTCAGCACAGGAATGCTGAGAAGAGAAAGCAGACCTAGGAGCTGGAGGCAGCGAGGAGAGCTTTCCAGCAGCCATCTGGATCGTGCAGGGTATAGGGTAGTGTTCCTGGGTACAGCGAGTACCTGGGGTTCCCGAGCACAGGAAGCACTACCTCCCTCAGTCCTGGGGTTCCTTTCAGCTGAGACTTGTTGGGAAGGACCCCAGGTAGGACAGGAGAGGATGGGAAATCATTCTCGCCTTTGCATTCAGGAACTAGAGAATTCCTCACAGGCAGCTTTCCCCCTGGGAGCCTTACCATCCTGTAAACCTCCCTGGTACCGCGTAGAGCTGCGCTGCCAGGCTCTGGGCTCCACATGGGCTATTCCGCCCCTTCTTTCTGAGCTCACCTGTCAATTCCTCTTTCAGCCTGGGTTTTCCTGGTGTTTTCTTAGCATAGGAAGAAACGGTCAGATCCTTTTGTGGTCCTTTATGTGGTGAGGTGTTGGCTGGAGCTGACTCTCAGGCCTCACAGGTATGAGATGCCAATGATACACAAGAGCAGGGGCCCAGGGATCCCTGCAAGATGAGGGGGCTGGAGCTCATAGTCTGGGTGCAGTCCTACTTTTGTCTCCTGCAGAACCATGTGATCCCAGGTAAAGCTTGTGCTATGCCCAGCTCCCCGAGGGAAGGAGGCTGCGAATCATTGTGAGTATGTGTTCTCTTGCTTTAGGCCTGGATGAGAAGGCAAAATATAAAACACAGGCTGGCAAGGTGAGACATGTGTTAGAGTGCACAGATTCTGCAACCTCAAGATACTCGAGTGCTCAGGGTATCTTCCTTCCTGATGTGCAGGAGGAGAATGGCTGCCATACCACCACGACCTCGTCCCTCGTGTCCGTATGCGCTGGCCTGCGCCTGTTCTCCAGTGTCGATGATGGCAGTGGCTTTGCATTTCCCGAGCAAGTCATCTCCATGTGGGCCCAGGAAGGGATTCAGAATGGCAGGGAGATCTTGCAGGTTTGGAACTCACTGCTTGCGACTGTCCTGTTGGGTGGTTCCTAGGACACTGTGGGGCTGAACAGGGTCAGGGGAAGCATGTGTCCACAGGGGATGAACACAGCAGAGCATGTGATGTGTGCTGAGGACACCCGCACCCATGCAGCGAGGCCCCCAAAGGGAACATTTTCCCATCAATTTTTGCAATTGAAATGTAAGAAAGTTTATTTTGGAAACTTAAAAATACAGAGAAAACAGTCTGGCAAAGTCCATTTCAAGGTAAGTTTTAGTGTCATGCACACCATCCCCGATTGTTACTTATAGAAAGGAGGTCATACATGCTTCTTTGTGCTAAGAGACCTTTAGTGCCCACTGTCAGCCAGTCATGATAAGCCCACTGTGAACCAGAATGCCTCTTGGAGTAGAGGTGGGTAGGCTTTCCCACAGGTGGCCTTACTTCTGGCTCTGTAGGGGTTTTTTTTATATTGCATTTGTGTTTTAGAGTTCTGCCCTGGAGCAACCAATTCAGGCTCACAGAGGCAGGCCAGCTACCTCCAGGAAGAGTTACAACTAGGTTTATTTTTCTTACCAAATCTTGCTCTCCATTGTTTGAAAAAAAAAAAAAAATCACAATTTGGGGCTGGAGAGATGGCTCAGGGATTAAGAATGCCTAATGCTTTTGCAGAGGACCTAAGTTCAGTCCCCAGCACCCACGTCCGTGGCTAGTAACTGCCTGTAATTCCATCTCCAGGAGATCTAGTGTCTCTGGTTTCTGCTGGCGCCTGTACTCATGTGTACACGCCCCCACACAGGCATACATACATACACATAATTAAAAATTCAATATATAAACGTATATTTTTTAAAATCACAGCTAGTCCTGGGAAGATGGCTCAGGTGGTAAAGTATATGCTACAAGTGCATGAGGAGCTGAGTGTTTTAATCCCAGCCCAGGTGAGGCAGAAACAGGAAGATCCTCAGGACTCGGCTCGGTGGCCTGCCAGCTTAACTATTAGGCAAACTTCAGGTCCCAAAAAAGACCCTATCTTAAAATAGCAGCAACAAACCCAAACAAACAAACAAGTCAAGGTGAATGGCATATGAGGAAGAAGACCACTGGCTGTGGTATTCCCATCTGAATGTATACCACAAGCACATGTGCACCTGCGTGCCTTGAGCCTCTTGTGAAGTTTTTCTAAGCATAGAAATATAAATGTGTTTATATATTCTGGTTATTTGTTCAGTATTGGTCTCATACTGTGTTGCTACTAATTTATGCAGCCCTTCCTTCTGATTGGACAGGTAGGGTTTTTCATTTCTTCTGTCCTCATCTCAGCGTTTATAAGGTATCAGCTTCTCTGAGCTTATGCTGACATTGCCCTGTTGTAGCTATACATTTTACCTTCTTAAAAACTCTTGTTTCTATCCTCTGAGTTCTAGGGATAGAGAGGCATGAGCCACCACCCAGCTCTGTGTGTGTGTGTGTGTGTGTGTGTGTGTGTGTGTGTGTGTGTGTAGGTGTGTGTACATGCTGTGATGCACATGTGGAGATCAGAGGGCAACCTCAGGTGTCAGTCCTTGCCTTCTGTTCTGTTTGAGATAAGCTCTCGTTTGTCACTGCATACGGCAGGCTAACGGACTCTTGAGCTTCGAGGGCTTCTCCTGCCTTTATCTCTCATCTTACCACAAGAGTGCTGGCATTACAGATGTGAGCTGTGGCACCAAGCTCTTCCTGCGTTCTAAGCACTCAAACTCAGGTTCCCACACTTACACCGCAGACATTTTACCCACCGACTCATCTCCGCAAGCCCTCCGGGTAGTTTGATGGTTCTCTTTTACTTAGACAGAGCTGTTGCTGTGATGTATCTTTGTAACTTTTCTGACCTAGACTCTGTCTTGGGACCCTTGGAAGGAAGGGTGCACCTGAGTGGCTCCTGGCACTCTTGACATGTCTGTGGGATACACATACTGAAAACTCTGCACGCACATGCAAAAAGGAGCCGTCAGGGGCCAGAGTGGCCCCAAGGAGTTGGACATCGATTGTCAGATGGCTGTATCAGGACTTAGGTCTCTCCTCTTCTGTTTTGTGATGGTTTGGGCTGTAGGTTAAGCCTCTTCACATGGGATGTCCAGAGACTTACATAGTACTTATAACTGTTGGTTTCAGAGTGGGGGAAAGGGCCCCTTTTCCCAATTCCCTTTTTCAGGTCATGTGATGTGCTGAGGTAGGATATGCTCCTTTCTGCATCTTATGCCTCTGCCCATCTTGGGTTGTACCCACTGATGAAATAGGGTCTTGGGGACCACAGCATGATGGGGAGGCCCAGTGTTGATGGCCTACTTGAGTTATTGGGGTTGAGAAAGAGCACCTCAAGAAACAGAGACCCTTGCAGACAGGAAAGGGGCAGGTGCTGGCTATAATATCCATTGTGAGCATGGGCCCCTGAGCTGTCACAGAACAGAATACATTTGGAGAAGTCCCTCACTTCCCCTTGCCTTCTGGGGCTTACTGATTCCAGAGCCTGGACTTCAGTGTGGATGAGAAGGTGAACCTCTTGGAGCTGACCTGGGCCCTTGACAATGAACTCCTAACAGTTGATGGTGTCATCCAGCAGGCAGCCCTGGCCTGTTACCGCCAGGAACTGAGCTACCACCAGTAAGAGCCCACAAGGGAATGGGATGGATCCTGCTGACTGGGTCTCAGTCTCCCCTGGTGGCTCCCAGTCTGCCGGTTCCTGCTCTCTTGCCTTGTATCAAGTTCAGATGCACTGAGCAGAGGAGTCCAAGGGCTCCACAGCTGTTCACTCCTGCTACAGCTTGGATTATGTGTCCCCAGAATTAAGATTACCAGCACATCCTCAAATATGGGGAGGTGGTTGTGGGGCAGTGAGGCCTAGGTCAAATCTATCAGGCTGACAAGAGGTGTCCCATCTGTCCTCCCACGGCAGAGGACAAGTAGAGCAGCTGGTGCATGAGCGGGACAAGGCGAGGCAGGACCTGGAGAAAGCTGAGAAGAGGAACCTGGACTTCGTGAGAGAGATGGACGACTGCCACTCAGCACTGGAACAGCTCACGGAAAAGAAAATCAAGTAGGTTCTGGGCCTGTAGCTATAGCTCCTGGGCTGCCATAGCAATCACCTCCCTCCAACCCCCATTCTTGGGGACCAGCCAGTAGCCAGGGCTGCTTCTTGTTGAGATGATCTTGCATTTTACTGGAGCCAGTGGAATTTGGGACAACTTTGGGGGACAGCTTTTTAGAAAGGGAGTGTCCTGCTTTTTGTGATGTGGATACAGTGACCTCTGATGCCCCCTATGTGCTGTGGCCATGGGGAACATTCTAGCTCTGTCCATGAATTTATCAATGTTTGTCTCAACTGGAGTTTCCTGTATTGCAAGATGGTAAGTGAGTTGGAAGGAAGAATATCTGGATTGATCCATATGGGTCAGTGAGAGAAGTGGCTCAGTAGGCCCTAAAGAAAAACACAAAGTTACCTCTTGAGTTTATTAACCAGACATTGGAGGAAACCCCTGGCATGAAGATTTCCAGGGCTACATCATGGAAGGAGGACTCCCAGCTTCACTGGGAGCCCTAGGCTTCCTGGCCAGACTTAGCTACATGGTCATCTGCCTGATGCTTTTACACACACAGATCTGTGTTCTGATGTGGGCCAGAGAGTGTTGGTTGTCTTTCCCTCTTCTCCACCTTGGGTTGGGCACTCAGCTAGGAGAGGCCTGCCAAAGGCCAGAGTCCCAGTCCTGCCGTGCTCAAACCATTCAGCTCTGTGGACTGGGTGGTACCAGGCCAGCATCGGTGTGCTTAGCATTGAGTGCAGTACTTGTCTCAGTATGGCCTGCACTGCATGAAGGGAGGCAGTTCATGCAGCATGGGTGTCCCCTTGCTGAGGAGTCTATGCATTCTGCTAACTGTTGGGTTAGACCAAAGCCCATGACTTCCCTCACCGCAGGTGTCCTGGCTTTTGCTAGGCAGCCCAAAGGTTAAGGAAGGAGACGATGAGGTCTCCGGCTGTTGTAGTCCTGTATGTGTTGATGCTGCCTCACCTAACCCCCAACCCTCATCTTAATCCCATTTTTCAGCCAGAGAAATGGAGAGTCAGACAAGCTCATAACTTGCTCACCATTACTAATGGGTGTATGGAGTTGAAACCCAAGTCTTCTCTGTCCAGGTCTAACACCATTCTGCTCTCCCTTCTCTCTGGGTCTCATGCAAGTGCTTAGTGCAAGAGCTATATCCCCAGCCCTTTTTATTTCATTTTAAGACAGTCTTACTAAGCTCCCCAGTCTGATCTCCCACTTGCAATCTCCCTGTCTCAGTCTCCTGAGTAGCTGTGGTTATAACTGGTAGCGTAGTTCCACTGTGCTTGACTGTTCTTAACACTGTTTCAGAGATAGGAGGTGTAAGAACCTTAGGTTGGAGAAGCACTAAGGTGTGAAGAGCCTGCTCACTTTGTCAGGCAGAGGGTATTATCTCAGAGTCAGCTGTGGCCTTTGGTCCACTGTGGAGCCCCATATACCCCATTCTCCATGACCTGTACACGTGAGTTCTCATAGGTCCACTATATAGAAGGGAGTCTCTGCCTCCCTCCTGCAGCCAATGCTGCCCCATACTGGCCAGCTCTGGTAGGATAGGGCTTGTGTCTGCCTCCACACGTCTCCTCTCAAAGGTCTGGGGAAAGCCGGATACCATAGACTCTGTATATGAGGAGGGTTGTGTATGAGTTACTATGGAGATGAGCATGTGAGCCTTAACTACAGCTGCTGCGTTTTGAGTGTGCGAGTGCCAAGTACATGTGGCTGCATGAGTGTGGATATACAGGTGTGTAAGATGGTTGGCTTTGTGTAGCTCTGAGAAGAGGCATGTGGATGTCTGGGTCTGAGTATACAAGTGAGGATGGCTACATGCTCATTTCATCACCAGTGTCTTGATAGGACAATGGTAGTTCTCAAAGAAGCTCGAAGTGAGGCATCCACTTTTACGTGTTTCTCATCAAACCTGAGCTGTGGCCCATCATAGGAGGATGTGTATAAGGCTGAAAGGCCCAAGTATGGCAGACCCACTAAGCAGTGGAGTCAGGGTACTTGACCTTGCTGGTCCAGGTCACCTTCCCTTGGCATAGACCACTTTGGTTTATCGGAGAAGGGCATTTCTATAGGAAATGACTTGGTATGTTTCTGCTCTTGTGAGCAGTTGGTGGCTGTTGGTTTCCTAGGACTCCAAACGCTTCCACAGTGCTCTGACCCAGGTGAACGCTCATCTTCACGGTGCTGTCATCTGTTCCTCCAAGACCCTCTCCTTACTTCCCTGTCTTCTCAGAACTGCTCATGAAGTCTCTGTTTTCACAGAGTAACTCTGTTGTTGAAAGAGGAGTAAAGAGGGCTTTGGGTGTGGCTCAAAGCTCGAGTGCTTAATTAGAAACTAAATGGGCAGATGACTAAGACAGGGCAGTAGTACAGTCACTAGAGGGTCATTTTCTCTCCTGTGATGTACCCAAAGGTTGATACCAGCTATGACACTTTTATTTTACTCAAAAGTGCTAGATCCAGAATGGGTTCAGGGTTGCTCCTAGCTGTTCCTTGTTTGTGACACTGGGACCTCTATGATGCCTCTCCAGGATCTCTTCATGCTCTGGGTGTTGGGGGGCAATCTTACCTCTAAAGACCATTCTCTCAGAGTCATACACCAGCCACTTTTCTAGTCCTGAGTTAGTGATGCTCACAGATGATTCTCCTGTTTAAACATTGTGTTCCAAAGCTGAAAGCAAGTTGAATTTGAATCCTAGTTTGAGTCATACATAAACTGATCTACCTGGTCAGCATGTATAGGGCTTGGTTCTCTCCTAGCTATATAGGGAAGACTTTGTGTGTGTGTTTTGGCAGGGGGTCAGATGAGCATAAACTCTGTGTGTTTGTATACAGGAGTGAATGTGGGGAGTGGGATGCATGTACCTGCAGATGTGCTTACATGTGGAGACCAGAGGTCAGCCATAGACTAGCCGTCTTGTTTGATGAGACATGGTTTTTCACGGACTCAGAACTGGCTGATTAGGTTAGGCTGGTCCCAGCCAGTCCTAGGGATACTCCTATCTTTGGTTTCCTAGAATTGGGATTTCATGTACTCACTACCATGCCTGAATTTTTGCGTGGGTTCTGGGGGACTGAGGTCCTCATGCTTGCACAGCAAGCACTTAACTGATAGAGCTGTCTCCTTAGCCCCAGAGGATCATAAACTTTGAAGCAGTGTTTCTGTGGGTGAATCTGCTTGAGGGATGCATGGAGATGCTCAGTGAAGCCCATGGCTATGGACGGGCTTATCACATAGTAGGGAATTAGCAATAGGTCCCTGTAAATAACTTTCATGGTTAGGTTAGATTTTTAGTACTATAGATGAATGAGGGATAACTATTTGTTGTATAAAGCTTAGAAAACACAAGGTAAGAACAGAAATCTCACTTTTTAGAGAGTATCTTTGCTTCTTTTTCATATGCATATCATTACTTACAAGATGACATTGCAGAGGGCTGAGTAGATGGCTCAGCCAGTATAGTGCTTGCTAAACAAGTATGAAGACCTGCGTTCAGGTCCTCAGTACCCATTTAAAAAAAGATAGTTACAGTGATACACAGCTGTAACCCCAGCTCTGGGAGCAGATGGGGAGATGGAGATGTGAATTCCTGGAGCTTGCTGGCCATAGCCAACCTAGCAGAATCATAAGCTCCAGGCTCAGTGAGAGACCTTGTCTTCAAAAATAGTGTGGAGAAGCAACTGAAGAAACACTTACGGGCTTCTTGCCTCCGAGGGCATGCACACATTTATGTGCACGCACACATGCAAGAGCACACACGAGCATCTCCTTTCCATTTCTCTCCCCCCCTTTCCTCCCTCCTCTCTCCTCCCCTTCACTTTCACACACTTTTCTGATGTCCACAGAGATCCCATTGTGAGTGCGCATCCTTTATGCACTTTCTGTGGGTTGTGCATTTCTAAGGTTTTTAAAATGGGGTAGTGGGACCAAATATGATAAAATACATTGTAGAAATATCTCTCTTCTTTTTTTTTTCAGAGCTGAGGACTGAATCCAGGGCCTTATGTTTACTAGGCAAGAGATCTACCACTGAGATAAATCTCCAACCCTTAAAATACCTTTAAAAAACAAAGATTCCCCAAGTTGTTCTTTGAACATAAATCAGATTTGTTGTATCTTTCTCCCAAGTCACAGCTGCCTTTTCTCCATCTTCTTCCCTTTTGGACATTGTTTCTGGAAAATTCTGAGCTGAGATAAAAGTCCAGACTCTGTCAGCTGGAGGATGAACCTACACCTTCTCTTAAGTTTAATCACTGACCCTGCTGAGGCTCCCTGCTGAAGGCGGAGCCTTGCTCACTTGCCGTCTAGATAGACTTGAAAAAGCCTTGTAGCTGCCCCCAGAGTGAAAAGACCGAGGCTTGACCCCGCTTTCCCCACTCTTGGCGGTACTTGCAGAAGCCAGAGCAGAACCTGAGGTAGAAGTATCCAGGCCTCTTCCTCTGACCACTGGGAATTCACTGTCCACAGGTTTTGTGCAGCCTGGTTCCTAGAGCAGGGCTGGCTTTGATGTGCATCTGATATCAAAGGCCTGTCATAGGGCTACTGTGGCTCAAGGCTGCCTGGTATGATATGATACAAGTGCGTGCGGAGGTGGAGAGGGAGAGGACATCCAGGGTACCTGCCCAGACATCTCTGCTCACTTGCTCACCCCAGGGCTCCAAGGACAGCTTTGAGTATTTGCCATGAGCCCGCCACCACCCCAGCCCCCCTGATCTGGCTGTCATCTTCTCTGGCCCATGGGAGAGGAATACACATCAACGTGTCTGTCTCCAGCATAAGCAGTTCATCTGCTGAGCAGATTGTCAGGGTCCAGCAGACAGGGAATTCCAAGGACAGGTGTCCAGAGAGGCAAAGGGGCACTTGCAAATGGGACTGTGTATTGTGTGCTGTGTTGTAGGCACCTAGAGCAAGAGTACAGGGGAAGGTTGAGCCTCCTGCGCTCCGAGGTAGAGATGGAGCGGGAGCTGTTCTGGGAGCAAGCCCGAAGGCAGAGATCTGCGCTGGAGCAGGATGTGGGTCGCCTCCAGGCTGAGGAGACCAGTCTCCGAGAGAAACTGACGTTGGCCCTGAAGGTAGGTGGAATGCATCCTTGTTGTAAACTGTGAAGGCACGCGTTGGCAGAACAGGGTGATGTCATGCTCTCAGGCAAAGGAGGAGATCTTGGCTTTGCTCCAACCTCCTCCGTTCTGAGTCATATGAACTTGAAATCAGAGGAGTCAGCTGCCACAACCAGCGTGGCTGCACCCCTGGAGTCTGGGACCACTTTAGACACTGCCTGCCATGGCCTGGGCTCACAGGGTGGAGCAGACACAGCTTTTAGGGTTTTGGTGAATGCCCATGCCTTGTACCTACCCTGCCTTTGGCTCCCAGAATGTACCTGAGCTGTGTGGACAGCCAAGCTACAGAAGCATTTACCTGTGAGCCTTCTTTCTGTTCTGCTCCCAGCTTCTCCTTTCCTAATGTCTAATGGCCTCCGCAGTCTCCTTCCCTCCCTCCCTGCTTCCTGAGCTCCTGCTCATAGTGGTAGCAGTATCTGGACATAAATCGCCCACTAGTGTGATGGCACTCTCTTGACTCTTCTCATCACAGTCCTTGTCTTCAGACACCCACTCCTGTGCTGAACCTCTGAGCCATATTGATGCAACTTCAAACCCATTATTTTAAAAGCAGCTCAAAAATGATGTATTACCAGCCCTTGTGAACTTTGTGAACATGGGAGTGGGGACAAGAAAAAGGGAGAGCCCCCACCATACAAAGGAATGACATGGGGACTTGTCAGTGTCTCTTTCCATGTTCTGAACCCAGTTCACACCCACCTGTCTCCTAGGAAAACAGTCGATTACAGAAGGAGATCATAGAAGTGGTGGAAAAGCTTTCGGATTCAGAGAAGCTGACCCTGCGCCTGCAGAATGACCTCCAGTTTGTGCTGAAGGACAAGGCAAGCCTTTTTGCAATTCCGGGTTTTCAGAGCAGGGCCTGTGGGCTGTGAGTCAGAGTCAGGGCACTCTGCCTGTCTTCCAAGGAATCCTGATGTGCTGATTTTTTTCCCACTTTCAGCTGGAGCCTCAGAGCATGGAGCTTCTGGTTCAAGAAGAGCGGTTCACAGCCATCTTGAAAGAATATGAGCTCAAGTGCAGGGTGCGTGCCTTTCTCTGAGTCTGCTTAGCCATCTTGACCATCCCTGAGTCCTGCTCCTACAGCCTGCTGTGTAGCAGTGACAGGAAGGAAGGACCTGCTACACAGGGCCAACACTATGGGTTTTCATAGACTCCCTGGTTCAGACCCTGGTGGCCATTGAAGCCTGTCTTCCCCTCCTTGGTCTTCAAGTGCTGAATGACTCACTTGTGATTGTGGGAGCATCTTTTCCAGCAAGAGTTTCTTATTCAGGCTGTGCTCAGCCTGCATGAGCGTTGTTTAATTGTGCAGCAGATATTCCAGCGACTAGTCAAATCCCAGGATGGAAGGTATTTGGTAGCTGGATTTACAGGATGAATCTTCTTGAGGAAGTTTCAGTATAGGATGAACAGAAAGAGAAAAGCAGAGTTGACATGGGTCCATTACTAATGATACTGAAAAGACCTTTTATTTATAAAATGATTCATCGCAAATCCTTATTAGTCAGCTCTTGGTTAGGCTTAATTTATATGAAACTTAGCAGAAACGTTATTTACAAAGAAAGGCATATGTATGGTTAAAGTTGGGCACCATAAAAACTCTTGCCCTTGAGGCTGGATGTAAGGTAGTATGCAGCTGCTGTCTCAGTGAACGCAGGAGCCGATACAGGATGACTGCTTGTACCCAGGAGCTAAAAAGGTCAGCCTTCAGCCAAGCACATGCTATAATCCCAGCACTTGGGAGGTGGAAGGAGGATTAGGAGTTCGGGGTCATCCATCTTGATTAGATAGCCAATTGGAAGCCAACTTGGGCTACCTGAGACCTTGTCTTCAAAAACAGTCCCCCCTAAAAAGCCCACAACAAAACAAAGGGCAGCCTGGCAATGTTGCAAGACCTATCTCAAAAACAAACAACAAAAATATAAGAGCCCACAGCTCTGCTTACTCTTTTTTTATTATAGGCTTCGAGAAGAATAAAAATAACTTCTGTCTGATATTAGAGAATGTGAAACATGTCATGACTATCAGTTTAATAGAATTTTGCATAGTCTTGTAAATAACACTGGTGATTCTAGACAAAACTCTTCATAGACAACATTGCCAAGTGACCAAGGATAAGTAAAATGGGCATTCAGGCACTTAAAATTTTACATGAGTTTGTAGCTCATTAGTAGACCCCCATACATCACATGCACAAGTTCTGGGTCTGGTCTCCAAAGCCAAAATAAAACAACTTACTCAATAATAAACCCCACTGAGAAGATAGAAAATTTAAAGAGGCCAACAGAATTTACTATTCAATCATTTTTCTCCTGTTTTTATTACAATAATAAAGACCTGACAGACATGATCATTTGTAGCTATCTAAAGACATTACTGAAGGATGGGGACGAAGCAGATAGCTGGTTTTAGTTACATCTGATTCTTTACGTTGACTGTAAGGGTTTGCTCTGAGTCAACTGGTACTGAAAATCTGTAGCTATTTCTGGGGATTCCACTATAGGCATTGTTTTTACACCAAGAGCAATACAATAATTTTACATGCTATGAAAATTGATCCCACATTGTAGAAGTTTATAAAGAATCAAACAGAAAACAAACTCAGAAGTTGAACTTCTATTGTTTATGTGTATCCTTGGTGCCTTGTCCTGTGATCCATTTTGGGCTTCCTCCTGGTGAAGTACCCTAAAAGTAGATGCGTGTTCTTGGAAGACATACAGCCTTGCTTTTGAGGCCTTCAGGTTGGAGAAATCACAGAACGGGAGATATGAGCCTACAGCCAGGACTGACTGTTTTTATACTTCCCAAGATTCTGCAGGGCCCCAAACCTCCCCACAAAGTGTGCTAGAAGCTTCTTTTCCTGTCTTTTTAACAGACATATTTCATTAATGGGCAAATAAGGTGATGCTTACCATAAATGCAGACTCTTCATCCCTACCGAAGGGTATCTCTCCCAGGCCAGTTTCCTTTTCCCCAGCAGCCTGTACCCTATCAGGCTTCTGCTTCCCAGATATCATCCTTCCTTTCTACCAAGTGCATCACTCCTCTAATGGCATTTAATCTACAACAAATGGCCTATCAGCTATAGCTATAGAACTCCATGCTGGTTCCACAGCAGCTGAGAGGAAAGCGCAAACACATAGCCCCAGACGTGTCCCAAGATCTTGATCCCATTGCATGTGCTTAACACTCTGGGTGTTAAGTAGCATATTTTCCTCACAGCCTCAACTTTACTGTTTTTCCTTGAGCTCCTTCCATATGTAACTGATGTAAACATGAAAAAGTCCAAAAATGATCTCCCCAGTTCTGCTAGGACCTTTAGGTTTCTAGAGTTAAATCCAGGTTTAGTGTCGTAGGCTGGAAGTAAGAATCCACACTTGCCAACCATTCCCTATGCTTAGCCTGTAGTGGACACTCACAGCAAATGGGGCTGGTCTTGGGTTTGACCTCCTAAGGCTAAGTGGCCACAGCAGCTGGAGGAGGTATCTGGCTCTGTCTACACAGGACCTCCAGGACCAAAATGATGAGTTGCAAGCAGAACTGGAAGGCCTACGGGTGCGGCTGCCCAGCAGTCGACAGAGCCCCTCAGGGACCCCAGGCACCCATAGAAGGCAGCTCCCTGGATGTGGCCCAGCAGGTAGGCTCAGTCCTGAGGGTAAGTTGAGAGTGTAGCTTCTGGACATTAATTTGGAACCCCAGAGGTTAGAGATGAAAGGAGAGTGGGCGGTTTTGTTATGTTTGTAGAAATCACAAAAGTTGTAATTATCTGACCCCGAAAGGAGACGCATTTGCCCTAAGGGCATGTTTCTCCTGTGGATCCTTTCAGATCACAGGTGACCTTGTGATAGTGTTGGACATAAAAGGCCACTGGCATGAAAGATCATATAGCAAGGTAGCTAATAATGAGCATGGGGTATTCCCAACTGAGGGAGTCCTGGTTGCTGTGTTCTGTGGACCATGTTGGAGGCTCTCCTGCTCTTGGGCAGTGGGATCGAGACAAGGGCCTATGTTGAAATGTTTTTTCTAGAGATCCAGGTGGAGGGGTGCTATAGAGGTGTCACAGTCCTTGTGGAGGACAGGATGTACGTGGCTGGCCTCTACCCTCCCACTAGTTGTGCAGTCACTCCAGATCTGCTGCCTTCAGCCGCAGCTCGTGACACTCATGACCTGCCCCATCTCTCTGCTCTCCGTGGGATCCAGCAGCCCTGACTACCCCTGCCCCAGTTACGTTGTGGCAATCCAAGCCCCTCAGCATTGTTGTCCAATCTCTGAGAGCTCAGTTGTCTCCGTGTACCATACAGCTATTCATGTTGAAAAGCAGAAAAAAAATACCTCAAAGAGATACTCTTGAGCCCCCCCAAGAGGAATGTAGTAGAGACTTTACCTAGGTGGGGCACAGATGGCTGCTGGGATCCCTGGGGAGTCTTGGGAAGAAATAGAAAGTGGCTTTGGCACACTCTTCTAAGGGTAGGGTAGGGGAAGAGGGCATGGGGTGTGGCCGCCTGAGTGTTCTGTTCAGCCAGGATCCCAGCCTCACCAGAGGGTAGAGCAGGATGGTTGTTCCTCTGGTGTCTCAGGAGCTTGAGTTGCACAGGACACGTAGGCTCGTCAGGAGTTCGAGGATTAGGCCATTGTGGAGCTGCTCATGTTTCCCTCTTCACCTATCAGAGCCTTCACACCGCCAGGATTTCCAGGGCTGGACTTAGGTAAATGGACCATGTCAATGTATGATGTAAAAACAGATGACACTGAAGTACCAAGAGAACACAAGACAGAGGCTGATACGTGAGCCCATGCGTACATTTGAACATATTTAAGAGTGTGAAGACTAGGGCGTGAAGTTCTACATAGTAGGGAGGTTGTGGAGCTGTTGTAATCCTTCCATGCCTTCCCATTTCTCTGTTCTCCTGGCATCGTCCAGAGCCAGGTTTCAAATGCAGTGAGTACACCATCTGACAAGGAGCTTCCAGAGAGTTAAAGGGTCTGACAAGTGCTATAGTAAAGATTTGAGCTTTGCTGGGGAGATGGTTTAGAGGTTAAGGGCACTATTGCTCTTGCAGAAGACCTGGGTTCAGTTCCTAGCAACCACATGGGTAGCCCTCAACTATCTGTAACTCCAGTTTTAGAACATTTGAGAGTGAATCAATCTCTGGCCTCTGTCAGCACTGCGCATACATGGTACACAGACACACACGTGTGAGACACAGATACTCGAAAAATATAGATAAATATTTTTTTATAAAAAAAAGACTTGAGCCTCTGAGTTCTTTCTAGTGTCAACTTGCAGGATATAGTGTGGCCCTTCCTGCCTTCCACAGAGTCCTCAACCATGGTGCATCTGGAGGGGAGAGTGACCCTTGTTACTAGCCCCACACTCTTTATACAGTGCAAGTGGAGAGCAGAGTGGCCGCCTTGCCAGACCTAAACTCACCCATGTTACAGGTGGAAAGCTGCTTTGTCACCTGGTGCTGGGGGCCAGAAGCCAGCTGGAGGTCAGGTGAAAGGGTCAAGAAGGCACTGGAGGCATCCTTGGCACAATGTCATGGAGTGTCCTCCTCTTCGCAGGCCATCTGTTCGTGGGTGACTCTACTCCGGTGAGTTTGGAGACAGAAATAATGGTGGAGCAGATGAAAGAACATTACCAAGACCTCAGGATGCAGCTGGAGACCAAGGTCAGGGGATTTGGGACTTCGGGCTGCAAGGTCCTGTGTCCAGCTTCTCAGACTGCTTAGCAGGGCAGGGCATTCTGTTCTACTCTTGTATCCTTGTGTTCCCTGGTGGCTATGCTGGAAGCTTCTGACATGGCCTTGCCTGTATATCTGGATTATTCCCCTTCCACTAGAGCTCCCATGATGTGGAGTGGTACCCACTGGTCTTGTGAAGGCTCCTTAGTTGTCACACCCTCTGGACTCATGGTACCTGGCAGGTACTTGGCCAAGCTTGGCCCCAAGCCTCCTGAGCCCACCTGCTGAACCTATTTCAGGGGTTCTGCTGAGACAGGCACACTGCTCACCTTCATAACATCACTATCCTGCCATCCGCTTTTCCAGACGTTGGGACCTGGTCAGGTCTGAGCCATCGACTCTTTGAGCACCCTGCTGGACATCTTCTTACTCATGTGTCACGCTGCTAGCCGAGTTGTTGCTAGGGCTTCCTAATTAGCACTGCTCATCTTTCTTTAGGTAAATTACTATGAGAAGGAGATTGAGGTCATGAAGAAGAACTTTGAGAAGGATAAAAAGGAGATGGAGCAGGCGTTCCAGCTTGAAGTCAGCCTGCTGGAGGGCCAGAAGGCAGATCTAGAGGCCCTGTATGCCAAGTCACAGGAGGTCATCCTGGGCCTAAAGGAGCAGCTGAAGGATGCAACACGAAGTCCTGAGCCTGCACCGGCTGGTCTGGCCCACTGCTGTGCACAGGCACTGTGCACTCTGGCCCAGCGGCTAGAAGTGGAGATGCACCTGCGACACCAGGACCAGCTGCAGCAGATAAGGTTTGGGACGGGTTTCTTGTTCAGGGCTGCTCACCAGGAGACAACACTGATTGTAGGCTCATGTAAACTGTTCAGGATCAAGTGCCTGGGAACAGGCAAGGTCCCTTCAGGCGAGGGAACAGAGAACACATTTCTATGTCAGGATTTTACTTTCAGTCCACCTTGGGCAGAGGAGCAGTTTGCTGTGTGGTGTTTGGGCTTTGTTCTTTTCCTCTTTCCTCTTGCTGGTCTGGTAGCAAGATAATGTATTCCCCATCACTAAATATTAAGGACATTAGAAAGTAGGTCTATTAGGGTTTTCTAAAGGAACAGAACTGATAAAAGAAGAAAGTACACAGAGAGAGACAGTCAGTCACACATAAGAAAGGATTTATTAGAGTGGCTTCCAGGCTGTGGTTTGGCTGGTCCAACAATGGCTTTCTCTCAAAGGAAAGGCTAAGAAGCCAGTCCTTGTTCCGTTCATGAGACTGGATGTCTCAGTTGGTCTATGGTGGAATCCTGAAGAAGTAGGTTCTAATACAAGCGAAGGAATGCCTCAGCAGCACGGTAGATGAATTTGCCATGAGTGTGAGGGCAGGTCAGCAACAAGCAAAAGCTTGCTTCTTTCATGTCCTTTTATGTGGGCTGCCACCAGAAGCCTGAAGCCCAGGAGCTGGAGAGATGGCTCAGTGGTGAAGGGCACTGACTGCTCTTCCAGAGGTCCTGAGTTCAATTCCCAGCAACACATGGTGACTCACAACCATCTATAATGGGATCTGATGCCCTCTTCTGGCATGCAGGTGTACATGTAGATAGAGCACTCATATAAATAAGATAAATATTTAAAATAAAAAAAAAAGCGTGGCCTAGATTTAGGGTAGGCCTTCTCATTTCAAATAATCCAGTCAAGAAAGTCCCTCACAGATGTGCCAGGTTGCTTGGGTTTTAGTTGATTCCAAAAGTAGCAAAGTTGACAACCAATATTATTCTTCACAACAGTAGAGGAAGAAAAATCCAGAAGCCCCTCTAAATGGAAAGACAGTGAGAAAAGTCTTGGAAAACTAAAGTATTTGTACCAAGGATGGAATAGGTCATTTGGGAAACCTGAATGTGGTGGGTTCCGTTGTTTCAGTTACCCGAGATATGTCACCTGCCTTCTGCTTCTTGAGACCAACTTGGTAGAGTCAGTACTTGGTTATTCGGGGCACATAACCAGTGGAGGGTATCAGCCCCACAAAAATGGTCCTTCCTGGTTCCTAGCCTGGCTGCCCTCAAGTTAGAAGCACAGATCCAACCCCTGGCCCAACCTGAGCAGATGGTTCAGTTGGGTGTTGTCTTAACAGTGAAGGTGTGCAGTCCTGTCACCATGGTGACGATAGTAGCTGAAGAGGTTGTCATGGTGTGTCCGTTCCTATTGAAATGGGGACTTTCCAGCCAGAAAACACGGGATGTGAAGGTGGAGAGAGTCAGAGCTCCCTCTCCCTCCCCTAGGGGTGATAGCAGCAGACTCGCTCACACTGGGAACCTGAGGAACCTGACCGTTGCAGTCTTGAAAGACAGAAAAGCAGCATGCTCTCCCCAAACTTTAAGCTATTTCCTCAACATGAGGATTGCTTTAAGGGACCGGTACAAAGCTCCTTTTGGGCCCTATATGGTGCCTGAAGTCTAGGTCATGGGTGCTCTCTCTCTTGTATCATGCAGGATGTGCCAGGCTCCTCCTTCCTGGGGAGCTGCTCTCCTGAGCACCCGTTAGCTTCTCTGAGGAGGTGGAGCCACACCTAGTCCAACTGTACTTATGCTCCGTCATGGCCAGAATGCACAGCATGCCTCACCAAGCTGGGGTGTCTGTCTAGCCCTCAGCTCACTCCCACATTCTCCACTTTCCCCAGGCTGATGTGGCCCCAGGCCAAACTGCTTATAGGATTTTCAAGGGAAGTTTGGAGAATGGGTCATGTTTACCTGTCTCACTAACACCTGGGACCAGTACTGCACCAGTGCTGCCCAGTAGCCCTCAGTGCAAGGCCTCCAGCCACACTTGACTGAGCACTTGGCAGTGTGGCCAAGGACAGAAATTTTAATTCTACCTAATAGAAAGCCTCCTTACCTTTAAGCTATTAGACATGGCGGGTGATTCTGTGCTACCTTCTGTATGCAGTCCTGTGGACTTTACAAAGAACTCCAGGGAAGAAACAGGACATCCTGACCCAAAGTAGGCTACAGAAAGAGGGGGGCGGGGTTAATTAGGCACTTAGAGCAGCAGTTCAGGTGGCTTTTTCTTCCATGAGTGGAAGGGCCTGGGATTCAGCTGGCAGAACCCAAAGTGTATGGCTATGTTTCTGCAGGAGAGAGGCAGAAGAAGAGCTGAACCAGAAGCTGTCCTGGCTGGAAGCCCAGCATGCTGCCTGCTGTGAGAGTCTGTCCCTGCAGCATCAGTGTGAGAAGGACCAGCTGCTGCAGACACACCTGCAGCGAGTAAAGGACCTGGCTGCTCAGCTTGACCTGGAGAAGGGGTGGCGGGAGGAGAGGGAACAGGAGGTCCTGGCACACTGTCGGAGGCAGCAGCTGAAGCTGCAGGCTGTGATGAGTGAAGAGCAGGCGCGGATCTGCAGGTCGTTCACCCTAGAAAAGGAGAAGCTGGAACAGACCTACAGAGAGCAGGTGAAGGGACTTGCCCAGGAGGCAGACACGCTGCGTGCACTCCTGAAGAATGGAACTGTGGTGGTGAGTGACCAGCAGGAGAGGTCACCAAGCTCCACGTCCTTGGGTCCAGACAGCAGGCAGCAGCCACCAGCCCAGCAATCTGTCAGTCCTGAGGGAAGGACTGGGGCACCAGCAGAAGACTGGCTTCACCAAGGGAGAGCTGAGCGTAGGAATCTTCCGGACCAGCCTTGTAGTATAGATGCCGTATCCAGCCCAACCCCTACCCTAATGTGCAGAAGTTCCCCGGAGAGCCTGGGTGTCAGAGACTACCATCCAGGTCCACTCAGTGCTGAGGAGGGAACTGTCCCAATGGAGCCAGAGCCTCCTGCCACCACCCTAACAGGCCAGGGCCAGAAGCTGCTCTTGTCTCCTCAGCCCCAGATGTTGGAGCCATGGTTGAGCCCAACTGCGCTGGACAGGAAGCCAGCTCCTGTTGGGGTTCAGGGACAGGCTTCAGAGGGGCTGACTGGGGTTGGTGAGGGTGTCCAAGAGACTTGGCTCCAGCTCAGTGGAGAAGCTGCCAGGATGAGGCCTTCGTTGCCCTGCTCTGACCCGCAAGAGGCCAAGTTCAAGCACCTTGCCACTGTTGGGGAGGCAGAAGCCAAAGTGATGTCAGAGAGCGAGATGAATGAAGTGAAGACCAAGCTTCTGCAGCTGGAAGATGTTGTCCGGGCTCTTGAAAAAGAAGCAGATTCCAGAGATAATTACAGGTTTGCACGCTCCTAGTCCTAAGATGCATATGAAACCCTCACACTTATCCCTAGTGACCACTGCACAGTCTTCCCCAACTGCTATCTCTTGACCGCCAGCGTGGCTATATAACCCATTGCTTCTGTAGGAATCACAAGCCTGCTTTTGGCTCCTGGCTCCCCTGGTCAGCAAGTGAGCCAAGAGAGGAAGGGTAGGCCTTTCTTAGGCGACTCAGCTGGCTCTGGTGTCCTCACCTCTCACCT
This sequence comes from Cricetomys ansorgei, assembly GCA_026225945.1. Lineage (NCBI taxonomy): Eukaryota > Metazoa > Chordata > Mammalia > Rodentia > Nesomyidae > Cricetomys > Cricetomys ansorgei. Next base: position 148,031 of record JAMJFZ010003582.1, read on the forward strand.
CATGAGGATTGTGTTGTAGAGGCTTCATGTGAGGTGTGGGTCATCTGTGAACCCTGTCCTCTCTGAGTTTTAAGAGAAATGTTTGGGGCTCCGGCATGCCTCTTTGCCAGTCTCTGTGATGAACTGTGAATCAACAGGTTGCTATGCTCGTTAGTGGGCAGCAACCAATGAGGCCTTCTACGGAATGGGCCTCAGGCTACAGTGCTCTGAGCTGGCCTGAGCACTGTCAGAGGTTTGGGGAACTCATTGCTACCAGGTGAAGATACTGCTGTGGCCAGTGTCTTTGGAATACCTTTCTTGGGTATTTGGCCAGATGGTCAGGTTCAGAGGTGGGTGCCTATTATGTCACAGATGCCAGGAACCTGGGAGGCATGCCCAAGCTCCAGGCCATGGCTTCCAGAGCCTTCTCCTGGCCTCTCCTTTGGCAGTGGAGGAGAGGTTTACAGGCACATGATGGTGGCTGGGTTGTGCTTTACTTCCACCAGCCCTCATTCAACACTCTGAGGAGGTATGTGCTCCTAGAGAGACAGACTGCAGGTGACACACAGTAGGCATAGGGTGTGTCCCGGGATTGTACATGGTCACATATGAAAGATAAGGCAGTTTCCACTAAAAAGTCAACTCCTGATCCCTGGGAGGATAGTGTGCAGTTGCTTCCATTCTGGGGGAACATGTGGGGTTTAGATACGGCACCGTGACATAGCAATGTATTAAGCAAGTGTGAGGCACTGTGTGTTATCCCCAGCACCAAAAAGAAAAAGTAGAATTTCAGACATGCAAATGCCAGTATATAAACTGCTTAAGGACACAGACACGGTTTCCTTTCATCAGGATCCACCATCTTCCAATAACTCACCAGAATAAAAACCCAGTGGGAAGAGGAGAGGCACTGATGTATGTTCGCTAGGCCTTTAATGGAGTTGTTCCTTTGGCTACGAGAAGGGCAATATTGTAGACATTGAAGGTACTGATGAAAATACTCCATAAATGTTAGCATGGCCCAGTGCAAGAGTTTGCTGTGTTACCCAGCATGCTGCTGGCACTGCTGTAAACAAAGCAAGTTAAGGGTGAGCGTCTCATCAAGAGCATTACTGTGCACTTTGAGCATATTAGTCACCCTGTAAAACCTGAGAGAGCTTGCTGAGATGAGTGAAGGAAAATGGTTAGAAAAAGAAGGAAGCCAAAGGGAAAGGAACCTGGGTTCAGCTGCAGTTGCTGCCTGCTCCACCCAAGAAGCTCCGCTTTGTGGAAATGACAAGAGCCTAAACTACTGGAGCCCAGCCCCTGTGAATTCGTGGTGGGGGAGGGGAAGATGTGATGGTGGCCCCATCATGTTGTTCTTTAGTCCCATCAGCCCTCATTCAGCAAATGGCTTCTATAGAGACAGGTTGTAGGCTACTCTGGGGGGCCTGGGCTGGTGGCGCACAGTAGGCCACTGAGCCATCTCTCCAGCCCCATGTGTCACTTTTATTATCTGCCATTCTCCTATGCAGAACCACAGGGAGAGAGATGTAAAGGAAATATTAATATCTGCGATGGTTTCAATAAAGAGCAAGGCCAGCTCTCAGAAATGCAATACCTGGGCGGCTTAGGCAGAGGTCTTGCCTCCCATGGCTTCTCTCTGCTTCTCCCTGTTTCTCTCAAGGTTCTTGATTCATTCAAAACTCCCTCCCACACCTCCCCCCCTTTACAGGCTTTAATTACACAATAGAACCTAACACCCCTCAGGGTTTGCTAGTGGACAAAGTTGTCCAAGCTGAGGAAAACCAGAGTTTTCTTTGGTTTTCCAGCTGCATAACCTGTAAGGACTATAAGGATCCTTCATCTGCGTTAGCATAAACAAATGGCCTATTTATGTGGAGATCTAGAGGGGCTACATCCATTGCTTTAGTACCAAGGTGTGAACAGGTGCAGGAAGAAAGTATTTTACAGAGTGAAACAAGCTGAAAGATATCAGGAAGCGCCCTTCCCCCAGGCAGCACAGCAAGCCGTCCACAGGAGCATCATTCCATAAAGACAGGGTATATAACTATAAAATATCTAATTCAAATATCCCACTACGGAGAGGTGAGAGAGAAGGGTGCCATCCTGGATAGTAAAAAGTTTTTCTTAACCAAATTGAAATGTGTTTCTCCATTAAATATTTAAAGCAAAAAACAAAACAAATCCCAGACATTGTTGATGGGCTAGAAGCCCAGCATCCTCCAGGTCTACCTACATTGTACCCAAAGAGCTCTTCATTGCCTGCAGATGTCTATAGGTGACCCGCCACCCCATTTCCTCTTAAGCAGGTGTCTCTGTGGTGTACAGTCTTGTCCTCAGTACCCCAACTTCGGATATTCTAGTGTCTGAAGTTCCTGGGGGACCTGATTATCTGTCAGTTTGTTGTTTCTGCGGGTGTTCTTGGTGGTCTTTTCACATGTCTTGGGTGTTCTGTGTCATGCGTGGAAACATTTAGGAATGGAGAGCACTTCCAGGATGCAAACTTCAAAGCCAAAAGAAAGGGGTCAGCCTCAAATGAGACTGAACCCTGAGCTAGCTTGCTGAAGTGTTTTATTGTTATAGACAATGCTAATTGACCTTCCCCCAACAGATACAAAGATAATTTTTTTGTTTAATGAAGAGAACAATACTACCCATGCAAGTTTCAGCTGACTGTTGGGCACCATTTCCAGTGCCCAGATAATCCAAAGTCTCCAGGTGTGCTAGGAGTCACTCATTGCTGATTGGCTGTGAGGATGATAAGGCTCCTTCATTAAAATACTATAAACAAGCCCCTTTCAACATGAGAATTATTAGGGGCAAGGTACTTTTAACAACAATTGCCTCAAGTGTTTACATTAGCTACAGGTTAATCTCAGGAGTCAATCTCAGTGATCATCAGTTATTTTACAGTATTTTCCCAAAGCCAGGTGCACCCAAAAATAGTCCTTGAAAAAGTCCTTTCACCCCATTGTTTCTCTCCCTACACGTTTGTTGCTCTCTGTGTGTTTTTATTTACTTGAGGTTAGTCTCAAGGAATCTTGAGAGCCTAGTAGAGGATGCTCTTCTGTATTACCTTTTCAGAGAAGTGGGATACAGCTTGCCTGAGATTGCCTGGGCTTCCTTCTATGCCCCAGCTCTGTAGATGCCCACAGCATAGCCTCTCTGCCCTGCTGGTGGTGGTGCTGACATACACACTATGCCCTGGGCCAGCCCAGCTCTGAGACGCATACTGCTCACAGCTTCAGTTCAGCTTCCAGTTTTGTGTTTGGTTTGGGGCCCTTGGATTATGTCCTCTGTGAAGATGGCACACACTGCGTGTGTCTTGACTCCTCACAGGCACTGGATGTCCGCGGAGTCCAGGTGCTGAGTGCATGCAGGAGTTGTGGGTGGGGTTCCAAGGGTCTGGCTTTTGGGGAGTATAAACCAGAGCTTGGTCCCCCTGGAGACAGGGAATACCTTGTGCTTGCCTCCACCACACAAGGGATGTAGCACAGTATCTGCACCCCCAGCTACAAACTGGCTGTGAGGCTGTGTTCCCCTTCCAGACTTCAATTGGCTTCTTCAACTTTGACCACAGGGCTGAGTTTCAGAGACTTTCTGAAGAAAACTTTGTGTTGAAAAGTGACCTGGGGAGGATTCAACTGGAACTAGAAACTTCAGAGAACAGAACTGAAACACAGAGGTAAGGTGGGCCTGCGGTGCCCTAGACCTGTGTCCTGCAGCCGGTTGGTACTCTGGAATGAGCTTAGGGACAGGTTGACAGTGAGGGACTGTGAGAAGATGTACAGGTTGGGGGCTTTGTCACCTTCTGTGAGTCAGCAGCCCCTAGATTCCTGCACCCTTGGAGCTCACACAGAGGTCTAGCATGTGTGCAAGCTGCCATATGACTGGCATCCCACCCGTGCTCTGGACATGGTACGTGTCACCCCTGTAGAAATGCTCCATGTGGCACTTACGGGCCGGGGCAGCCAGTGTTTGGAGGGGAACAGAGCCTGGTGCAGCCTGGTAGGGCCCACTGTGCTTTTCTCCAGCCTTTACTATGGCCATCTGCAAGTCAGTGAGTCAGAGCTGGGGACATGGCTGAGCCTAGGCTACAAAGTGATGTTTTTAATCTGCTTTTCCAACAGGCAGGAAATTGAGGTTTTAAAGAGAGACAAGGAACAGGCCTGCTTTGACCTGGAGGAGCTCAGCACGCAGGTCGGTACTGACTGGCACAAGTGGTTCACTTCCCTTTCTTGAGTGTCTTGAAGTAATTTCTCTCTAATGAAAGGGAGTAGAGAAATTTTTTCCTGCAAGATTCAGTTGCAGCCGACCCCAGCTCTCCTCATCAGGTCCCTGGGGAGGATCCGAAGGCCCATCTGTAGGTTGGCAGCTATCCCAACTGTTGGCAGTCTCCTTCAGTCTCCACATGGTTGTCCCTCCGTGAGTATGTGTCCTCACCCCCTCTCATGAGGACTCCAGTATCACTTCAGTTATTCTTTAAAGGACTCTTCTCCAAATCTAGTCAACACTCTGGAATGTGTGGTTAGGATTTCAAGATTAGAATTTTGGGGAGGATATGCCTCATCCCGTAACAGTGTCACAGCCAAGACACAAGGATAGGCTCTTAGCACGTATTTAGCTGTCCCAGTTTTTACACCTATCCTCACTGGTTGCTCATGCATTGGATCCTGCATAATTTTATCAACCTGGGTAGACTCCTGTGTTCTTCACAGACATGTGATTGGTGTTTCTATTAGGGAATCCCTGTTGCCGTTTAATTGCCATACCAGTTTTCCCACCTGGTAACCCCTGGCAACCTTGATCTTTCCTCCCTTCCAAAAATGTCATTTCAAAGTGTAATATTGTTGGTTTCCTCCCGGTCCTGTGTGCAAACCGCCAACCGGATCTGCCGCAGCGGCTGAGTCTCTCGCGTGCACGCTGGCCCGGGCCTCGCTCTTTGGCCAGGAGTGCAAAGGCCCGGGTTTGAGTGGCAGGAAAGCGCTCCGGGACGGGGTGTGGGTCTTGGTTGATTTCTCGGCGGATGCTGACCACCTGCAGCCTGAGAATAGGAGACGAGATGCAAGGAAGCCTTGGGAGATGAATCTGATGGAGCACGAACTCGTTTATTGGAGGGCTTTTCCCTGTTTAAATATCTTTCCCCAGAGAAGGCGGGGTCCAGGTACTCCGGGTGGGAAGTCTGATTAGCATGGGGGCAGGGTGGGCACCTGGCCTCATGGTCTTTGCAAAGACAGAGGGAGGTGTCCAATCAGTCACAGGGCAGGCAAAAAGCTTGCCAGGTTTATTTTCCTTTTGCTTCTGTGAATAGCTACAGCCCCTCCAGGGCTAGAAGAGAAGTAGCTCCCAAGGTGTCCTGCTAGCCCACCTGGGAAGGACGAGGTACCCTTTAGTGACTTCAACTTGCTCTTTAGCCCCAGAGGTCTACATAATATAAGTGGAACTATACAAAATGTGGCCTTTGAGGTTGTCTTTTGTCACACATCACCATTCCTTGGGTAGTTTGGGGACTCTCTGTGTAGCAACAGTTTCTCACTATGTTTCCTGTGTGTGTTCTTCCGAGTCTTATCATGACAGTCTGCTCTTCAGTACTTCAGCAGCTATGTCCCCAGTAAATGCATCTTTTACCAAACACAATACTGCTATAGTGCTGAAGAGGCTTAACTGTACTAGCTCGTATCAGTCAGGCCGTAGTCATTCTGCCTCAGTGATCCAAAAGTTACACAGTAAGCATCTGACACATTGCATGGAATTATCGGATTTTTTCCCCCCATAAGGCAGCCACTTTGCCTTGTATGCAGAGTGAAGGGGTTAGAGAATGAGCCTGGCACATCTCTGGTGACATGCCTTGATCAGTGCCATCAGAGATGTAGCTGAGAAGACTGAACAGCTGGGGTGACAGATGGTGTACCTACTGTGCATGTCTGTGGGGTCAGGTTCTAGGGAGTGTCCTAGGCAGAGGTACCTAAGTTCAGCATCTAAGAGGGTCAGGTGGATGCTGCCCTCTGTGGATCCCATTGAGACCCATGGAAGCACAGGGTGGCTACCCCACTCTGCACATGTCCAGTCAGCATGGCAGACTAGGACCCAGGGGACACTGCTGGGGACAGATACGGAAGTGTGGTCTCTTGCAGTGACTTATTAGCCCTGTTGACTCAGAATACTCACTTTCCCCTATGATGCTGGCTTTGGGAAGAGACTGTTGTCTCACGGGCTGTTGCTGTTCTGTATCTGTTAGCTGCTTCCTTGGGGTACTGTGTTGTTTGGTCCTATATCACCTGTTTGACTTGAAGACCAGAAGCAATTAGATCAAAAGCGTTGATCAAAAATTAGATCAAGAGAAACTAGATCAAAAATTAGATCCAGTAGAATAATCTTTGACATATATATCCCTTTGTTTTAACATGTACCAAGGAGGCAGATTCTACAAAGAAAGCTAAAGAATTCAAGTTAGAAGTTAAGGTGGTAGTTGCTTTATCATCTGCAGGGTCCTAAGACCCTACCTGGGCAATACCTTCCAAGGAGAACATAACCTGAGTCACCAGAAGCATCAGACAAACCCTAGATGATGAAGTGGTAAAGGAGGGATTATACTTGTCAGAAATGCCAATAGCAAAAAGAAAGAAGCCATGAAAACACCGTAGACTCAAGGATGATTCAGCATGACAGGAGGCACCAGCTGACTCTTCACTGGGAGAGGAAGCTGAAAGGGAAGTCACTGAGCAGTTGTCAGAACTGGGATTTGCAAGGTTGCTGTCCTGAAGCTACCTGCAGTAGTAACAGCAAAATGAGAGGCATGATCCTGTCCTCAGGAGACACCATAGGGCCAGGCAAGATTGCATTCGCATTGTGTGCACGTGCATGCGTGTGGACACGTGTGTATACAGTACGGGTGGCACCACAGATAGTGAAGATGCCATCATGGGTGTCTGGCTGGAGAGTGTGGACTTATTCTTGAGACTGTTCTGTAAGGTTGAAGTTATTGCCAGAGACTTTCAATATTAAAGATGAATTGAAGAAATCTGACAATCCTAGGGTGAGAGGAATATTTCATTTATGTTAATGAAGTCAGAGCTTTCCTTGGAAGATGAGTGCATATCAATACTGAAAATCTATTTGAGTTTCCTCATACTCCCGACAGCAGCGTTCTGTCCTCAGTCTGAGATTCTAGAAGAGGGAAGAGGGACATGAGTTACTGGGAACTTGAGAACAGCATGGAAGGGTGCTAACTGCATGAACCACAGCTGAAACAGCTTCTGGGTCCCACAATGTATTTAACTGACACGATGTTGCATGGATCCCAGGGGAGGTGTTTGTGGCCGTCAGTTCTAAAGCATATCGTAGGCTACACTGATCCAAAACTGATGACTGTGTACAGCAAATAAACAGAAGTGTCTCGTATGATGATATCTGATTGCTGGTTAAAAACAGCCCACCCTTAAAAAATATTTCTACCAAATCTGAGTGGTTATATTCTCCATGGTGAAAAAATGTAGGGCCAACTTCTGGGCTGCTGTTCTGTCCTGTGCCTGTACCAACACCCTGTACCAACACCCTTTACCCTAGGCAATTGTTGAACACCTGTCCACTCTGCAGGACAGTGGCTGTTAGGGAAAGCAAGACACACAACTTGGAGACACCCTCCTTTTCTGAAAGCAGCATCTGTACACTTAGTAATGAATTAGGGAACGTTTTAAAGAGATTCTCATGCCTTAAGCTCTCCTAAATCATTTTCTTCCTTCCCTCTGGGGTGTTGTATATGCATGTGGGGGCACGCTCACTTGTGCGGGCTTGTGTGGAGGCCAGAGGTCAGTCAGATGTCTTTCTCAGTCACTTTTATATCTGAATTTTTGAGACAAGGTCTCTCGTGGAACTGGAGCTTGTTGTCTTATAGAACAGAGCAGGGCTTCTAGTTCTTAGCTCTACTGGCCACTGGGGCTGGACTATCCCCTGCCTTCTGTGTACAAGTACAGCCTCTGCCCCCTTGTCCAGCTTCTTTGACAACTCAAAGCTGTCAAAATCTCCAGGAGTTGCCAGATGCCCACAGGGAGAAGTCACCCCTAGTTGGAAAACTCTGGTAAGATCTGAATTGAGTTGCTGTTTAAAAGCATTTAAAAAAAAATATGTTTAACTCTTTTTGCTGTAGACTCAGAAATACAAGGATGAATTGTCACAGCTCAACTGCAGGATCCACCAGCTGGAAGGGGACACTTCTGCCCTCCACACCAGAAGGAGGAAAATCGTGTTGCCATCAAGCTGTTAATGCAGAAGCTGGAGGAGGCAGGGTGCAGGGAGAAGCAGCAGGTCAGGGCCTGGCTGTACTGCAAACCCTTGGGGGTGGTTGGAAGAAGGGCCCACTGGGTGGTGGAGGACAAACAGGTGAATAATCCCCAAAAATTCTCCGGGTAAACCCTGGAGAAATTGGTCCGCCTGAGCAGCTTCGGCAAAGCCACCAGGATGTAGAAAGGGGAGCAAGTTGTGTTACTGCAGATCGCAGGAAAGCAAATGGTGGGGCTCTCCGGCTTTCTTAGTGTATAGTAAATAGCAAGAGCCTGAGAGTGTCCCTGTTCACTTTGGCTTTATAATTTTGCTTGTGAAGACTGTACCTAAAAGCATTATGGATTTAGCTGGAAGTGTTTTATTGATGTCCTATTTATAATAGCAAAACAGGACCAGAATCAATTTGAACATCAGCAGCAGGTGAATTGAGTAAATGATGGTGCCCATTAGATACCAAGTTCTCAAACAGCAGTGGTTAGGAAATGATCCAAGTTCCATAAAGAGGACAGCAATGCAGGACACAAAGTGCTGTGTGCTTTCTGATACAAGTTCACGGTAGACATGCACTCGTATAGACTAGGGTCAAGAAATGAGGTGCGCGCCTCAGGCTCTTGAGGTCATAGAAGATACAAATTCTGCAGTTTTTTCTTGTAAGTAACTTTCTGGTTTCTGTTTCTGTGTGTCAGGTTTGCTTATAATTGTGAAAATGTGATTTGTTTTTGTTTTGTTTAGTTTTATTTTATAAACAGGGTAACCAAATCCAAAACCTTGAAGTTGAACTTGAACGTGTGAATGGGGAATGCCGGCACTTACGACTGTCACAGGCAGAGCTGACAGAAAGCCTTGAAGAAAGTCGAGGCCAGGTGGGTAGGTGAGGTGGTTGGAGGTACTTAGTCCAATCCTAGGCCACAGGAAATATCAACAGTAGGCTGACAGTTGCCGTGACTCTTCCAGCCCAAAGATGTTATTGGGTCAGCCAGATGCCTCACAGCTGACCAGGACCTCATCAGGCTCAGAGCATCCCCATTCTGTTGGTAGCACGGACAGATCAGCTTTGCCTCACACAGGATCTCTGATGGAGCTGGGCTTCCCACTCCAGCGTCTGGGGTCTTGGAGGTAAAAAAAAAAAAACCGTGGCAGCCAGTTCTTTAAAGCTGCCAAGGATGTTGTGTTTCAGACGATGCATCCAGCATCAAATTCATTGAACTTCTGTTTCAGTCTTACATTTAATTGCTTGATTGAAGGAGTTGGCTAAGTTGGGCACAGTTGAATAGCAGTGACTGCTCATAGCCATGCTGAGCTCCGGCTCTGGTCCCCTGGGTTTAGGACCTTATGCTGCAGTCAATCCCATCCCTGCCCCCCGAATTCTTAAATGCCTTGTGTGTTAATCATACTCTAGGACCTGAGCCATAGTTAAGTCTCAGAACTGTGAATTCCCCCATGTAAGGAGACCAGGTGCAGGTCACATGGCTTATACCTCACTCTGGTCACATGAGTGGGCTGTGAGAGACACTGAATGGAACAGAACTTGATCCAGCATCAATGACCAGAGCTGCTGTTCTGAGGGTTCCAGACACAATCTTTCCCTACCACATTGCATGGAGACACTGTGGCTAGTGAAACTTGGTTCTGAGTCCCCGAGCACTGCTGTGTTCATGCAGGCAGGTCCCAGAGAACAGGGAGTGGGCCCTTCTGCCCTCTCTGGGGTGACCTAGACAAAGAATATAACACACTAGCACTTTTCATTGTTTGCTAATGACTCTGCATTTATCAATCATGCGGAAACTTGTCCTTATAGCTGCACACTGTCCAGCTGAGGCTGGAAGCAGCACAGTCCCAGAACGACCGAATTGTCCAGCGCCTGCAGGAGCAGATGGCTCAGTTGGTTCCTGGAGCTCGCGTAGCTGAGCTACAGTACCTGCTCAACCTCAAGGAGGAGGAGGCTGGGAGACTAAATGCACAGCAGGTGAGTGGGGATGTGCCACTGCTGGCTAGCTGCTTGGGAGAGGGCATTAAGGACGAGGAAGCCGGGGCAGCAAAGGGACCTGATAGATGCTGAGGATAGATGAGGAGCAAGGTGAGCTCTCTCATAGTTGAAGAGGTAGGAAGGCAGCCAACCCCATAGGCCTCCCCAGCCAGGGCCCGCAGGTCTTCCCAAACTCAATCTGTCTTCCGGTCACACCATCATAATCAGTCTCCTAAGCTGGGAATCATTGGAGAAGAGTGACACCATCATGGAAACTCATTTGGTATTTGGTCATTTATGATTAAGATTCTGAGGACAGAGCAGTCTACAGTGTCTCCCTGAACTAGAAAAAGAGGTGGTTACTTCCTAGCCTATGGAGACATTGTTATCATCTGTGAAGGTAACAGGTCATCTGTATCATGCTCAGATTTGAGCATTTAATCAGCTTACACTTAAAGAACAACCCAGGGGCACTGCCTATGAGTGTAAATGCTGGTGTGTAACTTCTGTGCAGGAAGAATACAACCAGCAACTGAAGGCCAGGGAGGACCAGGTGGAGGATGCCGAGGCTCGGTTGCGCAATGTGGAGTGGTTGTTACAGGAGAAGGTAGAGGAGCTTCGAGAACAGGTGAGTGCAGCCTCTTGCCCTTCCTCCATGGACTCTACTTCCCATGGCCTAGGAAGACTCTGCTCCCAGAACCTGGGGATCCATGAAGGGTTCATTCAGAACTACTGGATCTGGGGATCTGCCTAAGCTCCAGGCAGAAAGTGCATAAATTTTCTTTAGATTAGTAACTACTAATGGGAGAGGGACTGCTCAATACATGCCATACTGTTTCTGCACAGCACACCAGATTTGTGGCTGCCATTCTCAGGAAGGACACTCTTCATTCCTTCCTTGGCTTGTCAATCATCAGATGCCCCTCCCTGGCCAGGGATGCATTCTTTGTGAAGGCTGACTCAAGGATCTCACTCTTAAGGCAGAGACAGAAGTTTTAGATAGCACAGGTGACCTCAGCTTTAGTCCTTAATCATACTCCAAAGATTCGAGATTGGAAGGGGGTGCACAGGAGGGTGGGCAGAGAACTCAGAGGATGTGGTATTGGAGCAGGAATAGATGTATTGCTGGCAGGAGATGGGTGGACTTAGAAAGGTTCTTGCTTACTGTGTGAGACTGTCCTGTATGTGCACAATCACACACACAGACACACAGCATACACATTATTAAAAAATTAAAAAGAAGTAATTGAGGAAGACACTAGACTTCAATCTCTGGCCCCATATGAATGTGTGTACACACCAACACACACACACAACAACACACACACACACACACACAGACTTCTGCTGATGGAGGCCCCATTGCATAATTCTGAGCTCTGCCTCCTTACAATGAATGTCAGAAACATATGGAACACATTTGTATCTTTCTACAATGTCAGAATTTATTAGATTACAATCATAAATCCGCAAGCTGATATATCCATTTCCTGACTACAGTTTGACAAATATTTCTGGTTTCCCATGGAACTGTCCACTGGCAATCCCAGGGTCATTATATTCCAGTCTTAACTAATATTAATTGTACCACACATTGCCCTTCCCCACAATAATCCAGAAACATGGTAGGCCTCAGGATGGAAGAATGGGTCAGAATGCAAGCATTCAGGGGATGTCCTGAAGTTGGAGACAGAGCTGATACAGGTGCGTGAAGAGTAGGGACAGGGAGGAGGATGAGGAGTCTAGGCACAGAGCTGGACAGTGCAGGTGTGTCAGGTGCAGGTGGTCTGGGTAGAGGCCAAGGGTCAGCTTAGATTATCTGACTGTCACATGACGGAGAAACCACACTTTGAACTGGAGCCCAGGAAAGAGGCTTTGGCAGTTTTCCTGGATGAGGCTTGTGCTGAGGGACCTTGTGGACTAGAAGTGTGCTTGCCACATTCTAGGCTTGCACTACCCCTCCCTTTTATAATGTTAGGCAAGGGGTTATCACTGGTGTGGCTGATGAGCTCATGTGCCTGGTGTTTCTGATGGGATTTGGTATATACACAGGTGACACTTTGTCAGTTGGTCCCTCCTGCTGTGCCCCAGATAGTTTGTTTACTTGAGTAGACAAGACATGGCCACTTGTTTTCTTGGCCACGGTTATTTAAAAACACAGTAATTCCAGTCAAGGCTGTTGCTTTACACATGGAGCCATCCAAGGCTAGGCGCAACCTGAAAGCTACCACTCACTCAGGAGTAAACCAAGGCAGGAGGGCAGACATAGCCTGCCCTTCGCTTCCACTTCAGCTAGTCTGTCCAACCACAGCTCTCTCTCGAAGCACAGGGCCTTTCCTCTGCTTGCAGTCCTCATGCCCAGCTTTGACTAGCTTTTTGGTTTTATTCATATCTCTGTCCTTAGAGAGGCCTTCTGTTCGTCCCACCCACAGTGGTACACACCGCTCTGGTTATTTTGTATATTTGTTCCCATCTGCCTCCATTGTTAGAGAGGGCTCTGCCACAGCAGTGGTGTTCCCAGAGTGGGCACAATGAGAGTGTTCTTGTACTCCATGTGGCCTCATGGAGCCCAGTGCTCAGATCTCTGTGTCTGTGTGTCTTGAACAAGGACATAGCAAGGGCTACTGTCTGGAGAAGTCCGTTTCCATCACTGAAACCTGCCCAGACTCCCTGTACGTAGTAACTGGCTCACACACCTGGCTACAAGGGCGGCTGTAGCAACTTGGTGTGTCCTGTGTGGCATCACCAAGGCAGAGCACACAGATATGGAACAAGTATCCTGGAAACTTGAAAGTTTCATTGTTTCATACTGCACTGAATAGCAGGGCTTTTCATTTCATGGCAAAGATGATCATAAGATTGTCTTAACTTTTCTCCACACATAATTCTGTAGCTTCTCACTTTCTTCCCTTGTATCAGGGAACAGAAGTTGTCATTGTCGTATGTGTGTTGGACCTCAAGAGCTCCAAGGGTAGGGCTGGAGCAGAGGAGGAGGGGCAGGTTGGCCTAGCAGCATCCAGCAGTTCATAGAAAAGTGTGGCTCTCTCCCCTATCTAGTTGGAGAAGAACACCAGATCTGATCTGCTGCTCAAGGAACTGTATGTGGAAAATGCCCACCTCATGAAAGCTGTTCAGGTCACAGAAGAGAAGCAGCGAAGTGCCGAGAGGAAAAACTGTGTCTTAGAAGAAAAAGTTCGAGCTCTCAACAAACTGATCAGTAAGATGGCACCAGCGTCACTTTCCGTGTAGAGGCTGCTGTTTCCTGGAGTTCATGTGAAGGAATGTCTTTTCAAATAATGCTACTCTGATGCCACAATTTGCTATGGCGTATACTCCCTCGACACATGAGGACTGATTCCTGTTCACCCTACAAGCATTTGATGAATGTCTACTATGTGCCAGGTGCTGGGAAGCATGCATGGCATTGCCGACTATTGTGGCCAGAGTCTTGGGCAGCGTATTGGTTGAGTCCCCAAGTTTGACACTAATGAGAAAGACTCAGGCCCTCAGCAAAGAGCACCGAGGGAAAGTAGCTGAGTACTTTGAGTGTTGTGCTTTGGGCTGGAGGAGTAAAATGCAGAACCGTGTTCTGGGTGTCTTCCCCTTCACTGCCTTGTGTGGGCTCTGTCATTGGAGCTCTCCCTGTGGGTCAGTACACCCCCCAAGAAGAAGGTGTTACCTAGCAGTCCTCTGCTGCTCCCGGTGGAGGGAGGGAGGGTGGCATCTGAGATGGTGGGCTCAGGGACAGCAAGTGCAATCTCATTACAATGTTGTCACACTGGAAATTGTACATATATATTTTTTAAGAGGTATAGTTTTATAACAGATATACCTAAATTATGACTGTTTGGTTTACCAGAGTATTCTACTGTGATATTAAAAGTCGCTGTATTTTCAATAACTTCTTTTCTATTAAAATTGATTTAGCTCTTAAGTTTTTTTGTTTTTTATTTTTTTAAAGTCTTGTTATTTCACACATAATAGTTGTATAAGAATCACTACGGGGCCGAGAAGAGGGTTCAGTGGACAAGGCACTGTGAAAGCATGAGGACAGAGTTTGGATCCTTCCAATAAAAATACAAACAGGGATTGACAGGTAAAGTGGAACACGCCTTTAATCCCAGCACTTGGGAGGCCAGAGGCAAGTGGATCTCCGTGAGTTCAAGACCAGCTTGATCTACATGGCTAGTTCTAGGACAGCCAGAGCTACATAGTAAGTCCCTGTCTTGAAAAAAACAAAAACAAAAAACAGGGATTCCCTACTCCAGAAGTGAACACTTTTAAAACTTAGAGTCTAGTTTATCAACCAGTAGAATATTAAATCTCGGTAAAGTTTGTATTATACTAGTATAAGCATTATCAAAACTCACAGGGAGGCTGAGCGGTGGTGAAGCATGCCTTTGATCCCAGCATGGGGAGGCAGAGGCCAGCATGGTCTACAGAGCAAGTTCCAGGACGAGCAGAACTACACAGAGAAACTCTTCTCAAAAAACCAAAACAAAAAACCCCAAGCCAAACCAGAATAAACAAACAACAAAAAAACACCTTCTAGTGGGTACACTTCTTTGTTTATTTTGGGTTTCTGCCTGGAACTGAAGTAAAAAGAAATTAGATATGGCTTGTTGGTGAAGTTCCTGTTGCAAAACTTTGAGGACCTGAGTTCAGATCTCCAGAACCCTTATAAAAAACAGTAGTGTGTACCTGTAATCCCATCATAGGAGTAGAGACAGCCAGTCTAGCTGAACCAGTAAGCTCTAGGTTTAGTGAGAGACCCTGGCTCAAAAAATAAGGTGAAGAGCCATTTAGGAAGATACCCAACTCAATCACTGGCCTCCACATACCAGGGGCATTAACAGCCACAAGTGCATTCACAAAGTAGATTGGTTAATGACCTGAAAACGTGATCAGATAACTGACTCCACCCCCAAACACAGCAGTAGTAAATAGACTTGTAGCATTTACCATGATAGACCTTGTTTGGGAGCTTAATACAAGTCTCATAAAATGACAAAGACTGAAGTAATGCTAAGTATGTTCTATCATCATGAAGTGTAATTTGATTATATGCTAATCAAAATTATTTGGAAGGTGAATAGGATCAAAACATTATATGAAATTCTCAATAAAAAATACTATTTAAAATTATTTTTAGTTTTAAAAGTATATTCTCTATATAAACGAAATCAAATTAGAAATAAAAACCAAGCTGGTGTAGTGGTACACTCTAATGTCAGCACTCAGGAGGCAGAGGCCGAGGCAGGTGAATCTCTCTTTGCGTTCAAGGCCAGCCTAGTCTACATAGTTCCAGGACAGCCAAGCGACATAGAGAGGGCCAGTGAGTTTCAGGATAGCCAGAGCTCCACAGAGAGAGCCTATCTCAAACAAACCACAAATAACAAAAGAATCCATAACCAGAATGATAGCTGAAGCTGGGTGTAGCTGCTCAAGAATGTAGTACTTAGGAGGCTGAAGGAGAGCATCAGCAATGTCAAGGCGTCCTCATATAGAAGTATAAATTATTGCCTTAGACTGCCCAGCCTCCCACAGCTCCTGAAGGCTCAGCTTCACCTTTAGCCTACTGAAGCCCTCACTTGGCTAAAATGACTCTTTTCTGGAGGCTTATTCTTCTGCTAAGGAAACTGTAGATTTACTCCTCTACCCTGGATGTTTATATCTTGTACTAGATAACCATTTGCTACTTTTGAAAAAATATATAGTTTCCATCCATATTAAGGACACTGCCTGCAAGCAGCCTCGAGCCACCACTGCTGAAAATGCCAAATTCCAGTGTCTTCCTTTCCTTTCCCAAATAGCCTGATGATAAATTTTCATTTTCTTTTCTTGACTGACTGATCTAGAAACATGTATTTCAGAAACTCAGCCTCTTGGCATGTACAACACACTAAAAACACACTACCCAAAACCACACAAGATGTGCCCTCAGGTGACTCCCACCATAGAAACAGATTCAAACTGAGGAACTTTATTTTCATTTATAAAAGCACAGCATTTGCTGTAGGAATGGAATGACGGAGCTTGTAACAAAGGCTTAACAGTTGGCAGATTATACTCATAGCCAAGTGCTCTGGGATAGTCTGCTCTTTGATTTTTCTTGTCTTTTGAAGAGCTAGGGATGGAGCCCAGGGTTTCTCAAAAGCTAGGCAAGAGCTCTACCACTGAGCTACACCCCAAGCCTTTCTTGGTTGTCTTAGAACATGTCTGTAAATTTAAAATCAAAGGAGGAGGAGGTTCAGTGAGGATGTTTACATGAGCTGGACTCAGCTTCACACCGGGCGGAACCTGAAGTGCCCTGCTGTCGTTGTCATGGGTCGCAGTCAGGATAGCACGTGCTCTAGAACCCCTTGTCTGATTAACTGCTCACACTTCCACCGAGGCAAAAAGTGCTGCGAGCAAAAGAAAACAGGGAAAAGAGTGGGAGAAATGATTAGGAAAACAAAATTAATTTTATTTTGCATCAGTAAAAAGCAACAGTTGATTACATTATCATACTTCTATCAAGCGTAAGTAGATAAAAGCTAAACTTAATTTGCTGTTATAACCAAGTAAAATTGATACCATTACTAGATGAACACTAGTTAAGTGCATCTTCTTTAAAAAGTTACTGCATAATTCTTAAGATTTATTCATTTTTATTTTATGAGTGTTTTGCCTGTATGTATCTATGTGTACCACATGTATGTCTGGTATCCAGGGAGGCCAGAAGAGGGCACTGGATCACTTTGACTAGGGTCTTCCACAGGAGCACCGGATGGCCTGAAGCATTCTGTTCCAGGATGTAAACAGGCCATATCATGACTTAGGGCCAACACCCACATGGCAGGACAGGTAAAGAAGAAAGAGTGGTCCTTGTGAGGCCCTTTTACCGTCTTACTGTGATTTCAGAAAATCAGGAGAGGATAAAAACGAACTGTGTTAATGAGAAGTCACAGCTCTTTTACAGCTTGAGAAACTTAATCTTGTCCTAGTAAACTATTCTGCTTACATATTAAGTACTTAAAAGTTGTTGATCTACATTGCAATTTCTTGCTCTATCTAAAGAATAAGGTTAAGATGAGGTATAAGCTGAAAATGGTTGCTTAAGCATTTTCATAAATTCAGGGACAAGCTCAATCCAACATTCTTTTGCTTCTTACTCTAGTACTATGGTTACCAGGCAGACTGGACAAGTGCTCCACCATTGAGGCACAACTCCAACCCTCTTTTTACTTTTTATTTTGAGACAAGATCTCACTAAATTGCCAGGGACAGCTTGGAATTTGCTCTGTAACCCAGGTTGGTTTTGAACTTGCTATGTAGACCAGACTGGCCTGGAATTCACAGAGATCTGCCTGCCTCTGCCTCTCGAAGTGCTGAGATTAAAGACAAGCACCACTATACCCGGTTGGTCTTCAACTTTTGATCCTCTTGTCTCAGATGGGATTACCTCCTGAGTAGGTGAGATTACCAACCCTTAAATTCAACATTTTAATAGTCCCCAAATAATTTGTCAACTAACTAGAATAAGTTCCATTATAATAATTACTCAGGAAAATGTTTAGTATTAACTATAAGCAGCAGCCTAGTAAATGAATTAACTTTTTTCTTGCCATATGAAGCATTTGCTTCAAGTTTCCTTATTTAGAAAAAGTCCCAAACAGGTCTGAGATGCAGAGGAACATCACAAGGAGACAGTCACTCTGCTGCTGAATCCAGCATTTCTACATGCACATTCTTAACAAGGTTCAAAGTATATGACCACAGGAAATACCTGACTATTTTTTTTAAGCAGGACTGAAGTGCCGTCATCAACTTCAAATTCTCCATAGTCTTTTAAACACCGCACCTGAAAGAACACATTGCGACCTTTTTTTCCTTTGAGACAATGCCTGGGTTGTGTTGTCTAGGTAAATCTCTAACCCTCAGCTCAAGTGATTCTACCGTGTTGGCCTCCTGACTAGCTGAGAGTGCAGCCGTGCCCCATCATGCCTGGCTTACCTTATTATATGTAGTGATCAAAAAGAAAACGGGTTGCACGAACGTCTATGTGATATTTACGTCTACTCCAGAATCATTTTTTGTAGATCCCACACATATATCAGTATGAGAATAGGACACAGATAAATGTGCCGGTTCCTACTTTTGGAAGAGATTCTTCCAATCTTCAATACTCAGACTCAGTCCAGAGAATTCTTAGCAGAAGAAAATGAAAGTACAGTATTCATTTGGTGCCACAATAGGAAGCAAAAATGAAGGTGGACTCAGCTATCTTTTAATTTGTAAAAAAAAAAAAATTTTGTTTTTGTTTTTTTTTTTTTCCGAGACAAGGTTTCTCTGTTGTAACTCTGGCTGTCCTGGAACTCACTCTGTAGACCAGGCTGGCCTCAAACTCACAGAGATCTGCCTGCTTCTGCCTCCTGAGTACTAGGATTAAAGGTCTGTGCCATCACCGCCCAGCATAAGAAAAATTCTTAATCATCTCCGCTTGTTCTT